>JAKUAH010000258.1:0-99935 GCA_030562945.1 Wickerhamomyces jianshihensis
ACCCATACTACATCTTGAAAAGTTTCAAGAATAATAACAAAACCTCTCTCTATTGTATAATTCTCTAATTTTTGAGCTCTCTATATAAATTACCATATATATGCTCCTATCTAACCCCTTAGAATTGGAAGGCTGTGACTATGAAGTGAATGAGAAGATTTTTCATTAGAAAATCTTGGTGGTTGTAACCTTTTCATCCAGTGAATAAGGTTTTAAAGAAAATATAAATAACTCAATCATTGAAACGCAAAAACTCATCAGGTTTAAAGTTTACCGTACTGTTTTTCTCAACAAACTCTAAGCCTTCTTTTATCTGCTCAGTTATTTGAACTTGATCATTAAATGTTGGTTCTTTATTAGGTTGATTGATATAAAAATCATTCAATTTAGATTCAAAATCAATATACTTCAAGTTATGAATACTTCTTTTGATCAAATCAATGGTGATATTGTTTAATATTGTAGAGATTGATTCACCTTCATTGGCCAAATGTAATGCACTCTCGGTATGATCTTTATGAAAAACAGATTTTTTAACATCTTGTTTGATCTCTTCAATGTTCACAGGCTCAGCAATGATATTCAATAACTCTGAAGCCAATATATTGGGCGTGGATGATCTATTGGAAGGTATTGATTCTGAGTCTGAGAGGTCTGATATCAATGATGGTGCATTTGAGCTTAATGAAAGTGATCTTGATTGAGGTTCAGATGTTGATTCTTGTTGACTTTCAAAAATAGTGGATGAAGTACTTAGAGATCTCTTGAGCTTTTTGAATGGTGATCCATAATTCAACCCCTCATTCTTGAACTGATAACTTTTACTAACATCTGAAGTGCTAAATGATCTTTTATTATCTTGTTTGATTGGATATTTAGGCGATCTTGAAGTTGAACTTATCTCATTTTTTGGATACATCTTTATTGGTTCAGATCCTGATTTCTTCATGGTAACACTGTTGAACACAAGCTCATTTTTAACAGTTTTACTTGTTTCTGTTGAAGGTGTATTATTGAATTGGAAAAACCTAATGTTAGCAGGGAATTCACAACATATTCCTCTTTTCTCACAGCTGACACAAACAGGCCTTTTCCCATCACACTTCTTCTTCTTTTGACGACATTGGAGACATCCAGTCTGAGTTCTGACAAATTTCTTGGAATGCTTTACAACTCTCTTTGGTTTTTCACTATTGTCTGTGTTGCTTGTATTACGAGGGGCGGAGGTCGAAGTGATAGTGGTGGTAGTGGTGTTCTTGAATACCATTGCAGATTATAGGTCCAGCCTGGGTGTGATTATTGGGAAGGATAGATTAGCATAAGAATTGAGGAAAATGTGGTTTTATATCAATTGCATTTGGTTAGAGGAATGATTAATCATCTGTGCCATAATTCGTTATTTGGGATTAATCAGTCATAACGTTATTTATGGCCCGTCATGGTTTATGTCCCTGAGCCCTAACACCCTTTTGAGACAGGTTATGGCAGGCGGAGCTCTCTAAACTCATTCAGGAATCACACAAATCACGATGTTATCGACAAATATGGAAATATCACGGGGTGGTTCACAGTTGCAATCGGATGTGGCGAGCTTGCCAAGGAGCTTGAGTCCTCAATGGACACAACAAGCCCCCTATAGGGATAGGCTATTTGACTGGCCTAAGGGCGGAGGCATTGTGCTGTGTAGTGCAGAATTAGCTCAGTTCACCACAATTTCTTATTTACTCTGTGGCTAATATCCGTTTTAGGTAAACTTAGTAAATGATGAAATTTTCAAGTTTGGTTGAGAATTCGGATTTGCTTCTGAAAGTGGAAGTTCCCGAGGAATAAAAAGTACAGGATGCAAGAATCATGTTCTCCAGTCGGACTGATAAAAAATCAGTAGCAGGAGCTACGATAGAAGAGTTAGTTCGTTGTGGTACTTGAGGTACTGTAAATAATTTAACTATATACAATGTGGATTTATGTTTCTCTTGACATGAATTGACTAAATTTACTTTAACGACCCAAGTTTAGCAATAAACTGTTAGATGAAGATTTATCAGAACCAGCGGTACTATTATTTGGTAAGTAAGTAACGTTACTAGAATTAGCCAATGTCTGGGCAATTTCTCTGGAAGCTTCAATTCTTCTGATTAGTAGCAAACCATCACCCGCCTTGTCTAAAGCCTTTGAAATGAATTCGGCAGCTTCAGCTTCACCCTCGGCACGGATAACACTAGCTTGTCTTTCCTGTTCGGCTTTTTCAACAACGAATTTAGCTCTTTCAGCATCTTGTTGAGCAATTTGCTTTTGTTCAACAGCTTTAGTGAATTCTTTACCAAAAGTTAAATGAGTTATAGAAACATCTTCTAATTTGATGTTAAATTCTTTGGCTCTTTCACTCAATTCGGTTCTAATTCTAGCACTGACTAATTCTCTTTGAGTGATCAATTCAGCAGCATCGAATTGTGCCACTATAGATTTTAAAACTTCATTACCAATGGAAGGTAAAACTCTTTCATCATAATCAGTACCCAAGTTTTGATATATAGTTGGCAATCTGGTAACATCAGGACGATGTAAGACTCTTAATGTTAAAGATACCATTTGTAAATCTTTTGTTCCAGTGTTTGAAGCGATATTTCTAGGTCTAGTTCTAACATCAAAGATAACAGCTTTTTGCAACCATGGAATTAAGAAATGAGTACCTTCACCCACAACAGATTGCGAAACACCCTGAACTCTGTCAAAGATAACAGCTCTAGAACCACCCTTAACGTCATATAAAGAGTATTGAGCAGCACTGATAGCTATACCAGCAGGGATAGCAATTTCTTGATTTGGGAAGTTAGTAAAAGCTCAAATAAGTTACATCTTTGCACAAATTAAAATTATGCCTGGTCTAAAACGTACTTGATAACACATTGGCAATTCTTGGCATTTTAGTACGTTTATAAGTCTTGAATTGAAGTTTAAACTAAGGCTTTATGTTCATTGGTGGCAAGCTTTTCATATTTTGCATATTTTGATTTTACAGAAAAACCTAAGTTGGCAAAATTATATAATCCATCACATGACGCATCACGTGCATATGATTATCATCACTCCTCAAAAAATGCGATATAACTGAAACTCTCTCAAACGCGATTACCAACAAATCTTTGATTAGTGTAAACTTTGGAAAGGTACGATTTGTGAAGAATGGCAAGTAGAAGGCTAATGACAGAGTATGCAAATATTCAAAAGACTCTTCGAAACAATGCAGAGTACTCTGATATTTTACATCTAGAGCCAATAGATGATTTATTTATATGGAAATCAAGAATCAAAGGACCAGATGCATCACCTTTTGCTGATGGTGTATGGGAGCTTAAAATAGATATACCTTCTGATTACCCTCTAAATCCACCAAAGATATCCTTTGTGAACAACATTTGTCACCCCAATGTTAATTTTGAAGTAAGTCGGAAAGTTTTTTTTGACTATAAAGAGTTGCTAACAGTAGATAACAGACCGGTGAAATTTGCTTAGATATATTACAGAATCAATGGACCCCTGCTTGGACTTTGTTATCAAGTTTACAAGCGATCCTTTTACTTCTAGGAGACCCTGAACCAAATAGTCCTCTAAATATTGACATCTCAAACTTATTAAGAAACGGTGATTTGAAAGGTTATAATGGCTTGATAAAGTATTATACTCGTAAATATAGCTTACAAGCGTGATTCTCCTTTTATTAATCACTAAAATCATGAAAACCAATTTGATGTTTTAACGTTTAGTTTAATTTTTGGGGTTCATAGAGCTAGGATCTACACTTCAATGATCATAAAATAACTATGCAATAAATTACCATTATTCAATATAATTAAAGCCTGTTCTAAGCGGTATGAAGGGTGATAATGTTTCCAAACCATTATCTCCAACATTTCATATATATAAAACCAATGTGAAAAGAAGTGAACATGAGAATCCGATAAAATAGACAATACTAATCTCATTCAAACCAAATATATACTTAATCTCTGAAATGCTTGATAAACTGAAGAACCTCTTTAGATAACTTCTCAAATTCCATTTGTTCCTTCCGACTCTTCATTCCTAATCTTATCTCATTCCCAGGTCCCTGAGGCGTGTTAAAAGGGGTAAGTTTATCAACGACAAATTGTGGAACGTTAGAATAATCATCAAAAGATTCCAATCTACAAGCCGATACGTTCCAAGTTGGTGGGACGGTTGGCTTCTTGGTTGATTTAACGACAGGTTTTCTTATTGGGGTCAGCAAGGGTCTGAAACCACCGTAAAAGATGTCTTTCTTTAGTATATGCGAGTCTAGATATTGGGTTGAAGCCACTGAAGGCAAATTTATGGCACGCGTTATAAATTTCTGTGGTATTGATGGTGATTTCTGCTTTGAAGGTTTCTTTGAATTTATGGAGTCCTTATTATTTAGTAAAGTACTTGAGGATAATGTGGATGTAGATTCTATTGTTGCTGATGTTGATGGTTCGGAGTGCTCATTCTCCAGGTTCTTTGAAGGTTCTGGCTTGTCTTGTGCTGGTGGCACTGAGGATGATGAGTATCTTTTCGGTGTGAGTACCCTCAAACTTCTGGAAGAATACGCAGTGAATAGACGGAGTGGAGAGGATATCATTTGAGCTTATTCTTAGACAAGATTTAAGGTGTGAAGGAACGTCTTCAAATTCACACCCCTTCTTTTTCGATCGGATGATAAAGGATTGTGCCCAAACCACCTATGACACCTCTTAAACGGGTAACCTTCGATCTTTTAGATAATAAGCAGTATTTAAGACACTCTAGAGAGCTCTTTGATATTCATTTCCAATTAATTTATTCATTCTTCCTTTTAAATACCTCCCTTTGACACTGTTTAACATATTTGTAACACTCTTTGGCAATTATCAACTATTTGCTGAAATCCTACTCTGCGCAACAACTCTGTCCCATAATAGTCACGTGACAACAGGCCTTTTATTTTTTTGTTTCGTTTTCTTCTATTCGCGAAAATATAACAAAACACTTCAAAGAAACAATAAACGTTGGGTTTCGTCAAGTGAAAATAACACATTCACCAGTTTCAATCGATTTACCGTTTTTAAAGGCTCTGCTGGCTTTATTTCTGTTTATTATTTATTTGAAGTTTTTAGTTTGTTTCAGCTCTCAATCTCACAGCTAAAGTGAGTTATTCTAATCACATCATCTCAAGATTCCATCACACAAATCAAAGAAGAGAGGCTCTAAGACCTCTACTCACCATGCAAAGTCCATACACAAGGACAATGTGGTGAATTCTAGGATTGAGGAGCATGATGTGAATGAGCATTTATTGGATGATGATGAGATCGAACATCAACAGTTTTTGAGAGCACATTCTCTAAAGTTTGGTGACAATAACAGAACCCCTAATGAAGAAAAACAAATCCTTTATGAAGATGATGAAGAGGAGAGAGAATACACATTTGATCTACCCATGATTCCATTCATTTCACACACAGAAAAGCGACACAAGGCATTATCACATCTATTAGGGCTCTCTTATGATAAAGAAATTTCCAAAACATTCATTACTCTGGCATCGATGGTTGATCCATTGACACAACCAGCAGAATCAGATACTCATGTTATCTCCGTCGACCTAGTTTCTAAACTACTCATAAGTCTGAGGTTTAATCCAAAGTCCATAATAGGAGACTTTGAACTTTCCAAACAATTATTTTCTATCATTGAATCTTCATTAAAGATTTTAAATTGCAGCGATGAAATCAAACTGCGAAGTTTGAATAATTCTGATTTGAAGGTTGATTGGAGATTACGATTGAATGAATGGACTCCACATGGTATCAACGATCAAGACCTTCGATTGATTTATATGATAAATTGTGTTTGTATTTATTCAATCTTCAAAATTTATGAGTTTAATGAAAAAGATTTATGTTTAAACCCCTTTTTAGGATATTTTCTAAAACTTTGGAAGATATCAACCAATATTGTGCTATTAGGTTTGGAAATTGATAGAAGAGTTGAACCCTTACCTAATGAAACAACCCCATCAATAGTTAAACAAGTCATAAGAGGGTCCAGTGCTGTACGTTATATTCTTGCCTCAATTTTAAATGATGATGTTGAAAATAGATATCATGATTATAACCATATTAATGTTTTAGACTTTCTTTCTCCATATGGAAGAAGAAACGGAAGTGGTGCCCTATATGCCGATGTTAGATGGTATGTTGGAGCAATGTTAGCATTAGGTTCTGAGTTAAATGAGGTTGTTGAAGCATTAGTTGACTTGGAGCCAAATGATAGATATGATGAAGATGTTAGGTACATGTTTGACTATGAGTATGATGATCATAACCATGAACTACTTTATTCTGAAGAATACGAAGAAGGTGTATTATTGAGTGATGTTCCAAGAGTTTACGAAGATGAAGAGGGTAATTTCCATAGAATTGTAACTAGCCGTTGCGATTGTGAGTTTATGGAGGATAATCAAGATGATGAGGAGTTAGTTGAAAGTGAACAGGAGTTGGAAGATGAGAACGGTTTAATTGAAGCAGAATTTGATGACATTCCAACTGCTATAAGATCAGATGAAACTATAGAATTTGATGAGCAAGGAAGAGATTGGAGAGATGTTCCTAGAGAAGGTAATATATTTTTCAACCCAGAAGTTAAATTGAATGAGGCTAATAGTTTCAACTTTGAAGAGTTATCTGAAGTCATGAAGAAAATGTCTATTGAACCAATCAGTCATGAAATAGCTCAGAAGGCTATATTAACAATTGCAAGGTCTGTGAAATTGGAATTTGAACAGGAAGTTAATAAAACTATATCTAGAGAAGTTAAACCGGACAAAGATGATAAATCTTTAGTGACACCCGATAAAGTTTATCAATTGTGGTCTTTTGATTGGGTATTTGAACCAATTCTTTCTCTAAATCCGGAAGCTGCTTATTCTATGCTTGATGAAATGTTTATGGCTGTTGGTTATAGAAGAGTGTTGATCTGGTTTATCACACATCTTGCTCTATCTTTCAGTCTTATAAATTATATCTTTGAACTGTTAACTGAACTTCGTGGTGATTCAAAGGAAAGAAAGAGAAAGTTTTTATTCTCAAGACAAGGTCCATTGGTTTTATCAGAAGTCGAAAAATCAATGTTACTACATGAATTCTTGAATAATTGCTTGATTTATTTGTCAAAGAACTTTGATCGTTATAATAATGCTGGTAAAAACATAGAAAATGCATCTGAACTTGAAAAGTGTGTCAAAATGGTGAAATTGATTTGTTTAATGGTTACAAGGTTATTACAGAAAGATTTGATTGATATTGAAGAATATAAAGTTGAGTTGACGAGCTTGCTAATTAATTGGATTGGTATCGTACCAGAAGCAAAAGATATTTTCTTTAAAATTAATCAACATTCTAATCCAGAAGATGTTCAACAATTCGAAACTATGTCAAGCAACCAAAGGGAATCTTCTCCAGTTAGAGGATCTAGCTCGTCGCCATCTAAACAACCACCTCTTTTCATTCAAGAACAATTCAAACATAAAAAATTTAATAAAGAGTTGAAAATAGCTTTGGGTAATGTCATTAAAAAACTTGATAGTGGTTCGTTATTATTCAGACCCTTTTTTGAGTTGATAGATCATGAAAATTCAAATGAGAAATCTAACCAAAATGTGGATCAAAATCTTGAAAAGTTATTCCAAATCAAGAGCAAACCGAATGCTAACTATATAAGAGGAAACTTAATTCCATTGAAGAAACCAGTAATTGATAAAACTGAGGTTGAATCAAGTGAAGATGATATAGAATAGATAAAACTTTAATAGGTATACGATAATTTGTTCAGATATATACATATATATGTACTTATTTGGGTATACATATTTCGTAAAAAAATAAAACACACAAATGCTTCAACATATACACTCTTGAATATCAAAAAAAAAAAACTCTCATTTTATTGTTTCCTTAAGTTAAAAGGGAATTTCCATCTTGATTCTTTCTTATTTGGGCTGTTTTGAATACTATCAAGTTCGGTCTTGTGGTTTGTACTGTATTCTTCTTCATCCCCTTCATGATTTTCTTTATCAATTCTTTTCTTGTTCTTCACCTGTTTTATACGAGCATTTCTTCCATAAGCAGCACCTGGATGGAATATCACAAAAGTAAGACAAGTCAAAGCCATCATTAAAGCATCAAGAATCATGAAATAAACCTCATGTGTGATCAAAAACCCACTCCAACCTTCACCAAGTTCAATAACTCTATAAATACATCTCACATAAACAAATATAACACCCAAGGTAACAGCATAAGGAAATTTTTGAAATATTTTACCACTTCTTAATTCTGCATAACGTGGATCAAAAATTGGTTCTAATTCCTTATGTTTTTTTGTTCCAAATCCGATTTTGTAAAGGAAATGAAGTAATAAGAAGATGAAGACACTCATTGTTAAGACTTGGAAAGCTAAACCTGCAACCATTATATGTGTACCATTGTCAGTAGAGTTATAAACAAGAACTGCATTAGCAGCAACAGCACCACCACAAGCTTGAATGACTAATGAAATAATATCACACGTTATGAATATATAAGAGTATTGTAACGGTTTAAGTAAACCGAATTGTGCACCATATATTATTGTCAATTGACCTAATAGGAAATAGATACCAGCCATTATGAAGACTGGGGCAATAGTCAAACAGATGAATTGAATCAAGAATGGATTCACTGCATCTTCATTATGAGCTGAAATGGTTCTACTAACATAACCTATCACTTCACCTGCACAACCAAGAAAATAAGTTACAAAAAACCACCATTGTTTGAACCATAAACCCAATACACTATGAAGTAGGAAGAAAATACCCATCACAACAGCCATTGCCAAATTTCCTCCATATGAAGGTGACATACCATATGGGTTACTATCACTAACTAATGAGGAAAGAGCAGCTGTTGCTTGAGAAGCTACAGCACTAGCCGAGGAGATTGTGGTTGGATTCGTTGCAGTTTGTAAGATTTGTTCATTAGAAAGGTATGCCAAAGTCGCGGCAAGTGTTGCGGCCTGTTTAGAGTTTGAAATTACATCAAAACTATCTGTAGCAGTTGCTAAAGATGCCAAAACTTGAGAGTATTCACTCTCAAGTGAAGTGATCTTGGGTAACAAGTTTGAGAGGGTGGTTGACATTACTGTTCGGTATCCAACTCCAATTTCAATTTCAATTCCAATTCCAATACCAAAACCAAAACCAAAACCAAAATCGTGAGTTAAAATAGGCGGAAACGGCCTTTTATTTATATGGATCAATACGAACATAGCCACTTGGTGTTGATGACCGACTAACACCGGGCAGTCCGGCTTAAAAAACTCTCGGCCGTGGAAACCTGCGAAGTGCGAGATCGCCAAGTTGGGAATTCTCTGAAAAGCTTTGCGTGTTTAGCGATGGCGGAGTTTGGGAGCGGTCAATCCACTGGATAGATAAATGAGGTTATTATAAACTATTAGTAAGCAGTGGCACGTAGCCTTAACTCTACAAATGAACAAACAGTAGATCATGGGTTTATTGTCTTTTTAGTGCCACATGTGTGTTGTTATATTATTCCATCTTAATATTCAAAACCTTTGACAGAGTTCATTCTATCAAGCAGCACCAACCAGGCTCTAGACCATCGTAATCCTTGATCCAAACCAGATAAGGAGCAAATCTGCTGGTATTGTTATAAAATTCATCTTGTATGTTCTTTAAGGGGTATGATATTATCACTTACAAATATTTAATCATTTCTTGATTAAAGAACGTGAATCTTATTAATCTAGAACACTCTCTGTGCTATAACAGGGATTTATGGAGTATTAGATGTATCCAATATGGTGTTTCCCAAATCAAAAACTAACAGATGGTACGATTAAGACCTGATCGTAAATTGTCTTTGGGTGGGTAAATGGTGGGTTTCAGATACAAGTAAATAGCAGTTAGGTGGTTATCACTCAGTGGTATCTATTACTGAGCAGTAGAAACAGTAGCTACATAAACTCAATACCGAAGACAGATGCGGATCATATAAACCATATGACGCCTCTTAATTTGATGTTTGGATAAACGGAATTCGACAGTATCTCCCTGCCGGTAAAGGCAAGCCGAAGAAAAGTTCGAGAGTTTGAAATGTTGTAGTGCCCAGTACAGTACCCTGCCTAGCACCTACCTGAACCTGCTGCACCCGCTGCGGCTGAGCCCGTGAATTGGGGAGAGCTCCGTATTATTTGGTGCGTCCTTAGTTTCAGCCTCGTTGACTCAATTCAAAACCCTGCAATTTCCCAATATCTCAATATCCCAATGCAATATCCCAACTTACTTGAAATACCCCAGATCAAACAGCAATTGGATATATTTTGTTTGAATTACACTTCTACATACTTGGAGCATAGAAAGAAGACTCAAGCTCAAGCTCTTGAGGGATTACCTAGAGCTCAAACTATAGGCCAGCTACAAAAATGAAGATGAACAATGTGGAAAAATCAAGTATTAGGTTTTTGAACTAGTGTAAATTCATGATGTTTTGTCATAAGTACATCAATGTATTTTCTAGTTCTGTTGATATAAATAGTTTCATTATAGCATAGAATCATTTAAAGAAAAGAAATTCCTCAAAAACGTAAAGTATTAGCGTTTTGTCTAAAACAGAATTCGAATAATCTTCTGCATTAAAAGGGATATTGGGGACTCGGTTTGAAGAATAATTTGAAATTTAGGAGTGTTGAGAGATAAGGGATACACTCTTGTTGATGGTTGTTGGTGCGCAAGAATGATCTGGGAACCTCTGAGATGTTTTTGAGGGGTATTGAATGACATATCAGTGCGTTCTATGGCCTAGGGCTGATAAAGATACCAGTGTGTTTCATTTAAGCACAAAATTGTTGGCTAGTCAAACTTATCATAACAATGGAATATCCATTCTTCTCTTTGTTAATATAGCTTTGTGAGAGGAGTAATAAAGGACAAATACGGCAGCAAATAAATACATAAACAGCATGGCTAGAGCTCAGTTGTGTTTCTTGGAACTGGTTCACCAGTATAATCAATTAAGATCAAAGAGGGAAATCTGTGTTCAATTTATATCTTTTGGGCTAATTCCACTCAGATAATAACCGCAAGGCAAAATAGGAAAGAAAAATAATTACGCACAGAGCAATAAAAGTAACCATGACACATTAATAGCAAAATACAGAAGCAGTGCCCAAATTGAAGTGTACGAATCATCAATCACCTGACATTTTATAATATTTATCGCTCTTCATTTTACATCCACTGGAATATGAAACACTGTGCCCAACTATCAATCACTAAACTATTATTCTTTTTTTGTTTTAATAGCAACTGAGAGGTATTTTCTTTACCACTAACCGAATTGAGAAAACTGCGTGGGATAAAAGAGCTCCGAATTAACCGGTTCAATTCTCAAACCCCGTTTAATATGAAGTTATTAACGTATGAAAATAGCAATTATTTGTTTATAATTACTTCTATTGTGAAATTCATTTATACATATATTGTTAATGTGATCATTACTATAACATATATATACATATATACATATGTCATGGTGGTATTGTTAGTTTTACTACAGCCGGACCCAAATATCAGCTAATGGGTACCTCCTTTCAAACTATCGTATTTAAAACCGACGGATTACAAACCCATTACATAACAATCACATAATCCAGATCTTGGTTAAGCGTTCGAGAAATTTTGCAGACAATTATTGGATATTTCGGAACACCGCAAGTAGTAATAGCACATGTATTATTGTATATAGTTATTATCAATTTAAAATTTATAGCAGCAGTAATAAAAGTTTTATATAATTGTGACTATCGGTCGTTCAAAGACTCAGTCAAAAAAGATGAGATGGTACTTGGAGCATCACTTTTGAAGAAACAATAAGCATCAATGAGTTCTTGATATGATTTTGAATTTATTGCTGGTTTCTTTGTTGCATGACCATTCTTCAAAATTGGATCTGTTTCTTCAATTGAACTTTGTGAATTCTCAGTGCTCGTATATCTTTGTATATGTTTAGATATATCTGAATTATTGAGATTTCCTTGAATGTTATCTTTAAAAGCAGAAGAAATTCCACTAAATGAGTTTAAATTCTCATCATTTTTATCAATATCCATGAAATTTATATCTGAATCTCCTGAAATTAAATCCATTGCTTTTGCTGAATCTGAAACATTTTGAATAATTGATGATCTTGGATCTATATTATTATCTTTCATTAAATTCATTGATGGGTTTGAAATTCGATCAGAAATGTTTAAATCACTAAAATCTGAATATAGATCTTTAAAGACTGGAGCACCAATCTCTTGATTATTATTTTTGAGTGCATTAGGAGTCTCAGGTGAATCAAAACCTTCATAGTTATTGAAATATGAATCTTTCAAAATATAACTTGGTGTTGCTGTAAAATAATTATCATCCTTATATGTCTCAGAGTTTGATTGTGGTGGTGATAGTTCATTGAATATTGTGGATTCTTCATGGTTTGAATTGAAATAATCACCACTGTCAGTATCATTAAGAGAGAATTTATCCATGTCACCAGACTTTTTTCTTAATGACCTTACCAATAATATTTCATAATTTTTAAATTCATTATTATCCCAAACTTCCTGATCATCATATCTAAACCTTATACAGAGTAATATTTTGGTTTCATTTTGCTCCAGTGATTCAAAACTTTGTAATGGAATTTTAAATATGAATCGATCATAATTGGCTCTTTTTAATATTCTAGTACTCTCTTTTGTAAAATTTGACTTTATTTCAATAACAGTTCTCCATTGATCAAATGTATAACGAACATGAACATCTTTTTGATAAGATAAATTTTTTGCAGCTATTGTTCCAGTTATATTCTTCTCTTCAGCATCTAAATTTATTCTCTCTAAAAATAATTTATCCTTTTGTTTTATCTTTTCATTATATTTAATCTTTGTAAAGTTCAAAGTTTTTAAATCCCATCTAATATCATCATTATATTCTTCATCATCACATTCATTATCATCGTTATCATCATCATTATCATCATTATCACATTCATTATTATTATTATTATTATAGTCATCGTCATCATCATTATCCGTATCACTTAAGCATTCATCTATCAAGACATTGGAATTCCCATTATGATTTAAATCAAATTTTGCTCCATTTCCAATCTTTGAATTGGACCACCTTCTTACCTTTGCAGACTTTAATATAGGTGATGTTCCCGCACTAACAGCAGTTGGTCTATCCTTTTCATCAAAATATCGTACATCAACATCTTGGAAAAAATGAACATTCTTATATGTTGGAGTTGCTGGAACTGATCTTGATTGATTCTTAAGGAAATTCAACTTTAGAGATGATTTGACTAATTCACCAGACTTTTTACGTAAAAGCTGTGGTTTGTCATTTCCTGTATTAGATAAATCACTGTCAAGAGAACTTTTAGCACCTATAAGTGTCGGCTCTGAGTTCCTTTTCTTGTGAAGATATGCCAAGGATGAAGGTACCTCTTCTATTTTGAAAGGAGGAAGGGTGGTAGATGATGTTGTTTTACGGATCCTTGCTATAGGTGAAGTAGGATTTGAAGAATAACGGGACCCATTGACGCTTGTTGTTGGCGATACAAAGACCATATTGGTGGCCCACAGATAAAAGCTTGATGAGTTAGGTTTCCAAGGTAATAGATATTCAATAAAGCCTTGGATATAATGGACCTCTTCAAAAAGGGTTTAAAGTGGCACCAAAAATTTGTCACTTTTCCCTCTCCTTTACAAAAAAAAAATAGGACGATACTGATATTTATGGTTTCCAAGCAGGTAAAATCTTCGAGCTCAATTGAGATGTATTTTATATCTCGCTCTTCAAAGCCTCTAATGCTCCCAATTGCCTTATCCTCACAAGTAATAAGAAATTAAGTGTTGCAAATGTCTTGATTTTTCTTTGCTTTTTGCTATTTGCTTGACTTGGGCGGAATTTCTATAAAGAGAAAAAACGCGTTGAAGCGGTCCGTAGCACTCAAACCCTTGCTAAAAATAGAGGGTGAGGGTGAGGGTGAGGGTGAGGGTGAGGGTGAGTATGAGAGAGATAGGAACAGGAAATAACAAACAAACTCTACAAATGAAACAATAAACAGTAGATGCAAAATATAAAATCCAAAATAGCACAAACATTTTTCTAAAATGTTATCATTAACCTTCCCAAAGTACCCAATTAAAAAAATAAAAGCCCTGAAATCTTCTTCCATTCCAAAAGTTCAATCAAAGTTATCAAAGTTCAAAAGTCTAACTACACCGTTCTCATCAGCACTAGCAAGACTTGAGTCACCCAATCCAACACAAGTCACAGAACTGATATGTCCTGGAATTGTGTGCATACATTTTCCACTTTGAAGATCCCACACTTTAACAAATCTATCATGAGCTCCACTCACAATTCTAAATGTATCAGCACTGATATCCCAAATACCTTCAACATGACCAAAATGGGTACGGATACATTTACCAGTGGAAACATCCCATAACTTGATTGTGTTATCTAATGAACAAGTCAAAATATAGGCAGGGAAATTTCTGGTTTCATCATTCCAGTCAACTTCATTCACATCTTCTTCGGTACCGTTATTTAAGAGATCATCATTTTCTTCTCCTTCTTCAGCATCACTATTTTCATTTTCTTCCTCTGGGTCTCTTACCAATTCATAATCTTTTGGCAAGTTTAGTGGAATAACTTTTTGAACTTGAGCAACATGACCTTTAAAAATCTTCAAACATTGATTGGTCTTTAAATCCCACATTCTAACAGTCGTATCATCAGAAGCACTAAAGAAAGTTGAACTTGGTGGATGAATTTTAACACAATTAACAGGTTCTGAATGACCTCTTAAAGCATGACAAGTTCTTGTTTCAACGTTCCACACTTTGATAGTACAATCCATACTTCCACTAACAATAGATTTCTTATAAAAGTCAACACTCAAAACACCATCATTATGACCTCTATAAGTAGAAATACATTGACCTGTATGGTAATTCCAAACCTTGATAGTTGAATCCAATGAACCAGTAATTAATTTTTGTTCATCAAAGGCTAAAGTTTTAACTCCTCTAGTATGACTTGCAAGTGTTCTAATTAATTTCCCAGTATTAACATCCCATATCTTCACTGTAGTATCATAAGATCCTGTTATTAAAAATTTATGATCGTATTTTAAAGTCAAAATACCATCACTATGACCCACAAATTCTGTCTGTTTATAAATGCCTTTTCTCCAATTTCTTTCAACTTTGAAACGTTCACTATAAACAACTTTCCAAGGTCTCGTCTTTCTGACCCCATTAGAATTTATAGTTTGATTTGATAATCTTCTTCTCTTTTGTGTGTTAAATGCATTAATATTATGACAATTATCTAAAATAATTGGAGATGAAATAATTGCCTTTGGTATAACTGGACTAGTTGCATTTGAACCTTCATCAACTTCACGTGCTCTCTTCATATGCATCAAAGGTAAACCCCAACCACAGTTTGGACATTTACGATCTATATGCTGTTCACACATATGGTGCCAAACTCTATCATCATCAGCTAATAATTTCCAGTTTCTTGAAACTTGTGCAGCATTACATAAGGAAGCACAATCCAAATAACACAAAATCTTTAAAGACAGTTCAATAGGTAAAGTTGAAATGAAATCAATTCTTATAAGGGAAGATACTTCTTGTGATACAAATGATAATTGTGGAAAGCAACATTGTGTTAAAATTCCTTGTAATATTAAATTCCTTTGTGCTGATGTAGCAGAACCAAATTGAGACCAAACATTATTAATCATTTGTTGTTCTTTTGATGGTAATTTTTCCAAGTTTTGTTGTATTTCAACCATCTTGTTGACATCTGTTTGTTTATTACACGTCACATCAGGGTTATGTCTGTAGCAGTATTTGTGAAAGTTATCAGCAGGTATCATACTTTTAGTAGTTATATCATCCTCTTCCATAAGATGGTCACTACTTCTTTTGTTTACTGGTTTTACCTCATCGTGGAAAGTGGTAACCTCTTCATTCTCAATTATATTTACCAAATTGGACTTATGCTCAAAATTGCCATCATGATTACAACTCTTTGCTAAATCCATCACCCTTCTTCCTCTCAAACTCAACAATAGCAAAGCAAAATGCAAGTATTACTATTAAACTCTTCAAAATTCAAAAGCAGCCCTTCACTGTATTTTTCAAAGAAAGATTTAAAGTGATTTTCTTTGCTTTTTCTATGGCTCTATTTTTCGGGCTTCTTCACTTTGCAGGTTTTTGCACATTTGTCTTAAAAAAACTGAAACGCCACCTTTTACCATTTTTGCGATTAGGAAGATTTTTGTGAAAATGACGGACATTTTAGGAAATGTTAGACAATTGCTTATGTAATTGGTAATTCAAATGAAATATTCGGTTCACTCACCCGATGAGATTTGTGACAGATGGTTATTTTCACCACCTACAATCTCAGGCCAGCCATCGAACGGATGTTCTTTTGTGGAGATGAGGAATCAACCCTTTTTGTGTGATTGTGTGTTATTGGGCTATAATCAATGATTATGTAATGTAGTGTATAACAATAACAATTGACTATTGTATCTCTTGTCAAGTGCCCGTAATGTGTTTGTGTGTTTTTTTTGTGTGTTTTTGACACAAAACCACTTTGTTCACTCACTGGCTCTGAAACCCCATCAAAGGTTCACATGCGAAGTTTTACATCGGGATATTAAAAGTAGACGGTCTTTCTCAATCTTTTGATAATATTTAGAGGTCATATGCATCATGTCAACCTTATCCATCAATCATATAAAGAATAAGATCAAACGACAATTAATACGATTTCACCACAATAAAAACAAATTGGCTGGAAATAACACACACATGATCAACCAAAGAGACCCAGGAAGGCCACTTCTCTCTCTAAGAGCTGGGAACATAAATTATGAAGAAAGTGATGAAGTTAATTATAATTTTGATGCTTTTAGTGCTGCTTTAACTACTATTTCAGAGGGCAATGAAATCCAAACACAGAACATTCATGGTCAAGAATTATCTAATGATCAAGTTTCAATACCTAATGATGGACTTGGAGACTTGGAAGCTCAAAAGAATATTCTGGTAGATTCATTAAAAAATAACATTCACTATATTGAGAAGGAACCAAAAAGAAGAAAAAAGTTTTGGCTTTTTGGCAGAAACGTGAGGCCAAAATCAGTTGGAAGAAGAGATTCTTTGATAAGCTTAACTCAACAAACAACTATGCAATCAAATGATATATTAATAATATCACTGTCATCTCAAGAAAAAGACAATGACCCCCAGGTTGGGCGTTCTTCCAATTCATCTACTTATGCAAATGATATCATTCATCGAGACTCTGGTATCGGTATCATTTCAGAAGAACTAAAAACGTCCTCATTCTCAAGAAGAAAGAATGGCAATTCACCATTTAATCGTTCAGTTTCCTCTTTTACTAAAGAACAGAGATGTATATGCTCAGTTTGTGAAAGAAAACTGCATAAAAATACAGAGCCATGGAGGATTGTCATGAATGATATATCATTACAAGCAGCATTAGCATCAACAGGTTCAAAGCCATATATTCCCTTGAAAAGCTGCCAAGATATAGAGGTAGATTTACCATCCCTCAAACATCAAATTCAGACCATAAATCGAATAAATCCAGACTTGGAGTGGATTAAATTTGCCCCTGTGCCAGATGATTTATCCAGACTATCAATTGAAAATGACGAGAACATAACCCTAGATCATGATTTGTTGAGCCTTCATGCTTATGAGCCAAACAATGCAATCCGCCAAAATACTCAGTTTGATAACAACAAATCTTCAACCAGACCATCAACTCCATACACGAAAACCTTGATGACTTTAGAGCCTGATTCCCTCAAAGAAGAAGAAACATCAGCTGCATATGATGGAGTATTCCAGGATTATTACTATTCTGATGAAAGTTTCAGTAAAGAAACACTTCCCTTAAGCTTTAGCTCCACTAAAAGACTCAAACAGTTGATATAATTGGTTATTAAAATACTGATTTTAGATATGTAGAGCCCCAAATTATAAGTGATGCTTGGGCCTTTTTTCGCGAGCTCATAACCGTGTAGTTTTGTCATTTCTTTGGATAAGTGAAAAATGTCCTAAAACCAAACAGAGGAAAAGTATACAACTTTGAAGTTGGTTACAAGATGCTGAGGGTTTTGTACAGCCCATTTAAAGGTTATTGTATTCCGAAAAATACTAATATAAGTTTTGAAAACGAGAGGCTAGATGAAATACACACTGAAGGATTCGATCTATTTGATTGGAATCTAGTAGATGGGGATAATGTGCATCGCAGAATTAAGAGCTTCTATGATGTATATAATGAGCCACTCGATGAACAAAATGAAAACAGTTCCATATATGATAATGAAAGCAGCTCTCCAATGAACCACATTGGCGTCTCATCTAAACCAGATGTTGTTGAAGGTGAAGAGAGGGCAGCCATAATAAAACAGTTGAAATCTAAAAACAATAAACCTTTATCGAAAAAACAGCTTAGGGAAGCCAAAAAGGAGACAAAAAAAAGAACAACCAGGAATTCCAAAAGACTTCAAAATCAGGATGAATTTGATGGTAAATCTGATCCTAAAAAGATCAAAATTTTGAATAACATATATCATGAAATCTTATCAAATTACGAGAAGGGTATTAAAACTGATAAAAAATTGTGTCAATTTTTTGATATATCAATTTATAAAGAAGATATAGATGATTTAAAAGATGATGAATGGCTAAGTGATAATAATATATCATTCGTTTATGAATATCTTGAGAGATATCAGCTTTTTAAACATGATAAATTGGTTTCGAATTCCATTCAACTTATACGTCCATCTATGGTTTATTTATTAGTCAATACCCGAAATCCAATTGATTTAAAAGGTGTTATTCCTCCTATTGAAAATGCAAAGTTTTTATTTTTACCTGTGAATGATAATGATGATGTTTCAACAGCTGTATCTGGGTCACATTGGTCGTTAGTTGTCATAAGCATATTAGATAAAATTGCTTTCATTTTTGATACAATGGATAGTGCAAATGAAGTTGAATCAAAGAATGTGATATCAAAAGTATCTGAATATTTGGGATTAAAATTTCAAATTAAAGTAGTAGATAACACACCACAGCAAATTAATGGTAGTGATTGTGGAATCATGATAACTCAATTGACAGGTGTTTTATTATCAAGATTATTGGATTTGGAGCACTTGAAAGACAATTTTATTGATTTTAATGTTAGTAATTTGAAGATTTCAGCAATAGATGGAAGGATATTTGTATTAGGAACCTTGTTGAATATAATTAAGCATAAACTGTCAAATGATCTCCTCACCTAAAAGTTAATTTCCCCATTTTATAATACAATTCATGAAAACCAAATAGTCATTTTTACAATTTAGATTTTTAGAATTACAATAATAACTAATGCATAATCAGTTGTAGTCCTTAGTCTAGCAAAAGTATACGATGTCAGTTTTTTTGATCGTTAATCAAAAAGATTGCTCGTGATATAATTAGTGCTCAGTTTTTGTCCGTTCTAGTTATTGCATCATACATTATGCCTTTCATCAATATTACACATTGACACTTTATTCACTAATTGGGTGGGGATATTGCCACTTTATCACACGGCTTGTAATTAAGTTTTTGATATTTCTATGCCCACTTTTGTCTGAGTGCTATTCATATGTCATGGATCGAAAGCAATAATCTGTAAAATGTATTATTATCCGTGTGTTCAATAGGCGTGGCGGTGCCTTTTAATCAACGTTTTAGTGGCGCAGTATTTTTAAAATGTCTTGAGTTCCTAAACTGGTTAAAATAGTGAAAAAAAAAAGTCGGCTTGAGCAAATAAATTCCGAACTTAATTCCTAATTTGTATATCGGTTCGGACTACTTTTTGTCCCAATCAACCATCCCACTCCATGACGAATTTCACAAAGTGTGGCGGATTATGATGGTTTTGCGAAAAAAAGACACATGTCTGATAACCCTGAAGATGGCTATTTGGTACCAAATCTATCCACTATTGTCTCTCCTTATCCGTCATCTCACTCTCCAACATGTGGTCTCAATTGACTTCAGAATTCTTCAGTTGTAGGAAATTGACACTGTAGTATCTCAGATCACATCATATCCTTTCCTGTATGGTTTAAACTGTAGATGATGACGACAAAACGCTCCACTACAATCCACAATTGATCACAATTATTTATTATATGTACTATTTATTAGATTTATTAAATGTAGATTAAAATGCAAGATACCAAATATGCTAAATGAACAAGACAGAAAGATATGTACGTCAACTAAAACATGAATTGCATAATGGACATATGATGAAGATTCAGAAAGGTAAGTCACAAGTAAACCGCTCGATTGAGCATTTCCACAACATCATAGCATAACAGAATATTAAAGAAAACCATTTGTGTAAAACCAGTAGTATTGCCTTAAAACTTTCTAGCTAATTTAAAACCAACACAAACACTTCTAGCTGTGACATAAAAAATTGAGCTGCAGAAAGAAGTTACTGCAGTATAAATCATCATATTTCTATATCCGGTTGGGCTTCCATCACCGACAATGGCACCTGCAATTGGGATACAACATAATGTTCCAAATGCAACCACGAAATACATCGTTCCATAACGTCTTCCAAATTCTTCAGTCTTTGAAATTTGACCACAGCAAACTGGTAATAGTGAGAAAATTGATCCTGTACAAAAACCCCAAGCTACTGAAAACACATAAATGGATGCAACATGATGTTCCCCAAATGGTACCAGAATAACCAATAAAACAGTGCAAGCGGATAATAAGGTTAGAGTCATTATATTGAATCTACCAATCTTATCAGATAAGTAGCCTGTTATCCAACGCCCTGGTAAACCACCGATATTTGTTAGAGTAATCATTAAGTAAGAAGTAGATACAGAGCATCCATTAGCTCTAGCATAAGAAGCTTGATATGTTGCCATTATTAATGCAGCAGCTTCAGCAAAAGAACAACCTAGAACAGTGAAGAAATATTTAGGGTCCTTCAACCCTTTAATATCAATCGCATTCAAGTAACTTAAAACTTTCTTCATTCTTGTACCTTCAGTCTTTTTTGGTGGTAATCTTTCCTCAACAAGAATCACAGAGAGGACATAACAGACAGAACATATCAAAGCAAAAATTCTCATAGCCCAAGAAAATCCAACTTTGCTGAATAAGCTTCGAAGAATTATTGGGAATATAATACCACCAACACTTCCTCCAGCTGATGAAATGCTTGTCATTAGACCTCTTCTTCTGTTAAAATAATGAGCAATGCTTCCTACTAGAGGAGAAACACTAAACCCACCACCAATACCAACCAAGATACTAAACGAAAGAATAAAGTGCCAAACTTTCGTACCATTAGCAGTTGCAACCAGACCAGCAACTTGCAGTAGAGATCCAGCGATTAGTGGTATTCTGGCTCCATTTCTATCAAAAAAAGTACCTGAAAAGATACTAGTTAGGAAATTAATAAATAAAAAGATGGAAAAAATCCAAGCAACAGTTGATGATTTAACGTTTTGCAGTTGATTCTCTATCAGATGAGATTGAATGACCCCAACAACGTTTAATAAACCAAAATTAGGAATAAACCCAAAAAAGCACCCAAGCATAACAGAATAAGCCTTCATACCACCTTCTGGAAACTCCAAGTTTGCATCATTAGCAAACATATTATCTTTACCATACTTACTTGTAATTTCTGGTCTTATCGTATCATTAGAGGATGATATGTTTAACTCAATATCCTTCTCATTAAAATCATTGGCCTTTTGACCTTTTACTTGTTCAATTTTGTCATTTTCAGTAGTAGTAGGATAACTGAAATTAGCTGGAACGATGTGGCTATCACTAACAGCAGTTTTAGATAGATCTAGTGACGAATCCATCGTTATATATCGATCAAATACCAAACAAGTCAGTCACACAGACACATTTACGTGGGTTTTTTGGAAGATGTTGCTTTGCTTTTAAACCATGGCGGTAGTAGGTAAATTTTTTTTTCTTGGAAATTTCTCTATCGGAAAACGAATTCCTATGGATTCCACTTGCCTTTTTTTTTTTCGGCCAACTCCAATGAGAGCCCAACAAAGGAAAATTCCCCTTGTGTGTCAAGTAGCGTTGGGGACACCCAGGCAGAGCTAGTCAGAGCTAGGTAGAACCAAAGAGTCCTACGGCATTTGAGCCAACAGAGTCAAAAAAAAAAAAAAAGAATTACAAAGTAAAAGAATGAGTCAGTGACGCAAGCCAGCCGTTTCTTTTTCCACCAGGGCTCTGATTATATAGTGTCTTATCTACCGTAGTGCCTGAAATTTCTCTCGTTTCTTTGGTTTAAACATAAGTCACTGTATTTCATAAATCATAATAAACACTACTATCCGCATCTATAACATCAAGAATAAGGCTGGGAAACCAAAAAGAAGGGTCATAAGCTATCCCCATGAATAATAGTTATAGTCTTTGCCACAACAGGAAAGCTTGCACCAAACAAACCCTATTTTTTATGTCTCCAAAAATTGTATTTAAGACTCGCCGAAATCATTGCTCATAAGGTGTTTAACAAAATGACCAAATTCAACTCCTTCTCGCGTATAACTCTTATATGTCTCAAGGGATGAACTGCCCCAGTGATGTATTCTAATATCAATTTTTTAATAATTCTCCTCTTCCGCTCTTCTGTGTCATCACTTATTCTGACAACTTGCAAATAATCATCCAATTCCTGGCTTTTCAATGCATTCTGGATCAAAAGCAAGTCCCAGTCTGCGACAGCTCTACTTAACTGACTCAATGTTTGTTCTAATTCAAATACACTGGTATATCTGTGCTCGGACAAGTTTGAAATATAAGCAAGTTTCTCGTTACCAAATATTGGTTGATAAACAACATAATCAGTATCAGTATCAGAGCTTAACGAGTTTTGCTCATGAAGCACTTGATCATGGAATATCTGTGTAATTTCAGAGTAAGTTACTGACAGGTTTGAAACTGTTCTTGGTCTAAGCCTTGACTGGAATAGCAATTCAGGCTCCAAATCTGCCCCTTTTCTATTTGGCACAAAACCATTGGTATATCTTAATGTGAAGTTGCTCATTTGATTAGAACTTGAGGTTTATGGATGAGATGTATTTGACCTTTCGTTGTACAGTTTACCACTCGTCGTCGGTTGTTGGATCTAGTTGGATCTTATTTAATCTTGCTAAAATCGGTTTTTTCTCACCCTTGACACAATTATTGCGAAGTTTATATATCCGATTTAGCCTAAACTATAACAACAATAATAAAAAAAAATCAAGCATCTATAATTTTACACACGACAATTTGAAATTTCCATAACCATGATATCAGAAGCCCCTAATGCTTTTAATCTGTCTAAAGTGTCACCTTTTTGGGCTCTTTCGATCATAGAAGAAACAGCAACCCAACCATCATCATCAATTGGGGACACTGTTGGAGCACGACGACCTGGAGTCAAAGATAAAAGTTCAGTTAATTTTTCTCTTGGTGCATTGTATGTACATAAAACAAATCTCTGAGCAGCCAAAACACCTTCGATTCTGCTCTTAATTTTTTCTAATAGTTCTGGTTCTGATGGTTGACGTGACTGGATCAGATAAGCAGATGTAGTCAAAACGGTATCAATGTCAATCAAACCAGCAGCTCTCATAGTTTCACCACTTTCAACCAAATCTACGATAGCATCAGCAACACCTAGAGCACAAGAAGCCTCAACGGAGCCACCAACATATTTAATCTTGGTTTTCAGTGGTTCACCAGGCTGGACACCTTCAAGTTTTTCAAGGTATTTTCTAGTTAGTGTAGTGAATGAAGATACAACAGTCTTACCAATAAGTTCTTTTGGATTTTTAATATCACCATTCTTTGGGACTTGTACTTGTAATTTACATTTACCAAATTTTAAATCAAGGGCTAATTTAACATCAACTTCAGATTCTTCAACTTGATCAACACCAGTAATCCCCAAATCACAACGACCTTCACCAACAAATGTTGGGATATCTGCAGCTGGTAAGAAGATTAAAGCAAGTGGTAAGTTCGTAGAAAGAGCAATGTCTAGTCTGTTTGAACGATGGAATTCGACATCCGAACCTTTCAATAACTGAATGGCTTTTTCATAAAGACGGCCCTCTATAAGATCTGTGTTAGTGATTCAACCTAGCTTCTTAGAATGTAGGAAAGGACACATACTTTTTGGTACAGCAAATAGCAATCTATCGTTCAAGTGGTTCACTAAATCCATTATGATATTTTTAATTGTTTCACTTCAGCGATGAGTGTTAACTGATTTCGACATGTTTTTTTAATGATGGCCGTCTTTGACTCACATTGAAATCTCACGAAAATTACCATTTACGTCTGATAAAATCACGTGGGCAGCTTTTCTCCAATCTCATTACCCTCCCTAGATCAATTTATTAAGGTTTGTGACAGTTTTCTATGAATTCATTGAGAACTCTTTGGCTCTGTAGTATGCCTTTGCGCAGGTTTTGAAGTCCTTGCTAAAATAATACTGTTTTATTGCTAAATCTGATCTTCACATATATTTTGAGTCATTCGGTTCGATAAATAGGGTGCTTCGTAATAATTGTTTTCAAGTTTGGTAACGTTATTTTCTACATTATTATGATTTACTCTTCAAGTTAATTGTAGAGCTTTAAACTTTATAAATATCAAATAAACAAAAATCATCTCAAAAGTGAGATCTCTGACGAGAATAGAATTGAAGGTTGAAATAATTATTAAAAATGTATCTGAAGCAAACGTTAAGAGATCAACTTTAAAGTAGTCTTTTAACAAGTCACATTGTTGTCTCTTCTATTATTGAGCTTGAACTTTGGATTGTTCTTGTTCGGTGCTCTCTTCTTTCTTTGCAAGTTCACGTTTCCAAAATTTCAGTAATAAATCAGCATATCTCTGCAATTCCTCAACTTGTATCAATAATCTAAAATCATTTAGTAGAAGAAATTGAAGTTCTAAGTGATTTAATTCTTCTAATGGTAACCCACCAACTTTGGCATATCTCTCATTTTTATAAAAAATATCACTAAAGAATTTAGAAGCAACAGTTATACCTGCTATTATCAATCTATGAATATTATAACTATCCATGACAAATAATTGTTCGTCCCCTGTCTGAGATGAAGAAACACCAGTGGCCCCATCTCCATTATCACCAATATTAGCTCTCTTAGCTATTCTATCAAAATAAACTAACAATGTCAAAAACACTTCATTAGTCATAGGACAATATTTCAATATTCGACGAAGATATTCATGGATAGATATAGCAGGAACGTTTACTCCATGGAATGCTAAGACATTAGCAGCCAGTTCATGTTTATCGTGTATTTGTGAGGCATGGTGGTAATGGTGAGGGTGGAGGCGATCATTAGCCTCGATAATCTTCTGAAGTAAAGCACTGAGCATCAACAATAAATTATCAACAGGGTGATTAACGATATCCAAGTGGAATTCATCTATGCTATTTTCAAATTCCTTGGACGTGAAGGCTTCGGTTTTTTGTTGTGATGATGAGATTGAAGTTGGGGTGTTATGCCTTTGTTGTTGATTTTGTTGCTGTGCTTGTTGCTGTGCTTGTTCTGAAAAAAATTTCTGTGGTTTAGATTCAGAGTCAGAAGATCTGGCTAACGTTGCAGAAGAAGAATAGGCTGTCTGGTTTAAAGGTTTGGAAAATTCCACTGATTTTGCAGTTTCAATGAAGACATTGGTTGTAGGTTGAGTTCTGGGAAAATATGGTACTGACTGTTGAAATGATGATGGATTAGCAAAATGGTTGGGAACTGAACCAGTAGCAGAAGAATATGAAGATGATATGACACTTGGTGTATTGTGGTTCGGTGTGTATACATTGACCATATCTGAAGTCTTGAAATGCTGTGATGTGGAAGGAGGTTGGATCGATATTGAAGAAGATTTCTTTGCAAATTCTTGCTGGTTATTTGATACTGAATCTGAATATGGTGGAGGATTTTGGTGTGCTTGGTTCAGAGCATCTTCGGAGTGTTGTGATGGACGCATCGATGGAAGTTGGTTAGCTGTGGTGACGGGA
The DNA here is from genome assembly GCA_030562945.1 of Wickerhamomyces jianshihensis. Taxonomy (NCBI): domain Eukaryota; kingdom Fungi; phylum Ascomycota; class Saccharomycetes; order Phaffomycetales; family Wickerhamomycetaceae; genus Wickerhamomyces; species Wickerhamomyces jianshihensis. The sequence continues at coordinate 26,315 of JAKUAH010000258.1, forward strand.
GAAGATGAGGCCAACTTGGACGTTAATAGTGAGGGACGGGAATTTGAGAATGGCTGGCGTGGAGCAGTTGATTGGAAAAGCGCAGAATTTGCACTTTCACTAATAGAATGCCTTTGATGGTGGTGGCTAAATGAGGAAGGATCTGCTCGTGGCGAAAAGTTTGAAGTTGGTGAAGCGTTATACGGAGTTCTTAGGCTGCTATAATTTGTAGTAAATTGTGGATGTCCATACGAGTTGTTCAGAATATGAGAATGTGTGGAGTTAACTGAGGATGATGATGGGTATTCGTTGGGGGATTGTCTAAAAGATTGGTAGGATTCTGTGCCAAAGACGTTTGTTGTGTTCTGACTCTCCTGACTGGGGATAACTATTGGTTTGCTTGAATCATGTTCCACCTGAATGTTCTGTTAAAGAAATATGTTAGTATCTTTGTAGGGATATTGTTACAAGCCTGGTGAACACCTACCTGCATCATGAACACCAGCTTTTTATAGGCGGCTGAGATTGTGGTTGTGTTTTTCCAGCTGTTTTGTTTTTAATTGGTAAAACGTGATGGTCCTGTTCCTCTCCCTTAATACCTTTTTTGGCGGGCGGGCACAGAAACTCCTCGGTAGAGAACTGCTAGCCGCTGCAGAGCGCTCGCTAGGCGAGACATCGCTACTGACGAAAGTAGATCATTAGGTACACACACACACGAGATACGAGAGTTTATACTGAATCAAATAGTGATCACTTCTGCCAATTCATTCCTTCAACGTCACTCTTTAACATCAAAGCCGATCTCATAAAGACTACACAACAATAGCTCAACTAAATTATTGCTTAGACTCGGGTAACCCTTTCACATAATCGTGCTTATTTATCGGTCGCTTCCTGGGGAGTGTCCAAAAGGATAGAGTAATTGGGATATGACTCCTTTAAAACACATAGTGGCTGTTAGCGATTGTATATTTCATTTTCTCAAGCCAATATCCCTCTTTTGAGGTAGTGATGGAAAAAAGATATCGACGTTTACAATATAAAAATATTGCGGAGCTTTATTTTCTCTAAAAATATAAATGAAGCACTAAACTACTAGATCTCATCATCAAAGATTAGATGTCATTAGCCAGTAAAATAACGTTAGCCACAAGTATAGTAACCAGTACGGTTACTGTTATCTGGGTACACAAAGTTCAACAGGAGGAAAGAGATGTATGCTTTTTGTATGCCCCATCACAAATTAACTGATCGACTGACAATACACTTTTAGGCGTTGAAACAAGGTCCAATTAAAGATGCTAAAAGAATGGAAGAAAAGTCACTGAAGAAAAAATTACTTGCTAATCAAAAAGAGCATGAATATCAACAAGAACTGAAAAAGAAGTATGAACAAATACAACCTCTAAGTGGTATAACAGTTACTGGAGAGGACCCGAATGAAAAGAAATGATAGAGTAAATAATCACACATAAAGTCAAGTACTAAATGATAGAGTACCATTATTCAAGAAATAATCATCACTTGTAAATAGATGGAGAAAGCTTCAGTGAGCTTCAAAAGGCCTCATTATGAGATTGTATGGTCAGTTGTAAATATGTTGAATACAGATTCTTGTATATACACTCAGTAATTCAGCCTAAATGTAGCTATTCAACTCACTTCTTTAGATTACAAGTTTTTTCAGGAAATTCCCAGTCTTGTCTTGCCTTTTTAAACATAAACTATGGTTACAACTCTACATGCGAGAGAATCCGACCTTTTCTACAAGCAAATCATTCCTCTATTATTGATGGTCTAAATTTGCTCCTGCAATTAAACTTCATTGAAACTAATTTTTATGGTTGATATTAAAAGCAAGTTTTAATGTGACATGTCTATAGCGTGAAGGCAGATTTATCACGTTTTTTAGCTGTAGATTTTAGTTTTCACTTTACTATTGTTCATCTAGTATGAGGTTATATTGGTTACTGGTCTCTGGGACGAAACTTGGTAATTAGTTCCAGTAGCAAGTTAATAGCTCGTGATAAGCATCTTATTCAATGTTCTGATAGGTGTCCTCTATAATCTAGAACCAAATATACCAAAAGCTGGGGAGACCTCATCAGTCTGAGAAAGGTGGCTGAAAAATAAATACTTTGAAACTCCCACAGTCACTCTAATGATAACCTCGGAACTTCCTTCTCAAATGAAAACACTTGAAGTATAAGCGTATTTACTGGCTGTCACCATTAACTCAAATCCGATCTTAGTCAACTATGAGATCCCAACTATTCTTTTTAACAGTTCAATTTACCACGAGGAATAAAAGTAACTTTTCGCGATTTTCTTTTCTAGGGCTGTTGAATATTCACGTGATCTTTTTGTGGGCTAATTCTTTCAATGTCATCTTTCAGTTTTTCCCACCTTGAATCTGTAGCATCCGTACACCATCTGCGAAAATCTACAGACTCGCAAAGTTTTCATGGTGATGGAAAATTGGATAAATCATCAACACAGTAATAACGTTTGGAAACACCTTTAAGACACATCAAAAATGGCTCAAAGAGTTACTTACAGAAGAAGAAATCCATGTATGTAGAAAGAGAAGAGTTGGAAGTATCATGTGGACAAGAAATAATGAAGTAGACTGAAAATTCTATGAGAACCAAATATATTCCATCAATCATCATCATCATCAAAGTATTTCAAAAATTACATCAATAAAATAAGATAATGTCCAATCTCAAGACAATGGAAAAGGAAACTTAATGGTATTAGATCGCCTTCATACTGCTCTTTATCTCATCGCGGCAAGTTCAAAGCAAACAACGATATTAAATCATATAGAAGTGACCTACCTATAGTAGATGAAGCATTCAAGGCTCTACCAATACCATCCACCGCATTAGAATTAACTGAATCTTTATTGAACTCGGGCCAGATGATACCACATTCTTAAAACATTGAAGTCATTGAGATATTGTTAATGTTGTCTCATCCTATTGCGCTCCCCTTCAACTTTCATTTCACTTTGTCTAATGAACTTTCCTCAATAACCTCCTAGCAGGACTTTTATACTAACCATAATTATTATAGACAACTCCAGTTCCAACAAGATCAAAGTCGTTAAGACTCCAGGTGGTGTTCTACGTGCCCAACACGTTAAGAAAACTGGTACTAGACCAAAATGTGGTGACTGTGGTATTGCTTTAGCCGGTATCTCTTCATTACGTCCAAGACAATACGCTCAAGTCTCTAAAACTCACAAAACTGTTTCCAGAGCTTACGGTGGTTCCAGATGTGCCAACTGTGTTAAAGAAAGAGTTGTCAGAGCTTTCTTGATCGAAGAACAAAAAATTGTCAAACGTGTCTTGAAAGAACAATCTGAAAAAGCTAAAGCCAAAAAATAAATGTAAAATACCTGGCTTAATATATATGAGCTTAATTGTTTACGTCTAATTTCAGCTACTGTAGCACTCATAATTATATGTGTCCCTTATCAATTTCTCGGTGAGTTTCTTGTGTAAAATCAGAACATATGAGAGGAAAGAAAGAAACAGCGGCTAATTGATAACAGTGACTCTAATTTCTGACAAGAGTCATAGTCCTGCCACGCCTAGCTTCAATTCAACACATTTCACCCCAAAGCTGCCGTTGATCTCTGAGCATTTTTAGATCTTGAGCATTTATTTACGCAGCTTTTGAGCTAAACGCCAACAGCACCAGTCCCTGTCTTTAAATACAAGAACTGAAACACTAAACTAGGTGTCTATAAATGCCTGTTACTGCATTCGGCTCTTCCACTCATCGACAAAGCAGTGTGACTTCCTTCGATCAACAATTTGATGATTCTTTAGAGGCTGCTCTAGCGGATCTTGAAAACAACCCATTAGCATCATATAAAGGAAGCAGAGACAACTCATCTTTATTCTCCGATCCAAACGCAATCCCACTACAAAGCATGCCAACTGATCAAAGGAAAGATTCATTTGATGATCTCCTGAATAATGATGAACTACCATTAATATCTGATGGATCACGATCAAAACGTGCTCCTACTCCGCCATGGCCTAGTCAACTGCTGTCTTCAATTAAGTCATCAGCATTTGGTAGACATAAAGATCATTCTGCTGTTCAACTCACTGACAAACATGCGGAAAGAACCATTTATCCTGGCATCCCAGCCAATGATTTCCCTTCAAATGCCATTTCAAATGCCAAATATAATCCGTTGACATTCATTCCATTGATTCTCTATGAGCAGTTCAAATTCTTTTTCAACCTATATTTCCTTTTAGTTGCTCTATCACAGGCAATCCCTGCTCTACGAATTGGATATCTCTCATCGTATACTGTCCCTCTAGCTTTTGTGCTAGTAGTTACTATGAGTAAAGAAGCATTGGATGATATTCAAAGAAGAAGAAGGGACAAAGAGACAAATAATGAGCTGTTCGAGGTGATAGGTAAGCCTAAACTAGTTCAGAGCAAAAACTTGAATGTTGGTGATATAGTAAAACTTCATAAAGACAAGAGAATTCCTGCTGATATGATATTGCTACAATCAAGTGAGACAAATGGCGAATCATTCATCAAAACAGATCAACTAGATGGTGAAACTGACTGGAAACTAAGAGTTGCATCTCCAACCACACAAAGTCTACCTTTAGAAATACTTAATAATATCAGTATCACTGCTTCTGCTCCCACAAAATCCATTCATTCTTTCGTTGGTAAACTGAATTTTGAGGGTACCAACATTGGTTTAACGATCGACAACACATTATGGGCAAATACAGTATTAGCTTCTGGTGTAGCTATTGGATGTGTTGTTTATACTGGTGCTGATACCAGACAGTCTATGAATACCACTAAAACAGGTGCTAAGACAGGTCTATTAGAGTATGAAATTAATAAGATCTCTAAGATTCTATGTGTTTGTGTCTTCCTATTATCATTTGGGCTGGTGGCTGTAAATGGATTTCGTTCAAAATGGTATGTTGATGTTATGAGGTTTTTGATTTTGTTTTCAACCATCATTCCTGTTTCTTTGAGAGTGAATTTAGATTTAGCCAAATCTGTCTATGCTCATCAAATTGAAAATGACAATAGTATCGAAGATACTATTGTTAGAACGAGTACTATTCCTGAGGATTTGGGTAGGATCGAATATCTTCTATCTGATAAAACTGGTACATTGACCCAGAATGATATGGAGTTGAAGAAATTACATTTGGGTACTGTTTCCTATAGTGGTGATACGATGGATATCGTTTCAGATTATGTCAAAGACATTGATAATAAGAGGACAGTTTTGAATAAAAGAGACTTAGGAGGAAGAATTAGAGACTTAGTGACTGCGTTGGCTATTTGTCATAACGTAACACCAACCATGGAGGATGGTGAGGTTTCATATCAGGCTGCTTCACCTGATGAAATTGCTATCGTTAAATATACTGAGTCAGTGGGTCTACTTTTATCAAAGAGGGATCGTCATAATATAACGTTATATCACAGTGCGACAGCGAAATATATCAATTACGAAATCTTGCAAAACTTCCCATTTAACTCAGATAATAAAAGAATGGGTATTATTGTCCGTGATTTAAATAGAAATGAAATTTGGTTCGTGCAAAAAGGTGCTGATACTGTTATGGGAAAAATCGTTCAATCAAATGACTGGTTAGACGAAGAAACGGGAAACATGGCTCGAGAGGGTCTAAGAACTCTGGTAATCGGAAGAAAAAGACTTTCTGAGACACAATATAAAACTTTTTTGGATAAATACAACGAAGCATATTCTCTTATGAAAAATAGAGATTCCGAAATGCAGAAAGTCTTGTCGCAATATTTAGAAAAGGATCTCGAACTTTTAGGTTTGACTGGTGTTGAAGATAAACTACAAAAAGATGTTAAATCATCCATTGAATTACTGAGAAATGCAGGAATCAAGATCTGGATGCTTACTGGTGATAAAGTAGAAACGGCTCGTTGTGTTTCTATTAGTGCTAGGCTGATTTCAAGAGGTCAATATGTTCATACAATCACCAAATTACAACAACGTGAAGGAGCAATTGATCAATTGGATTTTCTAAAAGTAAATCGAAATGCCTGTCTTTTAATTGATGGTGAATCTCTTGCAGTCTATATGAAGTATTTTAGATATGAATTTTTCAGTGTTGTCGTTCACCTTCCCTGTGTTATTGCATGTCGTTGCACACCTCAACAAAAGGCTGATGTTGCTTTATTGATTCGTGAAATCACCAAGAAACGAGTCTGTTGCATTGGTGATGGTGGTAATGATGTTAGTATGATCCAATGTGCAGATGTTGGTGTCGGTATTGTTGGTAAAGAAGGTAAACAGGCCTCTTTAGCTGCCGATTTCTCTATTATTCAATTTTGTCATTTAACTACTTTACTATTATGGCACGGACGAAACAGTTACAAAAGATCTGCTAAATTGGGCCAGTTTGTTATTCATAGAGGTCTATTGATCTCTGTTGCCCAGGCAATTTTCTCCATCACCTCATCCTATGAACCAATAGCATTAGTTACAGGGTTTTTAATGGTTGGTTATGCTACTTGTTATACAATGATGCCTGTTTTTGCATTGGTTTTTGATTTTGATGTTGCAAAAGAAGTTTGCTTTGTATTTCCAGAGCTTTATCATGAGCTTACATCTGGTAAATCTTTGAGCTATTCTACATTTTTTGTTTGGGTTGCAGTTTCCTTATATCAAGGAGGTGCTATACAAATTTTGTCTCAAGTATTTACTAGCGTTCATACTGAAGACTTTACCAAGATGGTTTCTTTATGTTTTTCAGGCTTAGTCCTGAATGAATTAGCAATGGTTGGAATTGAGATTCATGGTTGGAATAAGACGATGATCTTTTCTCAAGCTACCACATTGCTGATCTTTGTTGGCTCCGTCCCATTCTTAGGAGATTACTTCGATTTACAGTTCATGACTTCAATCACATTCTATTGGCAATTAATTGTTATTTTGTCTGTTTCAATCATTCCTATATGGTTGGGTAAGATCATTTATAAGAGAATATATCCACCAAACTATGCCAAAGTTCAAGGTTATTAAATGTTTTAGCTTAGTTAAAAATAAAGATGTCAACTTCTCAAGCATTGTTAGCTTTCTTGTAAATTCAAATCACTCCATTTGATTCATCTTCACTGTTCTCTTCGTCAGAACTGTTAATAACACCATGATCTTGAGCTTCATCAGGCTTATGACGTTGAAAATCTTTTGCGTGAGCAGTGACTATAGCTTGAAACACATTAGATGCAAGAACTGTTCCTCTTCTTCTCAAAGATTGTGATCCTTGAGGAATTGGATGTTCTTCAATGGAAGTTATTTCGGCTCCTTCTGTTTCGATTTCATGAACTGCTGAGCGATATACTGTATCATAAGGCAGTGGAGCTTCTCTAGCAGCTCTGTAAAGGTGGATATTTGCAATATGCTCATTTTCCACTCTAATAATCATCCAAATAAATCGTCTCAAGATTTCGGCAATGGCAACACAAAAGCTTGTGACTGCTGATTGCTGAACTTGTTTGCTGAAAAGGACATAGAATATCCATTGGAATCTAAGAAGTACATCTGAGACAATAGCAAAATAATAGAACCATTTTGGGTATGTCAGATCCTTTCTCAGTAGGTTCTTCTCTTGCATCAGTGACCAATCCATGAAAACATCCCATAAGGAACTATAAACTGAGTTAACAATAGCAAAAAAGATAAATGCTCCTTTGTTTGATGGTATCATGTTTATACGATAGACACTTAGTAGAGCATAATACAAAATGCTGATAGTGTATTTCATAGCATTGGCAAGATGAGGGAACCAATCACCAGAATCGGCATAACGTCTCAAACATTGCAAACATCTCCAGACTGCAGGTAGAGCTGCAAAGAATCCCATTAGTCTAGATCTTGAAGATCCACAAACTGGGTCACCTTCAACAGCACCACTCCAATTAGTTATGTACATGCAGAAAAAAAAGGATAAGTTACCCATTGTATAAGTCAAGCTGCAGAATATATCACCAGTGAAAAAGTCTTTAAATTCTACGGGATATGCACCAGATAAAGCCAATCTCCATAGCACTGCAATCATCCATTTCCTAGAATCCCAAAATAGAATATTTAGGGGCAAAAAGATTAAAATAAATCCAAATCCAAAGAAAAACCAGGGCCAATAAATAGCATTCAATGAAACAGGCCAGAAATTACTGAAACTGAACCAACTGAAAAGTGAAAGAGAAAATGTCAATATGGAAGGTATCAAATGGTATTGTCTATAATCCAACGCAGTTCTTGGGTTAAATTCGAAAATGAACACATAGTTAACTCTAAACTTAGTCCAAACAATACAAGCGATTCCAAACAGGCATGACATAAGTAGTAAAAGTAAAAACCCAGCCCATATTTGTAATAAGTATTTACCTTCTGGTATTTCTCTATTCAAAGTCTTGTGTAATCCAAGGTAAATAGCATGTATCAATAAGGGAAGTGATAAGCCATAAAAGATACCAGATAGAAAATTAGAAGTATAAAACACGTCCTCATTGATGTTCGAACGAAGTTTTTCCACGGCAATCTTTCTATTTCCATGCTCAAAATTCTTACCAAATAAATCTTCAACTTTTGGTATCAAATTCTCTAAAACATCACTTGCAGCGAAGTAACTTGAGTTGACTTTTTCCATGTAACTTGGTGATAATAATGAATTTGTCTGTTTGTCAAACTTTTTTAAGAGTTTTCTGAACCCTGTTCTATTGAGCATTCTGTATGATTGAAGTAATTCCAAAGATCTATAATACTCTTGCAAAGCAGCTTTTAACTGTCTTTTGGCAACATAGTAAGGTACTTCATGCTTATGAGGTTCATAATCTCTTCTTCTGTTGGCCCTTGTTTGTTCATCGACTGCTGATTCTTTCTTTCCAAAATTAAACTGAGGCAATGAGGGTAGTTCATATTTGTTGATCTTGTAAAGCTCTTGAGTTGTTTTTGTTAGACCATTTTTAAATTTATCTTCAGCATGTGCACCAGTTTTTACACGAAGTCTTAACTTCTCATCGTTCAAATGATGTAATTGATCTTGTAATAGAAGGAATCGCTCGACAGACTTGTCTTCGTTTTCTTTATAAAAAGCTTCGATTTTAGCAAGTTCTTTATCTAACCATTCAGTGAAAGCCAAAATATTGGTGTTTTTGGAGTTCCCTAGTGGCATTTCATCATTTTCCTGGGGAAGATTATCGGCTGTGTAAGTTGCAGGGCGATAATCTGAATTGTCGCCTTTTCTCCCAGTCGATGACTTGGCTAGTTGAGGGCTTGGAATAGCGCTAAGTAAGGGTGTAGAATGGTCGGGTTGTTCTGCTTCTAAAGCAGCAGGTGGTAATGTGAAAGATTGTTCATCATCAGCCCTCTGCTTCTGTCTGAATTTGAACTCTGAGAATCTTCTTCCAGGGAACGATGGTGTGGGTATTGACACTTGACCTGTGAATGAGCGCGTCAAAGGAGAATTGATTATCTTCTTTATTTGCTTCTTTCCTTGCTGTTTTCAATGCATGTTAATAATAGCGTTCTCCATTCGGCTTTTCTCATATCAACTATAACCACTTACTTTATAATCCAAGTACTTGTGCTTCCACTCAGGAACCTAATATTCAATTAGTATCATCAATCATTCAATTCTTATTCTTCCAAGTTACGTACTAAGTTATCAGAAAGAACACTATGAAATTAGGAGTTAGTTATATTTAAAAGCGAGAATTTCGCTGAGGGTTGCACTTACTCTGCAAACTTCATTGGAATGTCTCAAACGCTTAAGCGACAGATAAGAACAAAAGGACAAATGGTGGCAAACGGATAAGGGAATGAGAGTATAGCAGGAATCCCAAATAATAGTTCCTCTTTTGAGGGTGTTCCAGAAGTACTGGTTACCGGCTGTTTATTTATCAAAGTGGTAGAACTGTATCTAGTTCCTGTTTGTAAAATGATGTGGTTCCCCTTCTGAGTATGCATTTCCCACATGTGGGAATTGTGTTGATTTTCGTGTCCCGACCAAAGTGGTACATATCGTCTCCTCATGTTGTCAAGTTTTCACTATTAAGATCGAAAGATCCCCAATTAAGAAATAACGAGCAAAAATTATTTAATAAAATGGCACAGGCTCGAGTGGTAGTGACTGGTCTTGGACTGGTAACACCTTTAGGTGTTGGAGCCAGACATTCCTGGGCACAATTGCTAGCTGGTAAAAGTGGTTTAGTATCAACAAACTCCCTAAATGATGAACGTTACCACGATATACCAGCTAAAGTCGTTGGCGCTGTTCCTCCTGGCTCAGTAGCTGATGGTAAATGGAATGCTGAGGACCACATGGACAGCTCTGAGATTAGAAGAACTGCTATCTTCACCCAGTATGCCTATGCTGCTACAAAAGAGGCTCTTGCCGACGCCAATTGGAACCCTAAGACCGAAGCCGAAAAATTAGAAACAGGTGTTTGTATTGGCTCAGGAATTGGTGGTGTTGGTGATACTTTCAAGAACTCTGTCGAGTTTGGTGTGTCTGGTTACAGAAAAGTGCAACCTCTATTCATTCCAAAACTTCTTCCAAATATGGGCGCTGGTTACATCTCAATTAAATACGGGTTCAAAGGTCCAAACCACACAGTCTCTACAGCCTGTGCAACAGGAAATCATTCCGTTGGTGATGCATATAGATTCATCAAAGATGGTTATGCGAAAGTTATAATTGCTGGTGCCTCTGAAGCTTCAGTTCATCCTTTGGCATTGGCTGGTTTCGCAAGAGCCAAATCTGTTGTCACAAGATATAACGATAATCCTTCCAAGGCGTCAAGGCCATTCGATAAAGATAGAGATGGGTTTGTTCTTAGTGAAGGGGCTGGTATCCTGATCTTGGAAGAGTTAGAGCACGCGAAGGCCAGAAATGCGCATATTTATGCTGAAGTTGCAGGTTATGGTCTTTCTGGTGATGGTTATCATATAACAGCTCCTTCCCCTGATGGTGCTGGTGCTTCTAGATCAATGTCTCTTGCGTTGAGAGGTATTGACAGAAATAAGGTTGGTTATGTCAATGCACATGCTACTTCCACCGTTATTGGTGATAGAATTGAGAGTCTAGCCATTCAAAATGCATTTGAAGGAAATGACAATTTACATGTCTCTTCTACTAAGGGGTCCACTGGTCATTTATTGGGCGCTGCTGGTGCTGTTGAATCTGTCTTTTCTGTTTTGGCTATCAAGGAAGGAATTTTACCACCAACTTTGAACCTGGATAATGTCGGGGGTGCTGAAGGTGATCCACCTTCAAGCTTTCAACTCAAATATGTTCAAAATGAGCCTTTAAAAAAGGATATTGAATATGCTTTAACTAATAGTTTCGGTTTTGGTGGTACTAATAGTTCATTGGTATTCAAAAAATACGTCGAAGTCGATCAATAAAAGCCTTTATATATTAGAATTGATAAGTTAATATTCAATTAACCATTTGATCATCGTATATTTTATAAGATAAATGGAATAATACTCCATCTGGGAACTTTGCCATTTTCATTCTTCTTGTAAAATTTCTTTGTCTCTAAAGCTGAAACAGATAGATTGACAATAACCCACACTAAAGCGATAAATGAGGTCAAATTCTGGACAAGTAGTGCAACTGCGGTGTATATCAGTATCTCATCTAGGTAATGAGCGCAGCAGAGATACTGAAACATTCCAAATCTTGGAATTTTATATTTGACAACTTTTGATAAATGAAGATGATGTAGAAACTGACTAAAAGATGCAAAAAAGAATAATATCAAAATCAGTAAATTGCTTAACTCAAATGCTTCTTCAGCTGGTAAATCCTCTTGTATTATTTTGAAATCAGTGTTTATAAGTAATTGAAGATTAATACTTGTGTAAAAGTAAACTCCAACAAGATAATGTGAAATATTCATTCTTGAATTATCACTATATTTCATCATCCACAAAGTCTCAGCAAGTCTTCTTGATGAGTGTCCGATCAGTAAAAAAAATGTCAGCCTTGAAATCTGAATGGGTATTTCACCATAATCATTTTGTCTGAAGTGGTTTAAAATCTCATGTGATGATGGATCAGTGAGACTCATGGTCACTAATATAAAGCCTATAAACGACAATAGTAATGATAAGAGATAAAAATGATGAAACCAAAGTCTGGGCACTTGTAATGTCAATATTTGATGAAGTATAGAGATATCGGTATTGAGATCGCTATTATCTTTTAAGGTCTTCCCATATTTGAGAAAATCGCGTAGAATTGGAAGAAATTTAGCAGCCAGTACACTACTGATCGCCAGTATGTAAATGAATTGAATAGAATAATCAACTAAAGAAAGCTCTAGTTCCATGTTGCGGTCTTGCTTTTCTCGTAGTGATCAGTAAACTATTTTTTTTATTGTTTACATTATGGAAATTTTTTCATGTATTTCACAATAGCCATAAAATGGCACAAAAATATAACTAAAATAACATTAACAGATTGTGAGCGTTTTCTCGATGGATTTTCTGCCATGTATCTGTTGAAATATGAATCAAAATCTCTCCTATCACAAATAAAAGAAAAAAATAGAAAAAAGGCAAAAAATAATTGCTGTTACCTGGAATCGAACCTGGGTCTGATCGGCCACAACGATCTGTACTTACCACTATACTATAACAGCTTAATTGAAAGACAAAAAAACTGTTGTTTTTTATAATCTATAAATTTGCCAAATGCTAAAAAATGTTAAAAAGTGATCCACACTCACGTATTTTGCCCCATTTGTCAGTTCATATTAATCAAAATGCTTTAATTCATCTTTTGATTATATTAGTTACGGTTTTATATGATTTAATTTATGTTTTTTTTTTCGTTTTATTTATATACTCCCTCTTGAAAGAACATGACCATCAGATGATTTCTTGAAAATGAGACCTCTGAATCTCCAGAATATACCCAGTTTTCTGAGGGATAGTAGAGTCTGTTAAGAGCTTTCGATTTGACTTTGATAAATCCTTATTAGTTTATCACTGGCATTTAGTTATTCTACGAAGAACTATATTTGTAGTTGTATGTTAAATTAAAGTTAATCAGCAAATAAGTAGTAGTAAACTTAGATATAACAGCCAAAGTTTATAGAGGAGTGAAGAAGCTAAGATTTAGGGTAAATAATTTCTCTTAATCTAATTCCAAGTCCAATCATTTGTGCAGTTTGATATTTTAGGGTATTTTGTTGTAAATCTCCTTTGAAGCAACAGTCAGCAATCCCACCAGAACCATTAATAACTCGTCGTGTTCCGTCAGCACATTGCTTTACAAGCATTCTTGAGGCTGGAATGACTTTTTGAACCTTTGTGATACATGCGTTATATATATTGAACTGTTCTGATAGAGCACTCGTCGAGCTTTGATCAGCTTTGTCAGTTTTCGGTTCAGGTAATCTAACAAAAGCACCACAATTAGCTTTCCTAAAAGAGCCTAGTTTTGTGCTTAGTTCATTTCTCTTTTTTGCACTATTCATTTTTGGATTTTGATTGACAAGTTTTGGTATCGGAGCATTCTTTTTATAGCCATCTGATTTCTTCAGGTTGTTCACACTACCCCTTCCTTTCATTTTAGGTTGGTTCAGTTCAGTTCAAAATCTTGATCAACGCAGAAATACTGAAATGGTTTGCCACCTTTGTGTTTGTGCTTGCGTCTCTTTTTGTAGAGGGGGTTATTTAATACCGATTTGTCATACGCTTTCCTCTTTGGTATTTGGTTCTCTTGTAGCTAGCACTCTATCAGCTAATCCTAACTCAACAGCTTCTTCAGAAGTTAAGAATCTATCTCTCTCGAGTAATTCATGTATTCTTTCTAAAGTGGTACCTTTAGCAATATGTTTTTGGTAAATCTTGTTCAATCTCTCTCTCACTTTGATGATTTGACGAGCATGGATTTCAATATCTGAAGTTTGGCCCTGGTATCCGCCACTAGGTTGATGAACCATTATTGATGTGTTAGGCAAGATGAATCTTTTGTTTGTTGTTCCAGCAGCTAATAGCAAAGAAGCCATAGAGTATGCCTGACCAAGTGCTACCGTTGATATCTCACATCTGATATACTGCATCGTGTCATATATGGCAAGACCACTTGTAACACTCCCACCAGGTGAGTTAATGTAAATGTTGATTGGAGCGCTTGATTGTGACTCCAAATAAAGCAATTGAGCAGTGACGGATGTTGCAAGGGAGTCGTCAATTACCCCGGATACATAAATGATTCTCTCCGTAAGGAGTCGTGAAAAGATGTCCTCCGATGCTGTGCTCATCTGGTGTAATGATAAGCTTGCTATCCCTGCTCTTCTGAAAAGGCTTATTGGTCTAAGCATTTCTTTCCTTTTTGTTCTTCAAGTTCCAATGCCCTACAAGCTAAGTTTCAAGATTTTATAATTATTATTTAATATTTATTTATTTAAAAATATAAAATCATTTAATGTATTATAAAAATAATAAATTATACAATTAAAATTTACCATATGATAATATTATGAAACCAAATATCATTATTAGGATAAATACTTATAAAATTAAACTAAAGAACAAGAAAACCAACATAAAAGCAGAATTATTGGACAATATTTTTTGCAGAATCCACGACAGTCTCCACAAATCCTTTGTCACCATAGACAGGACCAGAGCCTTTCACTTGTGCGTTTTCACCTGAACGTGGAATGGCAGAAGAATCATTATAGTTGGAAGTCGTAGTATAATTTGTTCCAAATTCGTGGTACTCGCCTGGAATTTCGTCATTAGCAGTTAAACTTGTGCCACTATTACCTTTGACATTCGTATCACTTGTATAATGCAATCCAGTAGTACCAGTTTGGTAGCTTTGAGGTGCTATACTAGCAGATACATCTTTTGGCGCAAGTCCAGTACCGGCTCCAATTTTAAACGTCTTTGACGCACTATTGTTACTATTGTTATTAATCTCATCAATCTTACCAAGATTTGGAGAGGCATAAATATCATCACGCAAGTTAGACTTGTTACTGACTGTTTCAGGTTTAGTTGAGTAAGTAGTATCAGTAGGACCTACAAGGCCAGTGGTGGTACCAGGAATTGCTGCTCCGTAGCCAGAAGGTGTTGACTTCTCAACAAAAACAGCGTTCGTGGAAGCAACTTTTCCTTGGTCTCCTTCCAAGTTCTTAGTATTTGATGAGCCAAAAGCACTGCCTGCTCCAACTGCTCCAGCTCCAGCTCCTCCAGCGACAACCCCAGTTCCAACTGCAGTAACAGGTGTAGGATTTGTAGCTGTAGTCTGGTTACCAGTTCCTAAACCTGCAGCGTAATTGGCATCATTCGCATTCTCGACATCATTAGTTCTCTTCTTCTTCTTAAAGAAAAGAGCCCTTTTCGCTTGTTTTTCATGAATATCATTATTTCCATAGGTATCATCATCATGGGAACTAGCATCATAATTCTCTGAATATCTACTTCTTTCTTTCTTCTTCTTTGAAAAATTTCCAACACAGCCAAATCCAGAGAATAATGAGCTCAAGAACAACAAGGCTACTGAAGCCCAAATAAAACCAAGCATCGTCTTACCAAGTGAAGTGGATTTACCATCATCCCTGAAAGCATCACGTGCCTTGACAACCCCAGCAGTTAACAAAGATGCAGACAAAGCAATGAATACAAAAGCAGCAATAGTGACAGAACTAGTGATGATGTTCAAAGCACTCAAAGATGGAATACAAAAGATAAGCAAAACAGGTACAAGAGCAAGGACTGTGAAGAACAAACCAATCAACAAGAAAGCCCAACCAACTTTCGACAAGTAGTAGACTGTTCCATGTTTACTAGTCAATCCAGAAGGGACACCTTCAGTTGTTCCAAAGTTTAGAACTGGAGAGATTGGATAACCAGCACTCTTGGAAGAGCAATCAACATTCCTACCATCGTTAACACCACAACTTGCATAGTTTGTCCATCTTGTCACTCCATGAGCTCCTGGTATATCTCCAGTATCAGCTTGAAGCCAATACCATTTTCCTAAAACAGAAGAAGTGGACGCTCCACATAATATATTAAAGAATAGTAATAAACTTGCACCCAATAGCGCAATCAATGATAATATATATGGCCAACGCATAGCTTAATTTTATTGTTTCTGTTAAGTAGGATTCATATTAGGAGAAAAATGGATTGGAATGTGCTTAAAACCCTCAAGCCTAACTTTGAGAAAGATCATCTCAAGTTTAGTTAACATTGCTTTTTTGCTAAATTAGAGTTTTGCCCCATTCAATGCGTGTAATAACTAATTATACCTAATTGAGTTTGCTAAACTTCTCAAGCCATTTCGTCACGTTTTATTTTCCAACAAAAATCCTTTTTCAGTGAGTTGTCTCTTATCATTTGCAAGCTTTTTGTCTGCTTTTCTGCTGCTTCTCGTACAGTTTTACCGTCTTTTAAATGGTTGTATATCTCTTCGGAGTTTATTTAAACCTCGCAATTAAATCCGATAGAGAGGGCTAAGAATCAGCAATGAAAAAAAAAAAGTCTTCTATATTTGTTGCTGTATTTGAAATGTTCCTACTAAATGTGCAACTTGTCATCTATTGAGCCATTCAAATATTGTTCAAGGTATCTTTGAATGAAAGTTATTAGAATTGTTGGCTTATGATTTTAAGAAAAATACGGATTGAGTTAGTTCAACATTATTAAATTAAATTTCTTTGGTAAAATTCAAATTTGCATGTTCCGAAACTCATTATAATCTCAAAATTGCGTATTTATTAATGTTAGATCAGAGTACTCCACTCTACACAAGCTTCTGGAGTCTGAAGTTGTGAGGTTATGAGGAATTATGGCGCTAAGGCCGATTAAATCCGATATATTTACTCAGCTTTTGGTTACGAATTTGTGAAAAAAACATGAATCTTATTGACCAGTAACTAATAACTTAATACACAAAATGGCCGTTGAATCATCATTTTTAGACCAGATCACGAGACATCCGGTGGAGAAGACTGTGCCTTTTAATGGAATTGATTTTAAAACAACATTTTGGGTAAGATTATCGTGTCAATATATTACAAAAAGCTCTTTTTTCACTAATGATTAAAACACAAATAGCCTGTTCCAGAAGGGAAGACCGTAAATGGGCGGATATTATTCGTTCATGGGTTCTCAGAGTATTTCAAAGCATATTTGAAACCTTTTGAAGATTTAAGTGAGGCAGGTTATGAAATCTTCTTTTTTGACCAAAGGGGTGCAGGTTATACCTCTCAAGGCTCTGCTAAGGGTGTCACTAATGAATTTCATACTTTTAATGATTTAGATTACTTTATTGAACAAAATTTGAAAGAATTAGAAGAATCAGATGATCATGTAAATAAGAAATTGTTCCTTGGTGGTCATTCCATGGGAGGTGGCATCGTTTTAAACTACGGAGTAACAGGGAAATATAAAGATCAGGTTAGAGGGATATTCACAACAGGCCCATTAATTGGTCTTCACCCTGAAACAAAACCACATTGGTTGCTTTTCAAATTCCTGAGAGTTGTTTTGAAAGTTGCACCAAATTTTAAATTCAATACTGCATTGAATATCGATTATATTACATCAGATGAAAAAGCTAAGCAATTTCTTCTAAATGATCCATTCCTTAGCCCAGTTGGTACCTTGAGACAATTAAATGACTTCGTTTTCAGGTTAGTATCTCCATTTAACAATTATCTGTTTTTATTCGGTTACTAACTACTAGAATAAAGAGGCGAAAAGTTGCTTGACCCAAACTATAACAAAGACTTGAACAGGCCAGTTTTAATCGTGCACGGTAAGAAAGATATGGTACGTATTCTCTCTTATTCTTGGATGAGTGAAAAAAATACTAACTCGAAACAACTAGATTAACGATCCAGAAGCCTCGAAGAAATTCATTGAGCAAATTCCAATTGAAGAGAAAACAATCACTCTCATTGGAGATGCCAGACATAGTCTTTTACTAGAAAGAGAGGAGTTGTACACTCAGGCCATAAGTACAATCTTGGAGTGGTTAGCGAAATATTAGAGTAGTATTTATGGAATGTGTAGATTAGCTAAGCTGGTTAAATAGACGTGCTCGGCTCAGTCTGTGTATTTTTTTTAGGTGACTTGTCGTGTGAACGTGGGCTCTCTTCTCTGAGATGAGTTATAAATGTCTTTCGGAGCTTCTTGTCCTTTTGGAACAATGAGACGATTTGAGTAGGATGGAGCAAACCTACAGAACAGTAACGTTCTTGAAGAGTGATATTGTCTATACAGCTCAAGTTTGGGTGAGCTGACCGGGTTCACAATAAGTGACACCAACCATTCATCATCAACAATCAGACACTAACGATATCAAATAGCCCATTGAGCCAAATACCGCTTATAAAGCCAGAGTTATACTTCTTCACAACCAAGGAGAAGATATTGAGCTTTACAAAAGAATCATTAAATGTTTATCAGCATGTGGTTATGAATCCTTTTTCTATCAAAGAATGTATGCTTATGAATCAAATGATCAGGTACGAAGAGAGATGAATAGAGTAGTCAAGATGTGTATCGATGATATTGATCAAAACACAGAAAGGAATAACCATAAAATACATTTATTATCCCAATTCATTTCAGCATCAAAAGCATTAGATTATGGTATTGATGGGTTCTTCAATTATAGGTTGAAGAGTATAATAGCCATCAATCCACATATATCTCCAACTAGAAGAAACCCAATTAAATGGTTTTATACTTTATTGTACTCTAAGGTCTCACCAACTAGAAAACACCATAATTTTTCAAATTTCACCATTTCTGATATGACTACTGATCAATATTGGCAAACTATACTAAATTCTTCAAATTATAATTATGATAACTTATGTGCAAAAGAAGCTTCTACAATATATTCGATATCTGATAAATTGGTATCAAAGAAAAGTATCTCTAAGTTCATGGTGAAAAATGTTTTGATAGTCAAAAGTGAAGAAGACCAGTTATCAAAGATAGATTATTTGAAATTTATTATTAAAAATTTACCTATAGAAACATCATCTTTAATCGAATATAAAAATGGGAAGAATAACTTAATATTAGAGAAGCAAGACATTTTTAATAAATTTGTCACAGATCTTCTTTCATGGTTAGACAAAAACTAAGATAAGGAGCTTAGAATAGAATCAAGTTTAACTCCAATAGCTTCCCAACCTAATATATAATTCTTATCATAATTAATCTTGATCAATTTTTTGGTTATCTTGAAATGAAATATCTTTTTTGATGTCAATATCTTTAAAAAGCTTTGTTGAATTTCTTTTGACTTTATGTAAACTTCTTCAATCTCTGTCATACCTAAAAAGTTTAATATTTCTGCCCTGGAAGTGAATGAGATTCTTATCATCTTTTTTTCATCTGGAATTTCAGAACCTTTTGATATACTTGTAGTGATTAAAATAGTCAAAGGATTCAATACTGGTGGACTATCTATTGACCTTTTGATACATAATTGATTCATCAATGGTTCAAATTCAACTATAAATCCAGAAAGATCATATATTTTACCATCAACATCATCAAGCTCATTCAGTCTTTGTAGATAATTCGGGGAAATCTTAACCTTCTTCTTGGGTTGTGGTTCTGATAAGTTTGTTGCTGGTGATATATTTTTTTCTTTAGAATGTAAAGGTGTAAGAGTCCTAAAATCATCTTCATGAATATTATCAGAAGGAAGGTCTGGTATAGGTGATTGTTTCATTTTTATCATTAATGTTGGGGATCCGTCACCGATGCGCCTTATAGGCGAACTCCAATTGATTGCTCCAATTGTTCCAGTTGTTCCCTTTAATAGGGTCTGATTAGAAGTACTAGTGTCCTGGTGAAATGGTGTACTCCGACTGGTGCTTTGTTCCATAGTGGTAGAAGCTCCAACAAGAGAGTCCAATAGCGGTTTTGGGATTGTTAGTTCAAACTCTCTTCTATGAGATGAGATGAATTTCGACAAACCTTGAGTAACATTCTGAAATATTCTGCTGTTCTCATTGCTGTTTGACTGCGTCAGAAGTTCAATTTTCACTGCAATTCCTTCCAGAGTATTTTGAAACTTCTTTACTTTCAATCCGATCTTAAGAAAGATGGCCTGGTCTAGCACATTGGCACTTTTTGGCAAATCAAATAAATGAATATCCCTTCTTGATATGAGCTGGTCCACCAATGGCATATATTTCTCGTAATATGCAGTGATTTGCATGATCTTGTCAGCACTGACGTTTTCATCGGAGAAGTCCTGGGAGTACGAGGACCTCAGTAGCTTGTTGGAGGTAAGGTCTGTCACAAAGAGTCTCATTGGCTTCCCGAATTTGATCGATACCACTAGCGCGTTTATCGTGCGGTAGTAGTGCGTGTCAGTGTCGGGAAGCTGTGATATCTGGTCGCAGAAGGGAGACACATCATTTGTCATTGTATGTTGGTCTGAAACAATTGGTAGAGCTTTGAGGACATTTGGCTTTTTTTGCGTGTGAGTAAGTGTGTTTGCGTTTTTTTTTTTTAAATGTCTACCAACTATAGACAATTGACACATTAGTCTGAGAGGAGACCCATATTTTCTCAAGATAATGCCGCTATATGAACTGAAGAACATCCAGGACGTGAAGGAAATCAAAGTTGGGCGGAAAGGGGGCTCAGACCCGGCAAGAATTAGACTGTTGGTGCTGCTGGTGGCCGTCAACAACAATCAACCGATGGTGGAAATCACAGACTTCACAAAATCCTTTGGGAATAAGTTCATTCGTCTTAATGTGCTACAGGGCTCACCAGCTTCTATAGGATTGAAAGACCTTCTGAAACTTTATCCATCCGCACGTCGATTCCCTCATGGGAAATCATCTTTCTTGGACAATAATATTGTTGTAATAATGAACATTACTGCAATTGTTTATAACGGTACTACTTCTTTCAATTATGTTCTAACAGATTTCAAAATAGTTAATAAGGATCCAAAATTTGTACTCAAGCTAGATCCAAAACATCAATTGAAGCTGAAAAGCTTGGTAAAAGACCTTAATTCTATGCAATTTGGTAAAAATATTTCCAACAAAGAAGAATATCAAGGAATTTTGAACATTATATCCCGACCAGATCCCAATAATGACGATGATGAACTACAGAGAATCTTTAAGAAACCTAAGATGGCCAATGATGAGGGATTAGAATCTATATCTAATGAGAATTCAATAGATTTAGCTCCTAATGCAAACCCATTCTTCATGCCAGCAGACTCCTCATCACAATTCCCTGCTTTAGTAGAGACACAAGATAAACAAGACACACAAGATACACAAGATACTGCTTCGCCAATAATAGAGATGCATGAAGTCTCATCTCAAGTGCCATATACGATGGTTAGTGCTTCTCAAGACGATCTTAAAACACGTTCCGAAGCTCAAGAGGAAGATTATGATATTGTAAATTCAACAGAGAAAAGCTTGAAACATGATACCTTTAAAAGTATTATCTTGGATGATATTGAAAATGTGCCACAGTCTACACAGACTCAATCAAATTCAAAGAATTTGATTACTCCAAAGAAAATACCTTTATTAGGGAAAGGTTTTGATGAAAAAGTGAATTTGGAGAAAACATTAGCACAAGAAGCTATTTCAATCAATTTAGAAGATAGTCAAAGCGGATCTATAGAATCCATGACTTCAAATGAAGAGAAGGAGTTAAAATCTCTAGTGAAAGAGCTTCCTGTGGGAAGTTCTAATAGTAAAACTGTGTCTTCTGAACCAGTTTCAAATCCTAATAACAAAGAAACCCAAGAACTTCCTTCAACTAAAGTCATTGAAGAATCTGAGTCTGCGAACTTAGAAGAAAACCTCCTAAAAATCATACAGATTGATGAGATTGGTAGCAAAGTTTTAGAGGATGTGGAAAAAAACGAACAAGAACAAGAGCATCTAGAAAGACCAGGTGCTGAAACAAAAGAGGGAATAATTAAGAGTAGCACTCAAAATATAGAAACAATTGAAAAACAAAAAGAAACAAAGGAACAAGAGGATAACGGGGAATACGGAGAAGAGAATGTGCTAGAGAAGAATCAACTCCAGATCGCAGATCAGACAAGAGAAGAGAAGGTAATACTAGAGACAGAAAAAGAATCAGCTGTTTCTGAGGAAACATCATCTCATGTATTCACAGAAGGGAACGGCGAAGATTCAGAAGGAAATGATGAAAATAAGATCCAGGAGATTTTAGCAACACATGATTTTGGATATGATGTTCAATGGAATTTTGATGGGTTTATTATTGGTGTTGATCCTATTGACTTTTCATTAATTGGAAGATCTTACCAAGAATTAGTAACCACAACAAATTTCAGGGTGATAATATCAAATATCAGTAGAGATAGATTGAAAATATTCAAAACCAATAAGAATTGCATACCTTTAGAGTTCAGATCCAAAGAAAGAATACTGGAGTTTTTTGGATATGATGGAGATGTTGATGATGTTTTAGCAGGGATCGATGTAATTAATAAGAAATTGACGCAATTAATCAATCATAGAAAGCCTCATCGATTTAGAATAGTTAGGAAAGTGATCCATTTGAGCACTGGTAGACAATTGGTTTGGGAATGCCTTGATACAATTCAAGATATTCTGCACTAAATAGAAAGGCCGGCCGGCTTTTTTTCATATTTTTTTTCATGTGATTCAAATAGCATTTGTTTATATTTATTTTATGATTCACACACATAATTAAGAAATAAATTAGAGTTAATAAGTGAAAGATCCAATTAGAACATGCCACCGAAGAGTGAGTGTAGCCCAGTAATTGGAAGATAAAACATTCAAAAACTAACCAAGAAGAACCTTTCAAATTGCCAAAGCTACCAAAAAAGGCAGCTAAACAAGAGCCTATTTTGACTAGTGCACAAGACTTTCTTGATCAAGGTGTTGAGGAAGAGGAATCTGGTGATAGATGGTTACAGTCAGACCTTTCGAAAGCATTGAGATTCTACCAGAAAGCTTATGACCATTATCTGACTGGTATTGAGAAGGACTCGAGACTACTTGATAGTTATTATAATGCTAATAGATTATTGTTCCATGTATATGAGACTTATCACAGCATTAACGCTGAAGCAGACTTAAAGAATATTGAAGAATGTTACCCGATAATTAGCCCTTCTATAACTGATATCAAGAGAAATCATGAGATGGTGATTAAAAAATTCATTGAAATTGGCGAAGAGAAGCTGATCAATTGGGAGTTTTATTACAATTTACTACTAATTGACACTGAAGTTCTTGAAATAAGTGTTAATTTGCAACTTGATGATATTGAAGGTTTACTCAATGACAGTACTGGTATTATTAACAGAGTCATTGACTTCCAACTGGGAGAGCTCGATACCTTTGTCAGAAGATTGGAAAACCCCACCACATCCACACAAGATCAAACACAAAGTGCCATTAACGAGGAAGGAAATGAATCAAATCAGGAGGAAGTTTATGATGTTATTGTCCAAGTAACACCAAGTGTGTTATTTGAGACTTTGTTAAGTGGACTAAAGCTCATAAGAGCAGCTTATGAATCAGTTGATAATCAAATACAATTAAACTATTTACAAAATCAAACTAGTCAAATAATCTCAAGAATTTATAAAACATCTGATTTACTATTGACTAAATTTAATCCAGTGAATGAAAATCCATTTAATATCAATTTGGAACCAAACGATGTTGAAGAATTTACTTTAATCAAGTACTACATTGAAGGGCTTTTCATTAAAGATTTTAAAAAACTACAGACACATTGGAACAGTTTAGAAATATTCTCGTTATCTAAATATTTGATTGAAGCTGATAGTATTGAATCTCTGAAGAATAATGAACCTTCTTTTAATTCAGAACAAATTTGGGAAATTATAAATTTCATAAACCAACTTCTAAAAAGAGCACAAGACCTAGCAAAAGATGAGTTACAAGAAAATATAAATAATAAGACAAATAAAGTTTCAGAGAAAGTTTCCAAGTCTATCGAAATATTAATTAACAGAGCTGACAATGAGTTGACCAGGAGTTTCCTATCGGGTCTTGAGGTATCAGTGAAGAACAGAGACATTTTGAGACAGAATGCAATAAACTTATTGAAAAATGGCTTGAATTTGAGCAATACCAATGTTGGATTGAGAGAATCTGCAGGAGATAGATTGAAAAGAGAGAAACTAAGAAGAGAGTGTACGGTCCGATTGGTTGTTATAACCAAAGACCCGCTCACGGAAGATGACTTTGTGCGGAATCTAGGGCTCAGTCACTATAAACAGGAGGTAAAGGAACTGCAAACTATTGACGTTTACTTACAGTTTTTTAATTAACAGAACCCACAAGAACAATGATGGATCTATATCCATATCCATCTCCTACACACATCTCTACATAAAGTATTTAGTAAATGTTAGAGGGAAGGCTATTTAGTACTGTATTCAAGCGAGAAAAATGTGCTATTGTAAAGAGAATAAAGAACTCAAATGCTCGCCGTTGGTAGTAATGGCTCCGAGTAAGTGTAGTTTCGAGAGCCGAGTTTTCGGGCGAGCCGGATGGGTTCATTTTTTTTTCGCGGAGCCTGGTGATCATTCCGAAGCTTATCGGAACGAGTGGGAAAACCAGAGCAAGCAACCTCATTTGATGAACAACTTTTGGGATGGTGTTTCAACTGAGCTCGAATTTATTAGAAAAGGTACTCATTATCCACTTCATTAACCATTGCAAAGAACAAGAACAAAAAATAACCAATAACCACCCAAGCTCAATCCCTTCAAGTGCGAGTAAAACGAAGAAGCTGTCATTTATTACATAATCAACATCCACACTACCCCTATCGCCTATCGCGGGGCTGCCCAGATCAAAGCAAGTAATTCACAATTTTAAACTTCACTGCGCACTTTCAAACTTTAGAAACAAACTGGGACTGATCCACTGAGAAAGCTGATAGAAACCAGAATGTCTGAAGTTTGGAGTCCACAGCGACTTTCATTATCCAAAACAACGTCGCCGCTGTCAAGTTGCACTTCTCAAATGAGCAGGCTATCACTAGCCGAGCGGTCCACACTATCAACTTCAGTCTCTGAAACACAACTGAAGAATCAAACGGAATCAGTTTATGAGTACATCGAAAAGGGACCAGTATTTCCCCCAAACTATGAAATAGCACACCAAACTGGGGCTTCAACGAGGTTTCCTGTCTACGAACAAAAAGAAACCCACGCTTTACCGCGCTACACCCCAACGATCTACAAAATCACCCTTGTTCTTCGAAAAGTCGAGTGGCTATCACCTTATGACCCTTCAACTATGAGAAGCTGGAAAAACTTGGTTATGGAGTTAAATTCCACTCAGATTAACTTCTATGCGCTGGAGAACTTGCCTATACTGAACTTCGCCAAAACTTCTAAATCAAAGAAGCATTTTACTTTCAGTGAAATTGAACATGATTACATCTTGAATAGTTTAAAATCAAACCCAACCAAGTATCTAAACCCTAATAATTTGGTCGCATCATATTCTTTGCAGCATGCTAAATTTGGTATTCCTATTGATTATAAAAAAAGAAATTGCTGTTTGAGATTGAGGCTTGAAACAGAACAAATGATTATTCAATTTCTTACTTTGGATGAAATGATAGATTGGGCAAATTTTATTTCAACAGGCGTCAATGTGAGTTTAGATTTGGATTCAAGAGAAATGCCCACCGATCGTATTGTTCCAAGAAGACGAAGAAACAGGCCAAATAGAAATAGAAGCTACTCCGATTCAGAGCTTATAAGGAGAGAATTAGCAGATTATCCAAATACTCAAATGAGAAGAAGGGCAAGTTCTGGTGAACAATCTTTTAAATCAAAATTCACAAGATTATTTGGAAGAAAAAATAGTTCAATCAAATCTAATAATGCATCAATGGAAATTGAAGAAACAATCAGACAATGTCAGAATGTTATACAATTTGAAGCAAATCATTCAAGACAAATGAGTCAAGTTTCAAATGATTCAGAAATTGAGGAATTGTCATCTACAAGAGATATCGCTACGATAAGAGAACAAGAGGAAGAAGATGTTGACGCTGGCGATGAGATTCCTGATAATGAAATACATTCAATAGAACAACTTCATGATGATTCCGATGATGAAGATGATAATACAACTCAATTACATAATGAAAATACTCAAAATTTGTTTAATGCTTTTTCATTCTCCAATTCTAATTCCAATTCCTATGACTCTGATTGTGACGTTGATTCAGATATTAAATGGACTCCATCAAAGAAAACATTATCAAGAAGAAAATACTTGAAAGATTCATTGCGTTGCATTAAACTATTACCAAATGATGAATGCTGGGTTGGAAAGAGTGTCGTTAAGGCGGTCAATCTAATGCCATTCAAATCCAAAACACCACCCAGCCAATTCGTCAAAGAGTTTGTTGTCGGACCACATGGTCTAATTCATGCTCGTTAGACCTCCAAACCTCATAACCTTCACTAATATATATTCTTACGATTTTTGATTCTAAATACAGCTTGTTTTTTTAAGTCTTTTCTTTTTATTATTCACTTTACCTCTACTTCACTGCTATGCCCCCTGGCTCAAATTGCCCTTATCAAATGCAATTTTCGCGAATATGTTTAGAGGAGTTGGAAAAAAGTGTATAAAAAAAAGCGAAAATTTTTCCCAATTTAATCTGTTTTACCAACTTTTTCTCTTTTCTTAACATCAATATCGCAGAATCGTGCCTCAATCAGAAACCATTGTTCCTGTTTTACGTTATATAAGGGAATAATGGCGAGGATTTCACATGGTTATAAGCGTAGATAGAAAAGAACGTTGCTGGGCGCCCGATATTGATTTACACAATGAGATATTGGGAATCAGTTGTTTCAACATGTACTCTATTTGTTTAAAATATTTATGAACAATAAAACAATAAAAGTTTCTACAAAATTCTATTTGTAAACCAAACGAAATGTTATTGTTATTGTTATTACCTATTGCAATTCTATAAAAGGAGATATGTTTACTCTAAAGTGCGTTCTTTCTGGTCAAGTAATCAAATCTGGAGTAAGTATAACCAATAAATGGTAAATCTTCTTTACTATCACCTGATTTTCCACCATTAGCATTTCTTTGGTTTTCAGCTTTGACAATAGCAGGGTTTTCAGGCACGTTTTCCAATTCATCTGTTGGAAAGAATCTAGTATCAGTTATATTCTTTAATTTTGGAATAAAAGGCGCATCAACTTCTCTAATTGAATTCCAATCAACTCCTCTGAAAAATGGGTGTGATTTGATCTCGGCAGCACCTCCGTGTCTACCTAATCTATGTTCAGCATGTGTTAACAATCTTCTGATTAAGTTCTCAGCTTCTGGACTTAAGTGAATGTCATCTGGAAATTGTAACGTTTCTTGAAAATTTAAAATCTTTCTATAAGTCTCTTGTGGAGTCTCAGAACAAAATGGTGGCCAACCAACTAGGCATTCAAACATAATAGTACCTAGAGACCACCAATCACATTCTTGTCCATAACCTTGGTGAATGAAAATCTCAGGAGCAATATAATCAGGTGTACCCACGGTAGAATAAGCCATTAATCTTCTAGATTTTCTCCATGTTTGAATCTGTTGTCTATTAGACATAGTTAAATGAATAGCATCAACCATCATTGTGTTTCGAGAACCGGCTTCATGCAATTGAGGCTGTTGCAGTTTATTTTCATCATCTTGTTGTAACATCTTCTTATAATAGTTTGAATCATGAGTCTTATGGAAACCTGTTGATAAACCAAAATCAGACAATTTTATATGACCACGAATATCAATTAAAATATTATCAGGTTTAATATCTCTATGAATAAAACCTAATTTATGAATAGCTTCAATAGCTAAAACACATTCAGCCATATAAAATCTTGTAATATCCTCAGTAAAAATTTGCCATCTTATTAACATTGTCATTAAATCACCACCTGGTAAAAATTCCATAATAAGATATAAGTATTGAGGATCTTGAAACGAATAATATAATGAAACAACCCATGGTGAATCACTACCAGCTAAAACATCTCTTTCAGCCTTAACATGAGCCAATTGGTCCTTTTTATACATTTCAGATTTCAATAGTGTCTTCATAGCATAGATCTTACCAGTATCTTTCTTCTGAACCAGTCTTACTTCACCAAATGCACCTTTACCAATAACTTTCACTGTTTCGAAATCATCAAGGGTTAATCTAGTTCTTCTCAGTCTTAAAAACTGAGATTCTTTTCTACCCAATGATTGCAGCTGTCTATTTTTACGCTCTTCTGAACCTTCCTCATTCTGTAGCCTATGTTCAAGATCAACTCTTCTTTGATTCCGCTCAACAGCATGAGTAACACTCATTTGATAATAGTTTTCAATACGCAGCTTCACAGCAGCCGCCTTATCCTGAGTTGTTTTTTTGAAAATATCAGGTCTTCTTTCAAAGTAGACATAATTTGATGGTTCAGGTTGCAGCTGCTGTTGTTGTGTTAATGAACCATTGTTATTTTGAATAGGGGCTTGAATCTTGATACTACTTTCAACTGGTGAGCGGTTACCTCTCGAGAGCAAAGAGCTCGTATTTGATACAGTTGGAATCAGCTGGTTGCTTCTAATACTTCTAGTTGGCGATGAAAGTGGCTGAGGTTGAAAGAATTGAGGACTTTGTTGTTGTTTTTGGAATGACTGTGTAGAAAAATTGCTGGCTTGACCAGGTGAGGTTCCAGTATAAGATGTATAGGCGTTCTGTGGAGCAGCTGGAATGTTCACTGGAGTAGAAGGAGGTGGCATCGTATTTTGCATGTTTGCAAATTGCTGTTGCTGTTGTTGCTGTTGTTGGTGATGAAGTTGTTGTTGAAGTTGTTGTTGTTGTTGTTGTTGTTGTTGTTGGTATTGTTGATAATGTTCTTGCTGCTGAGTTTCGTAAAGCTGTTGCTGTAAAGACTGATGGGAGTTCTGTTGCTGCATATAAGCTGAACTGAACTGTGCAGGTCGTTGGATAAATCCCTGACCGTCATTTACACCTTGCTGATGCAGCTGCTCATGGCTATAACCATTTGAATTGCTATACATCATTCAAGTTCCCGTCAAGAGATTAAAGATAGACACCAGAACACGTTGAAATAAATGAAATAGAACCTTAGCTTAAAGTTCCTATTTACCGCCTTGAGGGTTGATATCTCAGATGGATTTGTTTTGATCTCACAGAAATAGATTTTATTATTTGTTTTGATTTTTTTGGTCAAAAAACCTCAGCCGCGAAATACAAATACTGATCGCTATAAATCACTACTTCAAAGTGCAAATATTTGCAAATCGTTACATTAATGTTATACAAACCTTCGTCAAAACAGTAAACATGGATAAACAGTTTCTAGAAAGCTTAGAATTGTAAAGCAGCACCTTTTTGTTTTTTGTCACCACCTAATTCAAAGTGTTTACAACGTTTCAAGGATAATTGAGCTTTGGTTTTGCAGACAACACATTCTAAACGTAAAACAACTTTTTTGGTAGTTTTAGCTTTTTTGTGGAAGACTGGTTTGGTTTGACCACCGTAACCGGATTGTTTACGGTCATAACGACGTTTACCTTGAGCGAATAAAGAAGCTTTACCAGCTTTGTATTGGGTAACTTTGTGTTGGGTGTGTTTACGACACTCTTTACCTTTACAGTAGGTTTTTCTGGTTTTTGGAACGTTAACTGTTGTGTATGTTAGTAATTTGTCTTGTGGTAAGCATAAAAAGTGAAGATATAGCAAGATGAGGTGAGAATAATATTTGTTTCAAAGTTCTGGGCTTCTGATTTCGTCATATCAAATTGTTCTTTCCTATTATACTGATGTGATAAACTCTTCTAAGTGGTTGCAGATTGTTTTGAACAGGTTCGCTCAAATAAAATAAGCTTCAAATTTTGAAATAGGTAAATCATGTGCTAGTATCATCAAAGTATAACCAGGTCAAAGCTCCTACTCAACAGTTCTTTTGTTCGTTTCCTTATGCTAGTTTTCTCTTGACTTTCCACATGTATACATAAATTCAATCTCAAATGAAATTCCCAAACTTTTTGATAACTTGATTATAATCTCTTAACATTCAATGCAAACATGAGAAGCATTTCTTTTTGCACATATCACTCCATTTATCTATTCATATCTTCATATTTGAATCTGGACATACCCATTATGACTGATGTTTATAGGTTTTAGTTGTAGGCCTTCAATTTTGGGTTCAGTTGGATATCAATTTTCAACACTTTTGTGAAAAGTGCGAGTCCCACCATGAAAAACATCCATACACCATATTACTTGTACAGTTTGACACGTCTGATTAGTCATCAGCTAATAGAAAAATTGAATAATTGAATAGGGCCAGCATTATATTTCAACACCCGGACATCGTTAAAGCACGTGATAGTCACAAATAGCCCTTCTGTAAAGTCACGTGATAAACCCTGAGTTGCCCTGAGCATCTGGATTTCCTTTTTTGTGAACAATTATATTTTTACGTGAGGCATAAAAAAAGGGTTATTAATAGAACCAGAGATATATTATCTTCAAACACTACAGTTATAACCTTCGACATTCTCAAAGAAAATCAAAGGAACTCCACTCCAACTGTTTCATTCATTTTGGTTTAAAGTCGCTCGCTTAACATATTTTGTCTCTCCATTTGAGAGTCGAGTTTCGTTTTGAGAATATTAGTTTGGCACAAACGAACAAAATATATTATTTGATATCATTAATACTAAGCGAAACAGAAACATACTGACACGCACACAAATCAATATATCTACTCTAGTATGGCATTTGGAGACTTCTACACCTTGTGCAATAACACACCTCTTCCATTATGTCAGGTGCTTACGAATACAAAAGAAACTTCTTTTGAGCTAATCGACAATAGTATTTTACCTATTTGTTATGCTAGATCCATTGAAGTTGCAAACACAGTAATTTTCCAGATTGGAAACGCATTTGTGAATATCTGTGCTTTGGTTATTGTTCTTATCATTATTTATAATGTTAGAGCCAAATACACAGCAATTGGCCGTTTGGAGATGCTTCTCTTTTATCATATTGTTTTGGCTCTGATAATATGTACCCTTGTTGTCGATTGTGGGGTCAGTCCTCCAAACTCCTCTTCATATCCATACCTTGTTTCTTTACAATTAGGACTTGCATCTGCTTCATGTTGGTGTCTTATGACTTGTGGATTTTTAGGATTTAGATTTTGGGAAGATGGCAGTACGAAGTCATTAATTCTCATTAGAGCATCATCTCTAATAATCGGAACTTTGTCTTTTGTTATTGGTATCCTAACTTTCCATGACTGGATCAAAAATGGAACAGTTGATAGTACCAACCCAATAGGATTGTTCGTTGTGGCGTATGTGTTAAATGCAGTGTTTTTATTCACATATGTGGTAGCACAGATTACCCTTTCATTGATGCTAATAAAGAGTTTGTGGGCTCTTGGGGCAATTGCTCTTGGTTTGGTTGGTTTTATTGTTGGCCAGGTGTTAACGTACGCCTTCTCCAGACAAATTTGTGAAGGTGTGAAGCATTACCTTGATGGCTTATTCTTTGGCAGTCTCTGTAACTTATTTGCAATCATGATGGTGTACAAATTCTGGGATATGACCACTGATGAGGACTTGGAGTTCAGCATTAGAATTGAGAAAGATGGTGAGGTTTTATACGCTGAGAGATAGAGAATGTTTTGGTAAATGACTTGTAGAGAGAGTATTCGCGGACGTGCTTAATTGTGTACTTTCTGATTAAAAAAAAAATTAAAACCCAAATGCAGCTTTCTTTCAGACATCACAAAAACCGAAAGAGAAAGGAGTTTTAGAATTGAAAATGAGAGTTTCTCCTGAATCACTACTGAAACTTCAAAAAGACCCACACTCCATCAGAAACATCTGTATTTTGGCACATGTGGATCATGGGAAGACATCGCTAAGTGATTCCCTTTTGGCATCCAATGGTATCATTTCACAAAGGTTGGCAGGGAAAGTGCGGTACCTGGATTCCCGTCCTGATGAGCAATTGAGAGGTATTACAATGGAGTCTTCTGCTATATCTTTGTATTTCAGAGTCTTACATAAACAGCCAGACGGAGAGATTTTAGCCAAAGAGCATCTCATCAACTTGATTGACTCTCCAGGTCACATTGACTTCTCTTCAGAAGTTTCTACAGCCTCTAGATTGTGTGATGGTGCTGTAGTTCTTGTTGACGTTGTGGAAGGGGTTTGTTCTCAAACTGTTACTGTGTTGAGACAGTGTTGGATTGATAATTTAAAACCTATACTTGTGCTGAATAAGATTGATAGATTGATCTTAGAATTGAAGTTATCACCAGCAGAAGCTTATGCCCATTTGAATAGGGTGATTGAGCAAGTTAATTCTATTATTGGATCCTTCTTTTCTGGTCAAAGAATGGCTGATAACTACGATTGGAGAGAGAGGCAAGAAAAAGAAGGCGGCAATACAGAAGAATATGTTGAAAAGGATGATCAAGGTATTTATTTTGATCCAGCACAAAATAATGTCATATTTGCTAGTGCTATTGATGGCTGGGGTTTCAATATCAGCCAGTTTGCTAGATTTTATGAAACAAAATTGAACGTCAAGAGAGAAAATTTGCAAAAAATTTTGTGGGGTGATTTCTTTTTAGATCCAAAGACTAAAAAATTTATTGGGAATAAAGGGCTAAAAGGAAGAGCTTTAAAGCCTCTCTTTGTCTCTTTAATTTTGGAAAATATTTGGAAAATATATGAAAATATTGTTGTTGAAAAGAACGCAGAAGTTTTAGAGAAGATCGTGAAAACTCTGAACATCAAAATCTCACCAAGAGACTTGAGATCAAAAGACACAAAGAACTTATTGAATCAAGTTATGGGTCAATGGTTACCAGTTTCTTCTGCTGTTCTATTGACTGTTACAGAAAAGCTTCCTTCTCCCTTAACATCTCAAAAAGATAGAATTCCAACCATTCTGGAATCAGCACCACACCATGAACTTATTGATCCTAATCTGAGAGAAGCAATGGAGACGTGTGATAATAATGGTCCTGTTAGTGCATATGTATCTAAAATTTTATCTGTTCCTGAAGATGAACTTCCAAGAAACACAAAATCACAAATGACTTACGATGAAATGGTTGAGAGGGGTAAGCGAGCTAGAGAACTTGCAGCCAGAGCTGCAGAACAAGCTAAAGTTCTGGACACATCCAGTAACGATGGTATCTCTGATTTAGTAACAGAAACAGAGAGTCTCGTAATATCAAAACCCGCTAGTGACCCATTCAGCATGTTTGAATATGAAGAAGATGATGAAGAAGAGGAGGAAGTTATGCTAACAAAAGAAGAACTTATTGGCTTTTCTAGGGTTTACAGTGGAACCTTAAGAGTTGGTCAGGAATTATCCGTTCTTGGACCTAAATATGACCCTACACATCCAACTAAACACATTCAAAAGGTTACAATTACTGAACTATACCTCTTAATGGGAAAAGAATTGGTCCCATTGGATGAAGTTCCTTCTGGTAACATTGCTGGTATTGGCGGGTTAGCTGGTAAGCTGTTGAAAAATGGTACTTTGATTGAACCGAATGTTGTCGGTGTCAATTTGGCTGGTGTATCACTTGCATCACACCCTATTGTGAGGGTTGCTTTAGAACCGATGAATCCAACTCAAATGGATAAGTTAGAAAGGGGTTTAGAGCTACTAAACAATGCTGACCCCTGTGTTCAGACGTTTCTGGATGATAGTGGTGAGCATATCTTGGCCACCGCTGGTGAATTGCATCTGGAACGCTGTTTAAAAGATCTGAAAGAACGATTTGCCGGTATTGAGATTCAGGTTTCTGAACCAGTTATTCCTTATAGAGAGACATTCATTGAGACGCCGGATCTCAATGCCCTGAAAAAGCCTGAACTGGGTCGTGGTATTGTTGAATATGCTATTGGAAATTTGACAGTTAAGCTACAAATTGTTCCACTTCCAGAGGAAGTTACTAAATTCTTACAAGAAAATCGGTTATCCATCAAAAGTCTGGTAAACAGTAAGAATATCGAAAAAGAAGAAGATATTGAGGAAACAGAAGGCAAAATTTCTGAGGAAGCAGATGAAATTGATGGAATTGACGTATCTGAGATCGCCTCCACCATATTGGACTCTTCCTCATTCAAATCCAAGTTAAAAAAATTGTTTGAGGCTGATACGAAACATCGTGATTTATGGTCTGGCCTTATAGACAGAATTGGAGGTTTTGGCTCGAAACGTACTGGTCCAAACATTCTATTTGATTCTCCAGAGGGCACAATCAGAAGATTTTTTGGTAAACCAGAAGAAAAGAACCTCAAATATGAAAATAGTATTTTTAATGGTTTCCAGTTAAGTGTTGCTAGTGGTCCTTTGGCTAATGAACCCGTCCAAGGAATGGCTGTAATTATTGACTCCGTGATTGAGAATAAAGATGAATCTGATACACCTGTGGTTCAGAATTTCTTGGGTAGGTTGATTACTACAACCAGAGATAACATTCATGAGGCCTTCCTAGACTGGTCTCCAAGAATGATGCTTGCCATGTATACTTGTGATATACAAGCAACCGCTGAAGTTTTGGGTAAAGTTTATGGTGTTATCCAAAGAAGACGTGGTAATATTATAAGTGAAGATATGAAAGAAGGTACACCATTCTTCCAGATTTTGTCTAAGATTCCTGTTGTGGAAGCTTTTGGTTTTACTGATGATATTCGTAAGAAAACAAGTGGGGCTGCTCAGCCCCAATTAGTTTTTTCTGGATTTGAAGTTATAGATGAAGATCCATTCTGGGTTCCTACAACTGAAGAGGAATTGGAGCATCTTGGTGAGTTTGCTGAGCGTGAGAATATTGCAAGAAAGTACATGAACCTTATTCGTAAAAGAAAAGGTTTGTTCGTTGAAGAGAAGGTTGTGCAGAACGCAGAGAAACAGAGAACCTTGAAACGGAATTAGAATGTGGTTAATCGATTCCTCTTCAGGCTTTTTTTTGAAAATTATAGAAACTGTAGTACAGTAATGAAGTCACTACTCGAAACTAAACTGGTGCTTAAAAAATTCGTGTAATCGGTAATTCTTGACTTGCAAGATACTAGGGTATTTTATGCACGTCATAAGCACCACCGCACAATACTATGGTTATTTAAAGGTGAGGCAAACTGTAACGTTCTTGACCTCTTCGAAATGATACCTTGAGAGGGAAGAAAGACCACGGTGATAAATGCAAGATATGTAGTTTCACCAGTACGTACGATCTAATACTTTAAGGATTCCCTAAACAAGCATAGCCAGCCAATGAAGATCTGGCGGTGAGAGTTTGAATTAAACTGCTGAAAACGAGCTGTTAATTTGATAATTAGTAGTTTAACACCATTCAATCATTAAATACTCTCTGGGCTGTTGCGAGTTTCTACTCCTTCCTTCGATACCCAAGAGCATCTTTAAACACCATTCAAGTTCAGATCTAGTATTCGATACTAGTGCTACCCATTGTGGTTTTACCGACTTGCAGCAACCATTAGAAGGTAGCATATTGCTGGTTGAACTAGTTTGGCACATAAATCTCACTTATTTCCTAATTTGGATACAACCTACCACTTCGGAGATGTAAAATTTCGCGATTTAAGAAGTCTGTAGCGCCGGGTTATAATTTCTGCAAGTTACACATTATAGCGAATTTGGGAAATAACCAACCACTTTCCGAGAACCAGCACTTCTGCACTTTTAGTGCTGGTTCATTACTATGGAGCTGCAGCAATGTTTTATCAACATCGTGCCCATTTCTAAAGAGCCTCATATAAAACAAAGAGATTTTTCCTCTGTTGGCTTCGAGCCTCAGAAACGGGTCAGGTAACAACTCAGTTCTATACACTTATACTTTTACTCTGTGCACACTCTACTCCAGCTACCAACTATTGTCTCTCTTTATAACTGCTAAATACTCAACTAACTTCTATTCATTCATTTAACTTCTAAGAACTTACAGAAAAAACCTCATCTCATCAATGCACTTAACAAAATCTGTTATTACTGCCTTTGCTATTTTCTCCTGGACTAGAGCTGCTCCTCTTCCATTACCTATTGCTGATGATGCTTACAGCTACAATGTTGTCAATGTTGATGGCTCAAACTTGCAATCAACTTCAAGTATCTACTTTGATAGTGATTCCAACGGTTCTTCAACAATCGGAGTTGCTGAACCAACTACAACTCACACGACCACCACTTCTTCCTATACCACTGAGGTCGTTACTGGTCTAACTACGGTTGAAGAAGATGGTACCGTTGTCACCATTGACTATACCACCACATCTACCTATACCATCAAGGGTAAAAAAAGAACTGTTTGGATTACTGAAACTGAAGGTGATGCTCCTGCTCCAAACCCTTCAACTGCTCAACCCTCCACCATTGAGGAAACATCATCTCTACCAACTTTAACAAGCGAACTGTCTTCTTTTACTTTGACTCAATTGAGTTCCACCTCTTATTTTGGGCCGGCTACACCAACCTCAACCGAAATATTTTCTTCAACGATCGATGCTGCTAGCTCTTTACCACCTCCAGCTACCTTTTCAAGCGTTCCTTCTTCTTCCCTGATATCTACTTCAATTACGGAAAAAGAAGCTTCCCAAGTTTTGACTGTTATTGGTGGGACAACATTTATCGTTTCTAAGGTTGTTAGTACTATTAGACCAGCCACTACTATAACATTCTTGTCCACCTTTACCAGTACTTATGGTACAGTTGTATCAGTTGGTGTTCAAACCCTTTCATCAACTTCCCTCTTACCATCAAGTACCCTTGTTGCTTCAGCAGTTTCCACAACTATAGCTGCCTCAGTCGAGGCTACATCACCTCTAATCAGCTCCACACTTTCATCTACAACTATTGAACTAGCTACCTCAAGTACCTCTAGTTCTAGTCAGATTAGCACATCTTTATCTCACCAAAGTGCTATACCAGCCTCTAGCACCCCAACTGTCTCATCAATTATTCCAAGATCCAGTACCTCTTCTTCAAATACAGAAACTTCCTCCGTTCATAGCAGCTTATCCTCCTTTTATTTGCCATCATTCAGCACTTACTCCTCATACCCAACATCCACTTCAGCCTCATACCCAACATCCACTTCAGTTGTACCTTCATCTTTGACGTCTACTGCTCGCACATCTACACCATCCTTATCATCCCCTACCACAGCTAGTACAAGCACCAGCACAAGAACTAGAACTTCATCCTCTTCTAGTTCTACAATCACTACTGCTCCACAAAGCTCATCTGTGACAGAATCTGGTACTCCATATACCACAATTGTCTCTGATGGTGTTTGTGAAGTGTACTACTATGATGATTCCAGCGATACCTCAATTTATTACGTTAGTGGCACCGATGCTATCGGTGTTTCTTCGACAACAACCATCACAAGCATCATTTATGCCACTGTCACATTGAACTAAATCTTGAAATGTGATTGTTTTTAAAAGGCTATTAATGACGTTGATGATTTGTACTATCCTTGTGTTTTTTTTTCTGTTTAATTCTTTGGTTTAATATTGGACTTTATCAATAGGTGTTTTAATTTATAAATAATTTGATTTTTCTATTCAATAATTATGAAGATCGTAACTAAATGATAGTTGGTCGAGCTTCAAAGATTCGAACAGTTAAATCATGTCTCTACATAACAAAATTTCGTAAACATTTCATTAATGGACATCAGTAAAATATACTAGCATTGGTAGAAGCATCATAGCACCTTGGGTTACCATGATTCTTCCTGATTTCTTGGTCTCTTAGGACTAGAGACATACAAGTGAGCACCTCTGATAGTTCAGTAACAGACTTGATACTATCAGGTGGAAAATCTGCATTGGAAACTTCAAACACTCTAATATCACCATGTCTCGTAATCCTTCCTTTTGGGAACGCAGTAGAAGATCTATCACTGAACCTAGCAATGGGAGGGAAGCTGGATGAAGAAGCAAACGAATCTCTCAAGACCAAGTCCACAGAATCTGGTTGTGAGTTATCATATCCATCTAACAAAGAAGGGGAATTATCATTGAGAATTTGAAGTTTAAAAAATCCTGATCCAAAAGTTGAAGACATCTGTGTAAGACCTGTCCATCTGATTCTAGTATTTCTATAAGAGCAATCAGCAAAGGAGCATTTCATACTTGTTACTATCAAAACTTTGAAATTCATTGGATCATCAAGCTTTCCATTTGGTGTAAAATCTAAAGTATACTTTATAAACCCATCATGAAGAAACTGACAGGATACTTTACAGTATTCGAACTTAACTGATGCAGCCTGCTGCTCGATTTCAGTATTTTGACTTAATGGTTTAAACTTATGGATCACAAGGAGTGGGCTTTTTCTCTTAAACGCACTCAGCATTGGGGCTATCACTTGAAATAATGGCATTCCTAGTCCTTCGCATCTGAGTCCAGGGTCAACATTTCTATTATATGACTTGAACAAGGTTAGTGACTCTTCTGATGGGAAGAGATAGAACCCCTTCTGAAAGAGTACTGATATGATGGGCATATGTCGCATACTATTGAATTCTGAGAATGAGTGTCCCAGCACAAGATCAACTACCGTCTCAGCCCCAGAAAAATGTGTAATGTTTGAGTCATGTGTTTCAGTAGAGGATATGCGATATATCCTGTCTGCGATTCTATCAGGAAGGTAGTTGCCTGGTGAATCAATAACAGTATTAGTTCCCAATAATGTCTCTTCACTAATATTTCTAGGGATCTGAGATCCAAAGGTTTCTGAGGAAGGCAGACTTTGAGAGGGCGCCGAAGATCGACGTGATCGCCTTAAAAGATTCATTTCTTATTATATCCTGGGCTGTTTCTATTTCGTGATGTGGAAATTCTAGACTGGAACCAGAATTCCCATGATTATCTTTTGATTGATTGTCAGCACGTGAAGTCAGATGCTGATTCACGTGATCAAGTTTTACTGAAAACGCGAATTAATTTCTTTGTTTACTTTTTTGGCGTGTTTTTGATCTCAGAAGGCTTCAGACTCTGAGGCATTGAAGGAAATGAGTGAGACAGTTGAGCCTATCGCTGATGATAAGCTTTTGATCAAACAAGACTCTCAAGATAAGACAATTTCACAAGTGGATGTACCAGATGCTGCTACTGATCAGCAAATAGATGATTTCTTGAAAGAGATCGAACAAATAAAACAGAGTAGTCCTATAAAGCCAAAAAATGATTTACAAGAAAACTTAAATGTTCAAGTGACTGAGAAGGTACAAGATTTTAAATCTTCAAATGATGGTATTTCGAAAATACCTAAATCCGTATCCCAAGCATTATTTTCTAAAGGTGGATTGAAAGTCACTAAAATACGTGAGGGATCAGGTGGACCCAGGTTTGTTGGATTGAAACAACCACCAAGCGAAGAATCGCAGCAGAAGATTGAATCACTTCAGAGAAAGGAATATGAATTAACAAAAAAGATAAAAAAGCTTGAAACAGAGATCAATTATCTTAATCATCTGATCGAGAATGCGGGTATATCATCCGAACTAAATGAGATTAGGAAGCTGAAGTACGCTATTGAAAAGCTGCAAAATTTTCATGATCAAAAGGAGAAAGAAAAGTATGAGATTGGAATACTATTGACAAGAGCTGTGCGCAAGCGTATTGATAGTGGTGAGAGTGGTGAGTTTTGGGTGAGCTGATAACAATATACTCTTATCTTTTGTATTAGTATTAAGATTGCCGTTAATTGGAGTGGTATCAAATATAGCACCCTTTATTTTTATAAATCATGAACATTATTATCATTGTCATTAAACATTTTTATTATACATGGAGCGTTTAAACATTCGTAACATATATCATCTGGCCACGAATATCTCTCTAAAGGATCAATCGGCTTTCACGGTTCTGTTGGTAAATCTGGTGCATATAAATGGAGGGAAATAGCCAATTCTTTTGTTGAGTTGTAAACTTGATGAGATCCGATGCCATCATCGATGAATGCAACTGAATTAAGTGGCAAGGTAGTGTATCTTTTCACTGAGAGTTTCCCATTTGAATCTTTGGAATAAAGCTTTTCTTCTAATGAGCCTTCAAGTGTTTTCATAAAGCAATTTGAGCCAGGGTGGTCATGCACATTTGAAGACTTTCCTGGCTCCCAAACCAAAACGTATAACGCTGAGTTCTCCGTTATTTCGGTGACCAAAGTTTTAGTATAATCCTTTGACGGATCTCTAATGGCATATTTTTCCCAGTGCTGTTTGGCAGGGACATAAAACCTTAAGAGGTTCAAAGTAGTTCTAACATCAAGATCTTCTTTCTTCGACACGCCATTCAAGGTGACTTTCAAGTCTTTTATGAGATTCACAAGTGTGTTTTCCTTAGTTATTTGATACTGCGGCCTTGTTGAGTATGATCTCAGAGAGGGTGTAAACCTGACTGCCAGCCGAAATGGTGTCAGCATTAATTGATCTGAGCGGGTTTTTGATAAGAGATTGGAAAATTAATTTATGATCCTTTTCCAGTGTTCAGAAACCGTGGCTTGAAACCGATAAAAGAGGCTGGTGTATTTATCTTTGTGGCCAAGCAAGTGCGTTGGGAGCCCTGGAAATTTCGCGCTTTCGCGACGTTTTTTTTCAGAAAGCGCTGGAAAGTTGTAGAACATCAAATTGCTTTAAAACCAAAAGGAAACAATTTACTAGGATCTTGCGTTTATAAGAAGGTTTGTTCACCGATCAAAGGGAGTATTAAGGAATATAAAGCTTCTAATTTTTAACCTCTCAAGAGAGAAACAAGCTATTTTCTACAAGATATTCTGGAGTGGTTAATTGTATTATGACAAAACTATTCCTAAGC
Source organism: Wickerhamomyces jianshihensis (assembly GCA_030562945.1). Lineage (NCBI taxonomy): Eukaryota > Fungi > Ascomycota > Saccharomycetes > Phaffomycetales > Wickerhamomycetaceae > Wickerhamomyces > Wickerhamomyces jianshihensis. The sequence goes on from JAKUAH010000258.1 coordinate 67,301, forward strand.
AAATTGAGCTTGCTCAGTTCATCATTGGGCTCTTCTACAAAGAGATCATCTTCCCCAATATTCAGAAGATCACTTGTGACTAAAAGACTTATTCGTACACCTTCCAAATATGCTGTTAAACAAAGACTTTCGTTCTCATCAAAGCGGCAATTCCATGCTACTAGCAAATGTCTGATAGAGGATCCATACAATACATTAGGGGTTAAAAAGGATGCATCTACCTCCGAAATAAAAAAAGCCTACTATAAACTAGCCAAGAAATACCATCCAGACGTCAATAAGGAAGAAGCTGCTGAAAAAAAGTTCCATGATATCCAAGGCGCATACGAAATCTTATCTGACCCTGAAAAGAAACAGCAGTACGACCAATTTGGATCTGCTGCTTTTGATGGTAATGGTGGTGGTAATCCATTTGCTGGTGGTAATCCATTTGGCCAAGGTTTCGGTCAAGGTGCCCAAGGTAATCCATTTGGTGGATTTAATATCAATTTTGAGGATTTATTCGGTTCTGCTTTTAGAGGTGCTGGTCAACGCTCATATGCTACAGAGTATAAAGGTTCGAACATTGAAATACTCAAAACAATTAGTTTAAAGGAGGCTATATTTGGTATCAACAATTTGAAAGTTGAATATGATGCTTTAGATGGTTGTTCCACTTGTGACAGCACAGGTCTAAAAGCAGGCGCTAAGAAATCCACCTGTCAGGCCTGTGGTGGTACAGGCTCTCAAGTTCATTATGCACATGGTGGATATCAAATGGCCTCTACTTGTTCAAACTGTGAAGGTAGCGGTGTTACAATAAACCCAAAAGATGCCTGTGGAACTTGTCATGGTCATGGTGTTAGTGAAACCCATAAAACCACAGAATTGGACTTGCCACCTGGGTTAGTGGATGGTCAAGCTTTAAGATTATCTGGATATGGGGATTCCCCAAAAGTAACAGCCGGCCCTGGTGTTCAGTTACGTAAAGGTGATTTGAACATCAGAATTAGAATAAAACCAGATACAAGATTTAAAATCAAGGGCTCCCAAATTATTTACGATGCCGAAACACCTTTCACCACTGCTGCATTGGGCGGTATAATTGAAGTCCCAACTGTTGATGGTCCATCAATCAGATTGAGAGTGCCATCTGGTACTGAAACAGGAAGAACAGCCTCAATATCTGGTAAGGGCTACCCAATTCGTAATAATCTGGACAACCGTGGTGATTTAGTGGTGAATTACAGAGTGAAGGTTCCAAGACCAAAATCAGATGCTGAAGTGTACTTGTTGGAAGCCTTAGCTGAACAAATGGGTGATAAGACTGCCAAAAGAACACTCAATTGGAATGATATTCCTAACCATGATGCTGCAAAACCTGACGATAATAAAGCTGATCACCCTTCAAATTTGAAAAGAATCGAAAATTTTTTGAGTAATGCCTTCAAGAAAATCACAAATAAAAAGGATGAGTAATTCAGCACTCACAAATACTGTCTATAGTAGAGCTTATAATGTAAATATTTATAGTCTTATGTAGTTGATTATGTAATAATAATTAAGACCAGATAAACGCGTTAAATCTGAAACAAAAACAAACATTTCTGTGTACGCCTTTGAGTTGAAACTGTTTGTTCAAAGATGTCTGATGGTTTTGAAGAGGTCTCAATTGATGATAAAGGCAGTTCTGTGAACGAAACACCTGTCAATTCTTCGCTAGGTTACCTCAGTAGAAAAAATGCCAGTGTTCAACATGTATATCTAAACGATCCAAGATCCGCGCATACCCTCCTGGATCATCACTCTTTCGGAAGCTCTTTCTTTCTTAGAGAGTCCAGAAACGATACTTCACCTGGTAAGGAACCACAGATTGTTAAGCCAAGCTACAGTCCGTCGAAGAAGCTGAGAGAAAAGAGAGGTTTAAAAAAGGAAGATCTTGAAAGTCTATCTTCAACTTTTGACAACTCAGACGATGAACTGAGCAGTTCAGCCATAATTTTTGATGTTCCATTATCTCAATCCTTAATTGAGCTGACGTCGACACACAAAATACAACAATCGTCTTTGACTTCACAATCGACAAAGCGTTCTTCATTAATGAGCTACGATCACCATCGAGATTCTACTGACCCATTCTCAATGGAAGCAGAAAAACTGGCTATGGAATTTTGTCAAAGTAAGGCTGTTCGTACAATCCAAGAATTTGAATTAAGAAAGCATACAATTGTTGAAATGGAGAAACCAATCACCGAAAGTGACTTTCCAATTTCTAGGTATAAGGAATCATTAATGACACCCACGAGGCCTAACCACCTGCCACCAAAATCTCCAAAGGAGAGTATGAAACATTTACGTGAAGTGAAAGAACTTCAGTCTAGAGCTCTTAAGAACGAACTCAAACATGGAAATAAGATATTGAAAGAGCTTAAACAGCGAAGAAAAGTCCAAGAAGCAGATCAATTGGTTTGGGGAAAAAAAATAATACCAAATTTTGCTCAAATGATTCAGCTATCATCAGTAAGAGAGTTATGGTGGAGAGGAATTCCTCCAAAATACCGAAAATTTGTTTGGATCAGATTAATCAGCAAAGAATTGGATCCTGCATATTTTCAATCTCTCAGATCTCAAGCTAAAGAAAGCATAGAACAAGACACAGATACAGTTAAAAGAATAAATTCTGATATACTGCGTACTTTTACTCATTTGGAGTTATTTCAAACTTCGCTTTCCAATCAATTGCTTGAGGTATTAGCAATTTACTCTCATCATTCTCATTATGAGCCAAGCCTGGCTCCAATTGCAGCCATTATACTCATAAACTTCAAAAATACACAGCAGACTGTGTCAACATTGGTTGGATTACTACAGAGGCCTCTGTTGAGGTCCGTTTTTTCTGAAACTCAATTATCTCAGAGCGATATTATTGAATCTGGAATTCAATCATTTCTACGCACTTTTGCTCAAAAAAATACTTCATTGTATGTACATATCCATGAGATAATGAAGGTGGATCCTCGGGACTATCTACTTCCCTTACTCAAAAGTTTATTTACTGGTATACTTACTCCAGAATTGGTTGCTTATATCATTGATATATATGCTTTTGAAGGTGACGCATTTCTTTGGAGATGTATCTTGGGTTTATTCGATAAGATTGGGTATAAATTATACGGTAACAGGGAAGAAATCTTAGAAGTTATTGGAGGCGGATTATTACAGAAACTTCAGCAAGGAAATCAATATTTGGAAGTAGGGGATGAGTTTGATTTTATCACAACAGTTAGACAAATTTTAAAGAAAACAGAAAAATAAGAATGAATTTATTCTACCGACACATTATGTTAGAGAAATACATATAATAAAATCTTGGGTAACAAATGTAAATCTTCTCTTATCCAAATATTGTATAGTGTCAGCTAAACTGTTTTTTGAGCTTGTAATATAGCATTTAACAGGTTGGAACCATCTTCAGCGGTTTTAACTTGTGCTAAATATGTGTCTATGGAGCCAGTACCTGCAGCTGGGATTCTAACAAAGTTCCCTTTACCTGTAGTTTCATATTTGAAACCTGCCACGATGGCAACATTAAGAATTACTCTATTGGAACCATCAGCTCTTACCACAATTCTGGATTTAGAAGTGGATTTGTTCTTGAGAACTTTTAACTCACCAACACCTTTCACATCATAACCTTTTGATTCTGTATTATAAAGAGTAATTTTGGATTTTTTGGTATATAATGTTTCTTCTTCTTCTTCACCAGTTTTTTCGTCAACCTTCTCACCAAGTTCAACAACTGGCTTGAAGTTGACATCAGGTTCACTTTCCTCAACTTTATCCTCCTCATCAGCAGCAGTAGATTTAGTAGTGCTTGGCTGAGTTCCAGGTGCAGAACCAGCTTTTTTGTTGAAAGAAAAGTTGAATGAAGTTGGAGCAGAAGATTGAAACCCACCAAATGATGGTTTATCAGAGGATGCAACCGCCCCGAAGTTAAACGCTGGTTTTTCAGATGTGGCATTTGAACCAAAGCTAAAAGCTGGCTTGTCAGAGGTTGAGGATGCTTTAAAGTCGAACGTTGGTTTGTTAGTAGTTCCACTCGAACCGAAGTTGAATGTTGGTTTTTCAGTAGTTGAAGTCGCACCAAAAGTAAATGCTGGTTTGGATGTTTCTTCCTTCTTTTCATGTTCCACGTCATTATTTCCAGTTGTGGATCCATTGTTATCAGTAGAACCACCAAAATTAATTGGTTGAGTTGAAGGCCATGTAAAGTTACTTTTTGCTTCACTTTTGTCTTTATTTGTTTCTTCCTTTTTACCATCAGCATTTTTTGGAGCAGTCAGTTTAAACACAGTGTCCACCTTCTTCGTGCTTGCTGTAAATTGGAAAGAAGGACCAGAACCTTCAACAGTGGTAGGTTTGGCATTTGTTGATAATTTAAAAACAGAGTCAGTTGTAGTCAATGGTTTATCTAGTACGAATTGAGGACCTTCAACCTTTATATCATCATCTGAATCATCCGAGTCGACGTCAATCGCATCAACTGTTGGTTTCTTTGGTTCATCTGTGGTATCCTGCTTTGGTTCAACGTCGGTTACCTCAACTGGTTTGACTCCAACGTTAAAGGCGGCAACAGGCTTGGTCTCTTCTGAAGCATTAACATCAGCTTGAGAAGTGGTATTAAAATTAATGGTTGGTTTTGTTGTAGCCCCAAAATTGAAACTGGTTGTTGGCAGAGGTTTGGATGATGTCTCCTCCTTACCTTTATTGACTGAAATTTGTTCCTGTTTCTCTATACTTTCGTAATAATCGATATATTTAAGCAATATTGGAGTCAGATTAGCAATTGGGTCTTTACTTGTTTCTTTTGTAATTTTATCATAGAAGTTATCATTTAGTGCTTTGATCTTACTTGGTTTATCTGACACTTCTGAAGACAAGGATGAAAAATTGTTATTGGCAGTTATTGGATTAAAAGAAGGGAAAGCTGGGCTAACTTTAGAAATATCTTTGCTTTCTGGTTTTGAGCTTTCAAATACAGGCTTCTGTCCAAATGTAAATGTGGACTTAGTAGTAGCTGCTGGTACTTCTTGAGTATTTCTAAGGGGAAATAAAGGTTTTTGGTTGATGGAAGAATCACTGGAACCTCCAAAGTTAAAGTTGCTTGCAGCTGGTGCAGAACCAAACCCACTGAATGCAGAAAATGGATTAGGCTTGTCTTGAGACGTTTCATCATTTGGTTTTGCAGCGAATTGGAATCCAGATGATGGAACCGTTTGTGGCCCTTCAGTTTGCGGCTTAGAGCGTATTCTAGACCTTGGTTTCAGTATCTTTCTCTTTGCGAGAACATCGGCAGAGGCCTTGGCTGGCTGATGTGGTAATTCATCATCCTCTTCCTCGAGGTCATGATAGTTTTCCCTGGTGACTTGGACACCAGCTTGACGTTTGCCTGACATAATGAATTTTCGAATAAAGAATCACTAGTTGTTGTTCGACCACTTTTGCCTACTAGTTTTGCAAGAAAGGTATCAACGATAGAACTGGCTTGTTATTATTATTGTTATTGTTTTGGTTTTATTTCCTGGTAATGAAAATGGGAACTTTAGGATTATGTCAGCCGAAGTATATATTGAAGTTGAGAGGGAATAGCAAAGAACTGTCTCTTCTCAAGGATTTGCGACGTTTCTTCTATTCAGATAGTTTATACAGGTCCATTATATTGACTTTATATCCAATTCATAGGGCAATACCTGGAATTGCTGATTTTGCCATAAGAACTTATGAATGGCTTAGGGACTTCAGTTGTGGCCCCCATTACTAGAACTAACTCACGTGATGTACTATAGGTCTATGGTATCGTATTTGTATATAAGGATGTCCGGATGTTGTGGTACAAGTTCTTAGTGGCACGTATTTTCTGACAGAACTCTTTTTTGGCACTCAAAGTTAACTACTGAATTTCTGGTAGACACCACACAATTCGTGGAAAGAATCCAGGAAACGCAAATTAGCAAAACATTTTTCTTCAGTGAACTTAGAACTTGAAGGTTTGAAAGTACAGCACAAAGGTTATCATTAAAAGTATGTGGCAATCCTGGCAAACAAAGGATGAAATGTGATATGTGATGAGATGTGAGACCTTCTTTATCAAACTTTACCAGGACGACCTACACATAATCTAGTTCGAATAATTGAAGTGAAGAAGGTTCAGAAAGACGACGACTTTAATGAAAGTTTAACATGAGTGCCCAAAATCCATTATACCATTTAGTAACTTAATGCGGTTCTATTATAAACTATTAAACAGGTATTTGTCTATTGAAAATTCATAATATCCTCCCTTTAAGGCAGAAAAAAAGCTATCATCGAGTTTTACATGTACGACAAGGAGGATTCGAAGTGTCATAGGTTCCCAGTAATCTGGAGGAAACGATATCACTGAATAAATAGAATAATCACTTCATATGGCATCACATCACATTTCATGATAATATCTAATATTTTCATACTTAAGAATTCTGAATACTAACATTTTAATAATAGATGCCTCCAAAAATTCAACAATCTAAAGCTGCCAAAGCCGCTGCCGCTATGGCCGGTGGTAAAAAATCCAAAAAGAAGTGGTCCAAAGGTAGAGTTAAAGACAGAGCTCAACACGCTGTTATCTTAGATCAAGACAAATACGACAGAATCATCAAGGAAGTCCCAACTTTCAGATACATTTCTGTTTCTGTCTTAGTTGATAGATTAAAAATTGGTGGTTCCATTGCTCGTGTCGCTGTCCAACAATTAGAACGTGATGGTTTAATCAAAGTTGTCTCTAGACACGCTTCCCAATTGATCTACACCCGTGCTACTGCTTCCGATTAGGTTTACTGATTTGTTCTTTAACATAATGTACATTGTATAACGAACATAAATGTAGTCTCGATCAACAGATTGCCCCATATATTCTATACAACGTTCTCTCGAACTCTCGAGCTCTCGAGCTTCTAAAGCCTTCATGGGAGGTGTTGTGATTACCTAATAACCCTAATGAACACCTTGTTACCCTGTTCATTTGTATCAGCATATAAATTTGGCAAAATTTTTCAAAAAACAACTCCTCCCTCAACAAACCTATATGGAATTAAATGATTTATTCAAAGTAAAGGTATGTTGATATCAGCAAATATCTAACTAGTCAGTGCTCTTTTGCGGCTCTCTAAATGATTATACAAATTTGGAAATATCACTGAGGAAGTATATGCAGGACAAAATAATTTTTAGGAATTCTTCGTTTATGATTTTAAGAGAAAAGAGCACATGATAATATGTTTGTTATGGTTAGTTTGTTCGTTTCAAAGCAATTCTAACAATTTTAACAGTATGTTTTATGTCTTTGAGATGAACTCAATCAAAAAACACTTCTATCTCTAATTGATGAAACTTTCACAATATTTGTCCCGGTGAATCTACTGTGTACCATGGATAAAAACATGCATCACCATCTGATTAACTCAGTTTGAAGAGGTTTCTTTATTTGAATCACTTTTTGCCCTTGGAATTTTCAAAACTAACACTTTTTTCCACAGTAGCTAAAATATTGATCTCTAAACTGTGTTGATCACTTTTGGTCTAATTCAACCAGCAAAGTGAATAGTAGGTTCTTTTTATCCTTTTAGTGATTTTAAAAATGTGATGTGATCATTTTCTGATGATAAAAATTAATCAGTTCTGCTTCTGAACATGCATGAAGATAACCTTATTTACCAAAGCTCAAAATCTGACAATTGATCCTTTCACTTATCTTTTAAATCCAATGGACTTTAAGTGTCGTTCGAAACTAACAATTTTAAATAGATTGCTTTCTTTACTTTAATAAACCACTTTCCTTCTAAATTGAACATTTTTGCATGTAGTACAAGTGTAGGTGTACCCATTATTAAAGAATAGTATAGTTATACAGACGTTTACCGCTACCACGCCAAAAAAAATATACAAAGAGTTGTACATGAGACACCAACTGTCATTTCTGTCTCCATTCATTCTTCAGGTTGCCCCTCATTAGATTGGTTCACTTCATATGGAGCCTCATGGTGACAGAACCTTCAGCATAATCTCGGTAATTGAAGAATTCTGATAATTGAAGCACCGGTAGCAAATGTATTGCACCGGTAGCAAATGTATTGCAACGTTAGTAGAAGCTCAATTGGTATTTTGTCTTTGTGATTTGATTTGATCATCAAGTTCTGATAAGGAAGGTTTTTTGTCAGCAGTTGATAGATCAGTTCCACCAATTTGATAGTTTTCTGTACGACCAATTGTCAAATTGGCATATGGGTGCTTTTCGTTGACAGTATTAGCAATTAGTTCCTCGCTTGATCCATTCTCAATAGCTTCTTTCGTTCTGTTTCTTCTAAACTCGATGAACGCTTTTATTTTGTTCCATTTAGCTTGAATTTCAGGCTTTTGTTTGGGAATCACCCTTTCATCAATTATTTTAGCATACTTTAAGAGGTAAAGTTGGGTATATGGACTAAAATTAATTCTTAACCAGTAGAAAGCAAGATAAAACGCTAAAGCAAAACCCGAAGTCCCCCTGAATAGTAAGGTATCAAAAAATAAAGCAAAACTAACTGAAAGTTCAGATAATGCAACTAGATCACCTAAAGAATTTTGTACTTTCAAAATTGGCTCAATATGATAGTTTGAAGCGATTTGAAGTAATGAAACAATGTAATATGGGAATAATTTGAAGGCAGATGCTCTTGATATTAACCATATCAAAGCAAGAGACAAATTTTGGAAGTTTTCTGTCGCAAGCAAGGTATGATATCCTGGAATGGTGGTACCAAAAGTTGTAAGGATTGTGATTGTATAACTTGCTAAAACACCAATGAAACTTAAACGATAAGATATCTGGAAGAGCCAAAAGTAAGAGAAGAAGAATTTAACAAAATATAGTGCAAGATAAATTCCACCAAAAGTTAAAGTTAGAACATGACCTGCTAACCATATGTATTTCTTGATTGGTTTTGGCTTGCTTTGCTTCTTTCTCAACACCTTTCTAGTCTTTTTACCAGGTTCTGGGCTGTCCAGGAAAGTATTTGATGCAGCAGTCACTTCTGCAGTAGTTGAAGACATGTTGGTAACAAGTTTTGCAGAATTTGAGCCCAATTGAGTCTTTCCAATAGCAGTAAGTAGCTAGTGAGTGGAACAATTGGCTCTCTTTTCAAGTGAAATTCCAAAAAAATACAGTCGCTCCGTAACCATAAATTCGCGAAAGAAGTGCTTTTGGAGAATACAAAACAAAAACATCAAAATATCTTAAAAAAGGCAACTTTTGTTATGAATTATTTGGTAGTTTAGTGATGTCCGAAATACTCACAACCGACTTCTCACAGTCCACACAACTGACAGAGCTTGAGATCAAGATTCTGCAAAGGTATCAAAGTTTGGCAGTGCGCTTGAACCGTCTTTCAGCAGCAATAGACGCGTTAGTTTCACAACCAACACCACAGTTATTAGAAAATTTAAGGGTTATAGAATCGAAGGTGGCATTGGTTTTTACGCTGTTCAAAGCTGCTGTTTATTCCCTTTTCTTACAGCAAGAAGGTGTTGAAAACCAACAAGGTTCTGTGGATACATTACAAGAATCAACACAACAAAGCTTCTATGATAATTAAACATTGAAAATAACAATTCTACCATCGATACCAGAAGAGGAGAATCTAGAAACTTGGCCGTTCACTTCTTCGTAACTTCTTAACTCGGTGATTGTGTTTTGATGAATGGTCTTCAAATTGGAGGCATTCTTACCAATGACAGTACCTTTCAAATCCAATTGCTTAAACATGTTTAAGGCAGTTGTTTCACCGAAAGCCTCAGTAGAAACCTTGTTTGGATCATCAATTGAGTAAGCCTCAGCCCAATTGGACTCATCACCTTTGAAAACAACAGGGTGACAATTATGACCAGCAGCAACAATAGTTTGCTCATCAATAAAAATCAAAGATTTAAAGGGTAAAAAGGATGTAGTTACTGATAAAATTGATCTTGGAGGTTGTTCCGCGCCACCTGGATAAGCAATTGTTAAAGAGGAATCATGGGATACAAAAGCTAGGGAATCCCCGCTAGGGCTGAAAGCGACATCATGGATCCAACCACCATTTGAACTAATGAAGTCCCCAGATAAGGTATTAAATGGTAATTTCTCACCCCATAATGAAGGCTCTGGTTTAGCGTCAATACCTTTAATATAACCGGAAAAAACTCTAGCATGACCATCGGTAGAACCAGCGGCTAACAACACATTATTTGGGTGCCATTCAATTGAAAGGATTGTTGATCTGATTGGTTTCTTAATATGCTTTGAAATCCACCAATCATTCTCCTGTTCAAAGTAACAAACAGCAATTACTCTCGCACCAGAACCCACAGCAAATTTATATCCATTTGGAGACCATCTCACAGAAGTTGCAGCTCTGTTGATTCTCAATAACACCAGAGTTGGTTTGTAAGTACCATCAGATAATGGCTCCCAGACAATGGCATTACGATCTTGAGAGGAGGTAACAATACGACCATGGATCGATATATCAACAGCAGTGACTGTCTTATCGTGGTCCTTCAATGTCGCGATGAGAGTTGGGTGTGGTCCCGAGACATCATAGACCAAGACCTCGTTCTCTTTGGTGATTGCCAAAGTTTTACGATCAGTTGAAAAGACGTGAGAGTGAACAGGTGAATGTGAGAATTGGAACACTTTTGAGGTAGACATTGTGAAACAGGAGAATCGACTCGACTGTGTTTTGTTTGTTTAAATCTATGTCCAATGGGCAATGAACTTGTTTTGGTGGTTTTGTTCCCTTTTTCCTGCCCCTTTCCGCGAATTATGGTATACACACGAACAGAAAATGCTCTGTCTGGGGTGGCTTTTCTTTAGGCAGAAATACTGGTAGAGACACGCTGAGTATTAGGCAGAGAAAGATTGTTCAATTTGACCCGAGTCAACTTTAATTTATTAGAAAATTTGACACTTTTTTATATATAAAAAAACGTTTTCCACCAAAATTATTAATTTGGTATAACGAACGACCGTGCTCAATTATAATGTCTAACGATAAATATGCCACTCCATTGTCATCCCGTTATGCCAGTGATGAAATGTCCAAAATCTTCTCTTTGAGAAACAGATTCTCCACCTGGAGAAAGCTTTGGTATAACTTGGCCATCGCTGAAAAAGAATTAGGCTTAACCGTTATCACTGATGAAGCATTGAAGGAATTAGAAGCTCATTTGGAAATCACTGACGATGAAATTGTTGCTGCTTCCAAAGAGGAAGCTATTGTCAGACATGATGTTATGGCTCATGTTCATGTTTATGGTAACATTGCTCCAAAAGCTGCTGGTATTATTCACCTTGGTGCTACTTCTTGTTTTGTTACTGATAACGCTGATTTAATCTTCTTGAGAGATGCTTATGATGTGATTATCCCAAAATTAGTCAATGTTATCGATAGGTTGAGTAAATTTGCTGAAGAATACAAAGATTTACCAGTGTTGGGATGGACTCATTTCCAACCAGCTCAATTAACCACTGTTGGTAAAAGAGCAACTTTATGGATTCAAGAATTATTGTGGGATTTGAGAAACATGGTTAGAGCTAGAAATGATCTTGGTTTGAGAGGTGTTAAAGGTACCACTGGTACTCAAGCTTCTTTCTTAGCTTTGTTCCATGGTGATCATGATAAAGTTGAAGCCCTTGATAAAAGAGTCACTGAATTACTAGGATTTGATATTGTTTACCCTGTCACTGGTCAAACGTATTCAAGAAAAATTGATATTGATGTTTTAGCTCCATTATCATCTTTTGCTGCTACTGCTCACAAATTTGGTACTGATGTTAGATTATTAGCTAACTTGAAAGAAATTGAAGAGCCATTTGAAAAGTCTCAAATTGGTTCTAGTGCTATGGCCTACAAAAGAAACCCAATGCGTTGTGAACGTGTTTGTTCTTTAGCTAGACACTTGGGTTCCTTATACAATGATGCTGTTCAAACCGCTTCTGTTCAATGGTTTGAAAGAACCTTAGATGACTCTGCCATAAGAAGAATCTCCCTACCTTCAGCCTTTTTAACTGCTGATATCCTACTATCAACTCTATTAAATATCACATCTGGTTTAGTTGTTTATCCAAAAGTTATTGAAAGAAGAATTAAAGGTGAATTACCATTCATGGCTACTGAAAACGTTATAATGGCCATGGTTGAAAAAGGTGCTTCAAGACAAGATGTTCATGAAGAAATCAGAGTTCTTTCTCATCAAGCCGCTGCTGTCGTTAAACAAGAAGGTGGTGATAACGATTTAATTGAAAGAATCAGAAACACAGAGTTCTTCAAACCAATCCACAATGAATTGGAAAGTTTATTGGACCCATCTACATTTGTGGGTAGAGCTCCTCAACAAGTTGAAAAGTTCCTAGCCAACGATGTTGCCCAAGCATTGGCTCCTTTCAAACATCACATCACCTCTGAAGAGGTCAAATTGAGTGTTTGATTTCAATTCTTCAAAGTTTTTATGTTAATATTTAAAGGTAATAAAGGTAAAGTTCGTGTATTTCCACCAAATTATGATTATGTCATGATTTGGATTTGTCATGACGTAATCAAAAATTCCCGCGTTTTTTTTTTTAAATTCTTGTGTTTTTTTTTTTTTTTTTTTTTTTGGAATTTTGGTGAACGTTTGGAAATTCTCAGGAACAAATTCCCTTTTCTCCCCAGAAGAGAGAGATAACTGTCGTTTAAGCGCCGCTAAAAGCTGTTAGACTGAGATCTCCTCATAAAACAACCCTGTGATCGACTTTGGTTGCTTCTTTTATCTCAAGAATGACGAAATCTCATAAGTCAAACACCTACTGGGGGCTATTATTAGTGTTGATACTTGCAACAACCACTATCTATTCTATCTCATCATCAATTGGTCATTTCCATCATACTCATGGGGAAAGCACTCCATTAATAAAAAGAGTCTCTGATGAAATTCCATCTGAATACCAAAAGGTTGTGGCTGCTGATGATCTTCAAAAAAGAGCTGAAGAAACATTTGCTTTTAACTCTTCAACTCCTGTCTCATCCTCAGAAACAACAACAGCCCCATCAGAATCTTCATTTTTGAGTTCTTCATTTTTGAGCTCTTCATCATCTTTCAGTTTAGGCTGGAGCTCTTCCTTAAGCTCAAGTCTTGATTCTAGCTCTTTCACACCTTTTTCCTCTTCCTATTCATCATCTTCTTATTCGTCATCATCTTTTTCCTATTCATCCTCCTCCTTTTACTCATATACCCCTTCCACTTCTTCCTCTATTTCATCAGTTCTCTTTGCACCAAGCACTACTTCTTTTTCATCTAGTATCGAAGTCACATCTACCTCAGAGTCATCATCCTTGTCCTTTTCATCCTCATCTTTGTCTTTATCCTCATCATCTCCATTATCATCAATTGTTGCCACCAGTTCTTCTTTAGTTGAATCATCAACCACTAGTGTGGAAAATGGTAAAACCCTTATTATTGACCGTACAACTACCATTTACCTCTCACAATCATCAACATTAACATCCAGCAGTATTACCTCTGCTACTCCAACACTTGCAAATAATTCTGTAAACTCACATGGTTTGACAAAGAAGAATAAAAACATTGTTATTGGTGTAGTTGTTGGTGTTGGTGTTCCTCTTATTCTTGCTTCAGGATTCCTCATTTCGTATATCTTCTTTAAGAAGAAGGGGAAATTGTTTATAAACTCCGATGGTGAATTAGTTCAAAAGAATAGCGAAGGTGAAGAAATGATAGACGATAAATTCTTTGATGATACTGTTGCTGACGGAGATGATCCAAATACTACCAACAGAAACTCATCTGCTGCATTAACCCCTTATGATTATGACGACGATACAGTTGTTCATAGAAATCTTAACAATGCTGTTAATTTCTGAACTCAGAGACACCTCAAAAATCCAAAAAAGAGAGAAGATTTCATATTCAAAATAATCAAATAACTAGAGAAATTGAACAAAAAGAAGAAAAAATAATCATTGCATATCTTCAAATCAACTAATCAAGTTAATATTAATAATACTTGCTTCATGCCCATTCAATTCAAATTCTTCTCACGCAAACCTTTTTGGTCTTACTGAACAAATAGTTGATTCAGTAAGCTTCAATTCAACTTTTTTAAACGTCACTCATTTAATCTGCACTCACTCTCATTAATTTAATGCATACCCATACCATAGATAATTCATTCTGTACTTCAATCTCTTTAGTAATAGTTCGTATAGTGACTGAAAAAATAAAATCATTTATTTACCTAATACTTTCAGATCTCTTCTGACAGCTCCAATCTCCGATTATTAATGCAAAATGCAAACTATACGCATAATAGTAAAAGAATGGATAATTAAATCACCTATTGAGAATTTTATTGGTTTTATTATATAGAAGTTCGATGCGGAATCCTAACTTATAAACGTTATCTTTAAAAAGTATGGCTTAGAAGTAAATTGTTCCATCAAATATCTTTATTGAAAAGCTGGACTAACTTATTATAAAAATTAAGTAAGATCAAATGGGACTTGATTATTTGAAAAACTTCCCCAAAAAAAAAAATAACATTTGTTGATAAGAGTGTGAATGAAATAAGAGTTAAACCTTCAGCAATTCCAATTTATAATCTTTGGGCTTTACAAATAGTGTGATATTATCGAAATGAAAATCGTTGCTCGGGGTTAGTCGGCTTCAGGTTTCCAGTTTCTCCATAAATCTACTAATAGGAAGATTTTAGATTTGCTTCTTTGAGACAATTTTAGGGATCATGAAAAGACACAAAAGAGAAGTACCTGTATGTCAATAGCGGCGTCGTCATTGAGAATATCTTTTTTTTTTGAAGGTGTTTCTAGGGAAAAAGGGTGAGTCACTAGTGGATGAACAACCTTCAGGAGAGGAGAGCGGGGCTTTTATTAGAAAGCTTCAAGTGAAAAAAACACTTGTATGAAATCAGAGATCAATAAGTAGATTGCTTACTTTTCTCCCTACTATCGATTTAGTCTCATTCGAAACGATTCAACTGTTTTGTTCTATTAATTGGTGGTTAGGTAATAAAAGTCGATATAAGATGTACTTTGAGCTGAAGAAGACAGCTAGTTTATCAGTTAAGTGATAACTTGAGAGTTAAAGGCATGATAGATTTGCTTTGACGTTAGTGGCTATGGATAAATAGGAGCTAAACTGCTTTAAATGTGTCAGAATTGGTTTAATTTGGAAGCTACTTCTTTGCGGTGTTTGGATGTTTTGAATAGAGTAGTTGAAAACGCACTAGATAAAACCAATGTAACCAAACTGATTTAAATAATGATATAGCTATATAATGCGATACGATGCAAGATATTCTATTGATACATCGTCAAAATCACCGATAAATCATATCAAATTTCAGCCAAAAACAAACTATGCTGTTATAGCACAAGATTCAACACTCAAGTTGTTTAATGTTAACAAGAAGGATTTAGTTGTCACATACCAAAGTCATGTTGATTTCAATTCTAGTACTGTAAACTCCTTTGACTTCCTTCCTGGTACTGATATGAAAATCGTTTCTGTTTCTAAGGCTATCCAAATTCACGATATATCAAATCCAACAGCTATAAGATGGTATCACACATATTCTAACTCAAAATTCAAAATTAATGATGTTACAACGTTATCACCTGATATTATATCAGTATGTGATGAAGGATGTTTGGTTAAATTATATGATCTGCGGCAGGTTTCCAATTTCAAACCAATCCAAGAGTTCAAGGACTCGAAGGATTCTCTAAATTGTATGGATTATGATCCGATTAAGAAAAAGCTTTATGTTGGTTCAAATGATGGTGGACTGTACTGTTATGACTTGAGAATGGGACTGCTATTAAGAGATGAATTCAATACTCCAATAACATCTGTGCAGACATCCCAAGAGACTAACCTTGTGCTACTGAGCTTGCTGAATGATAAAGTTACTTTATTTGACAGCGTTGAAGAAAAAACTGTATCACAACTTGTGAAGACTCATAATGATAAAGAGTTTAAAATTGACAGTAGGTTCTATAAAATGGGATATGTTAGTGGTTCAGAAACAGGAGAGCTGTACTATGTTGATAATAAGGAAGCAGGCTCAACAGATACTTTGAAGCTATGTCTGAGCACCGAGCCGGACAGCCACCAGCAGGTAGTGTCCAGTTTGGCGATTGACGATGATCGCATTCTGGTGGGAAGCGGAGCTGGTGAGCTGGAATTAGTGGAAGGGATTAGGTAATAAGGTGCTGGTTACTAGTTACTGGCTACTCGGTCTAATAAAACTATGTCATTATGCGTACCATTCTGTAAGAGGGCAAAAAGCTGCCAATTTCAGAATCGCTCTTTAAATAGAAACCTTCAGTTTGCACTTTCCACTGACCCTCATTTCCAATAGCAATCGTCCAACTCGCATTTGCAGCCAACTCGATATTTTTTTGCTTAACAAACAGCAAAAACCGGAACAGCACAAATTCTCTCTTTTTTTCTGCTTATTGTCAGCCGATTATCCATTTTTACACTTTTCGAAGCAAAACCAAAACAAAGGGAAAAAAAAAAGTCCAAACCTGTTCAAAACCCACTCACACACTGACTGGGGCGATATACTCACCTTTTGCTCCTGTTTTATCAAGCAAAACTCTGTAGCTTACTAACGCCCTCTTTGGAATTTTATTTTCCTTCTTACAAATCATGGTATTTGGTGTGAGTAAAAAAATCCCCCATTCAAATTGGCCTATCACAGTTTACTAACAACGTGCTGCTCAAAAGAACCTGAAGAACCTCATAAAGAGCAAGATAAATAATACTTCACCCAATCATCTACAATACTCACATGAAAAGAACAAAAATATCACGATAGTATCCTCTGAATCGAAAACAAGCCAATCATCTTTACCCTCATCTTCCACATCAAATTCCCTTAAATCTACCTCTTCAGAACTTCCTAAATATCATGAATTATCACCCCGTTACAATATCATCGAAAAAATAGGTGAAGGTGCATTTTCTAAAGTTTTTAAAGCTATTGATAAAGATAACAATATAACCGTTGCTATCAAAGTAATTGATAAAACAACAATGTCCAAATCTCAAATTGAAGGTGTATTAAAAGAAATTTCCATCATGAGAAGACTGGATCATCCAAACGTTGTGAAATTACATAATTTTATTAACACACCATCTACCACTTTCATTGTTATTGAGTATATTTCAGGAGGCGAGTTATTCAATCAAATTGTGAAATTTACTTACTTCTCTGAAGATTTGGCTCGTCACATAATAATTCAAGTTGTCAAAGCAGTTGATTACCTTCATTCGGAAGTAGGGGTTGTTCATCGTGATATCAAACCAGAAAACATTTTATTTGATCAAATACGATACATTCCCTCTTCAACCAAACCAAAAAGAAGGAAATCTGATGATGATTCTAAACTGGATGAGGGGGAATTTCAGTCAAACATTGGGGGTGCTGGTATAGGTGCTATAAAACTTGCTGATTTCGGCCTTTCAAAAATACTGTGGGATTCAAATACCAAAACTCCATGCGGTACTGCATCTTATACTGCTCCTGAAATTGTGAAAGATACAGCTTACTCCAAGAGTGTTGATATGTGGGCTATTGGTTGTGTTTTATATACCCTACTTTGTGGATTTCCTCCATTCTATGATACTGACCCAAAAGTTCTTACTTTAAAAGTCTCCAGAGGTGAATATACCTTTTTATCACCTTGGTGGGACGAAATTTCAAAAGAGGCAAAAGATCTTGTTAGTCATTTGTTAACTGTTGACCCAGCTAAGAGATCTACACCAGATGAAGTCTTAACTCATCCTTGGATTTTAAATAATTCATTACCTACTGATCCTGCCATTGATTCACCAATTTACAAGGCCAAAAATACTTCATCAGTTCTAAGGTTTGAAGAGACCATTCCTTCTATCGAACTTATTTCAAAATCAACTCTTAATAATGTGAAATTCAGTCCAAGAGCTGAAGCTTTGAGATTTGCATTTGATACAGGTATAAATGTTCAAAGAACTGCTACTCCTTTGAGAAGACTACTAGAAGATGATGATTATTTTGATGAAAGCGAAGATGAGGATGAAAGTGAGATTGATGATGATACTGAAGATGATGAAGAAGATGATTTGAACAGTGATGATGAAAATAAGACTTATATTTATCAGGCATTATATAAGTCACCATTAATGAAAAAATTTCCAAAAGGTCAGATTACACCAAATCATTGCGAGAGAAAAGGGAAAGGAAATGAAAGTTCAAGGTTTGAAAGCCCAATAACTAAAATCTCTACTGAACGTTTAACTCAAACAGCTCCATTGAATCATACTGTTGTTAAACCACAAGCTGTTCGATTATCTTCTAATCGCGCTTTGAACTTGGATATGCTCGAACCTAAGAGACCACAACAATACCAATTTCAAGAAATAAATGGATTTAATTTGAATATGGAAGCAAATACTTTATTGAACAGAAGAAAGACATCTGGAAGTGTTGCATGCGGACCTTCCATAAAATAATCATTTTAGTTGAGATTGCTGATGTTAGATAAACTTAAAAAGATATGATGCCTTTGTAATGACCCTTTTCAATAGTGTTAATGTTATTATTTAATTAATGAGATATAACTAACTACATTTAAACTGCCAATTGTTAAATTTTCTAATATAGAAACTGTACTATTTCTTTAACTTTCATTAATATCATCTATACTGACTATATTCAAATCACTTTTAAAGCTCTCTGAATAAACCTTTCTCCCATTAGGTAAATCATTTATTTTAACTCTTTCTTGCCCTTCCTCTAATGTGGAAACAATCCCTGCTTTTAAATGTCTTTTTCCAACTCTATTCAGGATTGTGGAATCCTCTATTAATATTTTCCAGAACTCAACGTTCTTGCCTTCTTTTATAGGCACGTCTTTTATATTTTTATTCCGATCACTTGTTTTTATCAACTCTTCAACGTTGAAATTCGAGCTTTCAGATTTAACAGTAGGATCCAATGTTCTTGCAATCTCACTCCATATTGGGCTATTTAGTAGCAAATAAAGACCCTCAATTATTAAGATCCTCGAGCTTGAATTTATTTTAGTACCAAAAGGCTTAGGATCATGTTCTGCATGATCAAAACTCGGGATATAGATGTTGGGGATTTTAGTTTTCATCAAATTAAAAAGATCAAAGTTCTCATCAACTGTTATAGCTGAGGTGTTACTCAAAATTTCAATAAATTGTGTTAATAATAAAGCATCAAAAGTGAATGGTGATCCCCTTCTTGTAAACGCATAATCTGAATCTTTGAATTTACGAAGAACTGATCTTGGTAAATGAAATCCATCCATAGGTATAACTTGTGCAAATGTACTTTCATTATTATCTCCATCTTCATCAAAAGAGACCTTGATTGCAGTATCATCACCACCCCTTCCTCTTATAATCGTTTCTGATTCGTCCAACTTCTGTATCGTTGGTGAATAATTTTCATCTTCATAGTCAATAGGGGTATCGGAGTTGTATGTAGGCAGTCCAGTGTTGATTGACAGATTGAGGTTTTGGTGAGGGATATTATCTTCTATTTTCCCATTCTCTTTGAACTTTTTATTCAGTATATCAGCAACTCTTTGGGCGACTGTTGTTTTGCCTGATCCAGGTGCACCAATCAAAAGAATTATAACTCGATACTTCTGTGACTTGTGTAGTAACTGAAGAGCTCTTTCTGCGAGGTCTTGGTATGTGGTGTCCATCATGAAGATAGTGGACATTTATAACAAGTGCTGATTGGGAAAAAATCAAAATAAGTGAATCGAAAGTGATGGATTTAAAGAACGACTGAGGCCCGTGATTTTAAAAGCCGATAAAATATGCGTTACAACGATTGAGAATGTGATCAAAAAAATGAGTGAAAGGACTAGAATTTTGTAGTTCCAACGCGTTGATCGAGATTTTATCAAAGAATTACCCTTTTAATCAATAAATTATCTCTTTATTCCACCAATAAACTCCTTAAATGCTTTTTAGAGACCAGAGCAGAGAATCTCGTTTCTTGTCAGACGACAACCCGCGAAATTATGAATTACGAGGGTAAAAGTCGAATTGGGAGGTGCGAAATTGTGATCAAAAATTGGACTGGAAAGAGTCAGAATCCACGAGTCAGACACCCTAAACACATAACGAGCAACGAAATGCTGAACGTCAGATTCACCACTTCGGCTTTGAGATCGAGAGCTCTTTTTTCAGTCAAAAGATTTGGTTCCACCTTGGCTTTCATCGAGTCATCAAATGGTTCGATTTCTCCAGCTACTCTATCTACTTTGACTGCTGCTAAAGATATCGGAAATCCAATCATTGCTCTTGCATTGGGCTCAAATGCTTCCCAGATCAGCTCAGAGTTGAACAAAGTTGATGGATTGAGCTCTATTGTTTTGAACAATGATTCCAAATTCGACCATAATTTAGCTGAGCGTTTAACTCCAGTTATTGTTGGTTTAATTAATGATGCTTCAAAAGATATTACCCATTTTATTGCTCCTTCATCTTCTGTTGGTAAGAGTATTGTACCAAGAATTGGTGCTTTACTTGATGTCCAACCAATTTCTGATGTTTTGAACGTTGAAGATTCATTTACTTTTAAAAGACCAATTTATGCTGGTAATGCTTTAGTCACTGTCAAATCTAAAGATCCTAAAGTTTTATTAACAGTTAGACCTTCTGCTTTCGAACAAGTTTCAGCCACAGGATCAAACACATACCCTATTGAAGAAATCAATACTGATTCCCTAAATTCAGAACTTCCAATTAATTGGGATTCAGAAAATTTGACAAAATCTGAGAGACCAGAACTTGGTTCTGCTAAGGTTGTTGTCTCTGGTGGTCGTGGTCTAAAGAATAAAGAAAACTTTGATAGTTTAATATTTCCTTTGGCTGATAGTGTAAATGCTGCTGTTGGTGCTACTAGAGCTGCTGTTGATTCAGGTTTTGTTGATAACTCTTTACAAGTTGGTCAAACTGGTAAAGTCATTGCACCTGATTTATATATTGGCGTTGGTATTTCTGGTGCCATTCAACATTTAGCAGGTATGAAAGATTCTAAAACTATTGTTGCTATTAACAAAGATGAAGAAGCTCCAATCTTTAATGTCGCAGATATTGGTTTAGTTGGTGATTTGTTTGAAGTTGTTCCAGAATTAACTGAAAAGATCAACGCTCAAAAATGATAGATGTTTACAAAATTTAATGAATATTATATGAATTAGAATCATTTTTCTCCTTTAAACTATCTTAATATTTCTTGAAATATCATTCGATTTCCTCAATCTTTTTCGAAGACTTGTCGTTTTCATCCTTCTTTTATCTTTAAAAGAGAAGACATAGTTTTGAAAAATGTCCACAATAAATCTTTTAGTAACAATGAGATAGATTTTGACAATGTTCCAAGTCAAAAGAATTATCAAAACAACACTGAATGGGACTGCAATTTTCCAGTAAAAACTTACATGGTTGTTCAAGTCTCCAAACTTCTCAAAATTCATACCATAATATCCTGTCCAAAATGATAATGGTAAAAAAATAACAGTAACTAATGATAACTGTTTCATGGAATTGTTTGTATCTGTTGAAATGGTATTGAAAATCAGCCCAATCAAGTTATCAATGTTGTTTTGCATACCTTCAATCTCATCAGAATACATTAATGTATGATCAACAATATCAGCAAAATAAATTTTAGAAGATTGAGAAATAAAATCATTTTGTTGCCCAGGGACAACATTATTACGATGATCTTGACTTAGGATATTGTCCCTATTTGGAATTTCTTTAAGAGTATTGATCAGTGATGTTATAGGTAAAATTGATCTTCTTAGATTTGAAAGTTCACCAGACATCAAATGTAATGATTGTGTATGTCTCAAACTTGGATTAAGCAGCACTTCTAATTCAAATTCATTCAACCTTTTTCTATAAGCAGTTATGATTGGATAAACAATATCTACTATAACATCAATAATATTTTGTAACAAAATAGACACATCACATGAGGTTCTCAAAATGGTCTCCTCTTTGCTTATTCTGGAGAGAATGGCATCATCAATTTCATCTCCAGAACTTTCAAAAAAAGTTAGTATTACACCATCAGGTAGTAAATAAAAAGAAGCTTGCTCAATACCAACGAAGAGATTTCTATAACTTAATGGTCTCTGGTCATTTAAATGTTGCGCATATCTATGATAATATGACTTGGAATATTCCATTGGTTTAAATGTGTCATTGAGCCTTCTTATTTCATAAAACTCAGTTAAGATTTCATTAATTGAAATTCTATTATCATATGCTGATTTCAAAAAATCTTCCTGATTAAATTCTACAGTATCTGATTCTGTCTTTTTTCGAGCCCAGAGTTTCCACCATTGATCATCCTCGTTTTCAATTGAACCATTACTGTCATTATCAAGTGATTTAACCAGCTTTATTAGAGGTAATACTCCAAACACAGCAGCAGGGAAGAAATCCACTTTTGTTCTAGTCGGTATATCAACCATATCTTCAATAGACAATCTATGCAGCCTATAGTAGCTTCCAATTGTGGTAATTGCTTCCCATGAAAGACCATTCACATTGATCCAACGTATCTTCGACCAATCTGGTCTGGTACTCAAAAGTTTTTCTAATTTAGCACTATCTTTAGGTAGTGTTTCAGTATTTGTCTTATCTGGTAAGTTGTCATCTGTCTCGTTGGATGCTGTATGACTGACTTGGATATCCATCTTTTGTACGCGATACCTTTTCTTATTATAATCAGTAATTGTGACAGAACTCCCAAGTGAGGCGAGAATCACTTCTGTTGTATGGATATCAATACCAGGTTCCCATTTAACACGTTCTCTAGCTGCTGTTGATGAATAGGCACTCTCAGTATATTTCCTGTTTCGCTTTTTGGGCCTCTTCTTCTTCTTTTGTCGCTGTTCTTGCTCCTTCTTCAATGTATCACTATCTGAGAATTCATCGCTTTCATTTGTATTGAAGATGTCAGTAGGCAGATCTGGATAGTGAGGATCTAAAGAGTCATATATTTTTGGCTTGTTATGACCAGACATTTCTCTTGTGCTTGACATATTTTTTTTTTGGTGAGTGTAATTTTCTGAAATAAAATCAACTGATTATAACACAGCCAACTTCATTCCCAACACTTCAAGCCAAAATTCAGAGCTAAAAATGGTTAGAACTGGAATTTTGAGCCCTTTAAAGATATACAGGAATAGTCTGAAACTACGACATGGTATCTACTCGGTTCAAATGAGACCAAAGACTACACTTACTCATCTTCAAGAACAAAAATACATCACTAATAAATCAAAGATCCCTTCATTACAGCAACATAAATTCTTTATTAAAAACGATATAGTGTATCCATCAAGCAATGGAGACAATGATCATAGAGAACGAGAGAGACTTGTAAATCTGGGCTCTATGATTGATTATCTTGGTGTGATCATTCCAGAGGCGTTGAACACAACCCCAGATCTTGAGAGACTTAATAAGGATATTAGATTGAGGATATCTCCTTCAATACAGTCAAATGTGCCTATAATAAAAGGCCAAATCAAATATATTACAAGTTTAAAGGCAACACAGCTCATATTCAAGAATTTCATTCTGAACTCAAATACAAAGCTTCATATCTCAAAGCTGGAGGTTTTGAGCAAGGAAGAGCATTGCTCTTATGGTATTTTGAGAAACTCTACAAAGATTATTGTACATTGGAAAACTTGTGGGGATAACTGCTTTCACTTGAAAGGTGGCTCAAGTGCTTCTAGACAACATAATAAGGAACAAGATCTTCAAAATAATGACTTTTTCCATAACTTGATTAATAAGTATTGGTCAAATATCAATGATGAACGCCAGAATGTAAGAGTTTTATTTGGGATCTTTGTATTTGAATTAAATGATATGAATGATGAGATATTGGTACATAATGTGGAAAATTTGGAAGTTTTGGATGGTAAAGACATTATTGATGATGACTTGATGGGCGTTTGTTCATAGAATAACCAAGATATTTGTACATAGCGTTAACTTACTGGATATATTACAATATTTTAGTTCGTAAAAGGTCATTAATTATAAATACACTTAGACAGTGCATTTTCTAGGAATTTCTATCTGTTTTTTTTTGTAAGTTTAATTGTTACTTTTCACACTAGGGAAAGTATCATGCGATGCAGCACTGGAAATATTGTCCAGTTAGAAGAGATATTATATTGTTATTATGCTTGTT
The DNA here is from genome assembly GCA_030562945.1 of Wickerhamomyces jianshihensis. Taxonomy (NCBI): domain Eukaryota; kingdom Fungi; phylum Ascomycota; class Saccharomycetes; order Phaffomycetales; family Wickerhamomycetaceae; genus Wickerhamomyces; species Wickerhamomyces jianshihensis. The sequence goes on from JAKUAH010000258.1 coordinate 91,665, forward strand.
AATGATGCTGATCAAGCTGATAACTAGATATTTGTGTCTGTAATTAGAAACCCTCAAAATTCTCAATCTGTAAAGACCTAGCACCGTTTAGATTTTGATGCTTATCACCAGTATAAACATCAGAGATGCCATGTCTCTTTAACTTGAAATCAACAGGAGTCTGTAAACCAGGAGTCATTGGGGTTAAAATATCATCGTAATAGTTTTCAGTAGCAGCGTTTTCATCAAAAATCGAATCAACAAAAGAGTCAAAGATTTCATCCGTTTGAGCAGATTTATGGAAATTATCTGTGTTATTATCTGTGTTATTATCGGTATTGTCATCTATTTCCATACCAAACAACATATCATCTTCAATGGTTGAATGATCAGATGATGACTGAATACTGCTGAAAGTGGTGTAATGATCCTCAATAAGAAAGCTTTGTTCGAATCCTTTAATAATACACTTATCATAAAATCTATCAAGACTTCTATGGATTGGGTTCAGTTGCAACAAGCTCAATAAGCAATCAAATCCAAAGTTGCTTAATTTTGGGTACCATTCGAATAAAACAAACGGATCTTGAGTAAATTGTTTGAAGTTTGGATCTGAAAGGTTGGCCAATCTCCAAGGACATTTCTTGAATAACACATATAACAAGGTGATACCTAAAGACCAATAATCTGCCGATTTTGTATTATATGTGGTTGATTTTGAATTTGTTGAACTTTTGCATTGTTTGAAGAAAGTTTCAGGGGCCATGTATTTTTCAGTTCCAACACATGGTTCATCAGAAATAACAGATAATGTTGAAAGGCCCCAGTCAGTGAGTTTGATGGATTTTGAATCATCAATCAAAACATTTTCAGGTTTGATGTCGCGATGGTAAATACCTTTTGAGTGGGAATATTCGATAGCTTGAACCAACTCTTTGATGAGAGTCTTGAGGTGAAGTGGATTGGATTCGTATTCTGGGCTTGCAATGAAGTCATAAAGGTCACCATTTGGACAGAACTCAAAGACGAGCCAATGATAGTTCTCGGTTTGGAAATGGTTCAACAGCTGACAAATGTTTTTATGTGGAGCAGCTCTTAGTCTTCTTAGAATAGAGATCTCATGTCTAGCAATGAATGAAGAGTGTTTTTGTGGCTTAGAGATGAGCTTAATAGCAACATCTGTGTTTGTTGACAAATCTCTAGCAAGCAACACTTTGCCGTATGAGCCTAGTTGTAAGTGCTTGATGAATCTGTAACATGTGGAGGATTGGGAGTCTGGTTTGACGAGGCTGGTGGAGTGTTCAAAGTGGAAGAGCTCGTCCATTGAGGACATGGTTTTGTTGTTTTTGTTGAGTGTTATAAGCTAAGCGGTGGGAAAGAGTTTTGGGTGGGAAATCTGGGTTTATAAAAGGATAACAATCAGAGTCGCCTTATCAGCACAGCTCCGCGTCATTCGAAAACCTTCCAGAAAAATGTCACACACAAATTTCGCGAATAGGCAGGTGCTCCACCCACCAATCCGCGAAAAGGATAAGGCATCAGCGCAGTGGAGGCGGTCGAAGGTTCTAGAAGGGGCTAAGCACAATCGTGTGCTAACATTAGACACACTCAACGTGTCTTCTCAGAGGAATATGAAACAGATGTTGACCGACGTTGAGTAGATAGCAATATAATAGTGTCTGCATGGACTCGCTGGTGGCTCGTAGGATCTGACACGTCGCAATAATTAGAGTTGCTCTTCACTGATAAGCACCCCCTCAAGCTGCACGTGATTCATACTTTTCACAACATTGTGATTGATCACATGAGTCACACTGATATTTGCTCGTAGCGCCATATTGTCAACTATTGACGGCATTAACACCATTACAGACCTATACGTCAACATATACATAATCAAGTTGAGGGTCTCGACTCTTATGGCATTCGTTTAGCCTAAATTAGAAGGGAAATGAGATTAATACCCAAAACATGATCATTGCTCTTAGAACCTACCCTTATCAGTGATGTCCTTTGTAACAGTTTGCTAGACATCAATTAGATAAAAGCTTCAGATATATTTAAGAGTCATATCATAGAACACTACTAATATGACCCCAGTGCAATCTGATTAACTAGCTACTGCCCGTATTTCAGTATAAATTATCATATATCATTATTACACATTCAAGAGTCAGATTGAACTAAAAATCACCATAAATACCAATACTTGCGATTAAAAGTCCCACAAAACTCAAACCAGCTGTAATTTTATCTGCTAGATGTAACTTTTCAAGAGCTTTCAATCCAGTTTTTTGATTCAAATGATATTCAACCTCTGTTTCAATTTCATCATCTTCTAATATCTCGTTTTCATCTAGTGAGCTTGTTTCACCTAAATCTTTGTAAACAGAGTTATCCAAATCAGATTTTATTTGCTCCTTCTTAAATGACTTTCTGCTTGGATTTTGTGCTTGTCCAATTAATGACTCTAACTTGAAGAATTTGTACACTTCATTTCTAGCAACAAAGTAGTAAACAATTGATGAAATTGGAAATACCAATGATGAATAGATCAAATATGGATGTTTAGATTTGATTGGAGCACCAAAATAGGCTAATTGGAAAGCAGAAGATGAAATAAATCCCAAAATACTCAATGCAATACCATTTATCGAAATTCTATACTTTAAGAACTCGTTGATACTATTCAAAGTTGAAGATGTAGACGTCTTTTCAAGGACAAATTTCAGAATATCGTAATTGGAAAGAGCGCTATTGAAGACAGCTCCAGTATAAAGGCCCAAAGTGGTGATACCAGTGACTTTTATGACAGCTAAACAGGTACCCATTTTTGTGTTTTTTCGGTTGTTTTGATAAGGGATTGGGCTTCCTTTTGCTTTGTTTGGCCTGTTTTTTTTTTTTTTAATTATCATTTGCACTTTGGAACTTTGAGATTTTACGGCTGGACCAGAAATTACACTACACGAACACATATGGAGATGTCTAAGATTGAGCTCTATAAACAACTTCGTTCAGTTTCTCAGACCATTCCCAGTCTATATCTTCATTGTAACTTATGACCCCGTCTTCCTGAAGTTCCAAATACTTTTGAACATTCGAAGTGTCCCAGTCAATAGTTTCCTCGAAGGTTAAAAATTGTAGATATGGCTCCAAAAACTTTCCAACAATGTCTAATTCTTCCTGTGTGAAACCAGCACTTTTGATGTAAAACCATAGATGGATATCACTGCCATGTGTGACCTTGTGCTTTAAATCAATTTCTTTGTCTTGGTATTGGCCTCTGAATGATATCCGATACCTGAACAAGTCATTTTGAGGAAATCCATAATCAATAAGTTTCTTAATAAACCCACGACTCGAAACATAAACTTGCCCATCTGCAATGATCTGTCCGTATTTAATCCTCAAGTTTTCCAAAAATCCTTGATCAGATTCGTCAAGCTTATCAGTCTCATAAACGTCTAGAAGAGAACCAACAAGCCTTTGATTATACATATTTAAGAGTTGTGAACGAAGTTGATCTTTTGTCTTTGGGGTGTTGGATAGTGAGTACCGATATGACTCATTGTTAACCTCTCCAATGATAATCCTAGATTTTTTCAGTATCAACCTCTTGGTGAAAGAACCGTTAATTATATCAGTCAATAGGGAATTTGGAACGAAATCATTATCATCAACAGGTCTAAAGAGGGTTCGCTTTAGAGTTGGGATAAATTCTTCATAGAAGGAGGAATCTTTGGATCTTAAAACTTCAATTTGTTGGTCAAATGATAATCCTGATAGTCCCAATTTTTCAGTAACCTCTTCAAACTGTGTTGTGGCTTCATCTAAACTTCTTGGTTGGTTGTTAACACTGTTTGAATGGAACACAACCTGTTTGATAACCTGGGCATCTTCTGGATGATATAGCTCATAAACCAATTGAAAGAAGGCCGCATAAGACCCTGCACTTAATCCACCCACTGTTATCTTTTCAGGGTTTCCTCCAAAGTGAGAAATGTACTTAGATGTCCATTTAATTGCTTCCCTTTGATCCCACAAGCCAAAGTTGGAACCTTCTTTGTCATTTAATTGCTCACTTGCAAGAAATCCAAAGATATTGAGTCTATATCCAGGAACAACCAACAAGAACTTTTGGGCAAAGTGTTCATTCAAATCAACTGAGCTCAAAGCTGGATGATTTGGAGTAGAATATTGTAAAAATCCTCCGTGGTAGTAGATCAAAACGGGCCAACCTCCCTCAGGAGCCTGACCTGTTGGAACGAAGATGTTGAGCCATGTTATGTCCTCATCAGCAGGAACTCTGACATTCTCTACGGCAGGGTTAGGAACAGGGGGTTGAGGACATTGCAACCCCAAATCTTTGTAGTTTCCAGTGGAGTAATCATAATTGTCTGGTATTGATATTGGCTTCTTGAAACGGTTAGCTCCTGATAGTGGCAGAGCGTAGGGAACTCTCGAGAACCTTATCGTGGAGCCTCCTTCAGCAGACTCGAACAGTAAACCAGTTAAAGTACCTTGACCAGGAATTGTAACATCATAAGGTTTAGCCCCTTCAGTAGAAGGTAATTGACCCATAATATTCGTTTATAGTTATTCTTGATCTGTTTAGCCAACAGAATGCACTGGACCACGAAAATGTGGCCCTTATATATAAGTGGAAAAAAACACCACACTAATCCTATTGTAACCTGGTTGAAGATATAAGCAACTTCCGAGTCTTAAAGGAAGCTGGACTGGCGCGACAGATGAGTCAATAGCATTTTATCTCTTAGATTCAATTCCAGTCGGCTAATCGCTTTGATCCTATAACACAGGTACCTCTCGGCTACTGATAAGCTTTCACCTTCTTATTGTTACTCACATCAAAAAACGCGAAAAACAGGTGATACAATATCTGCGTGTTATTGTTGTACGTTGTCTTTTTACTTTAAGGAACAGGTGACAATTTTATTTCAAGAACTTATTTGGTAATACATCGGTCAATGGGAAACCTTCAGCAAGGTCATCTGTGGCAAATGCACAGTTTCCAAGATCTCTTTTTTCTGCTTTAACCTCTGGTGAAATGTCAAAGTCAAATATATCCATTGGAAGACCAATAGTAGTACAAGAGTTTGGCACATCAACAATTCCAGCAATGTGACCTTCGATTGGTGCTGTGCTTAATAAAAGATAGATCTGATAATCATTATAACCATATCTTCTGAGGTATTCAATGACTCTCAAACAAGTTTGTCTATAGGCAACAGTGGTATCCAGACATAATTGTTCACCTTCTTCATTGACTGAAAACCCTTCGAATGTTAGATAACGATCAGGTCCAAATTTTGGTTCAACATTACTAGGTAAATACATTGGACTTTTCATGTCTAGCTCTCTCATACCATTTTTGATAACGCTAACTTCAAAAGTGACACAACCAGCCATTTCAATAGCACCACAAAATGAAATTTCACCGTCTCCTTGAGAAAAATGTAGGTCACCAATACTGAACATACCACCTTCGAGATATGTTGGTAAATATACTGTGGAGCCTCTGGTTAATGCTTTGATATCACAATTCCCACCACATTCTGGTCTTCCAGGAATAGTACGTGCACCATATTTTTCCACAGACTCTTGCACGTCTTTTGATGCCTGAGTGCCTGCAAATGCACCCTTATCGTTTGGCAAGTTTGCCATGACGAAATCTGAATGAGGGTGATCATCAACCAGTTTCTTTTCTCTTGTGTTCCATTCATTCAACACTTCATGGCTTGGAGCAACACCAATGATGCCAGGATGACAAATACCAGGAAATTTGACACCAGGTAAATGTCTTGAAGTACAATAAATCCCTTCAAAGTCAAAAATAGCTTTCGCAGCTTTTGGATAATGTTTATCTAAAAAGCCACCGCCGTTTTCTTTTGCAAAGATACCTGAATAACCCCAAGGTTGCCTCTCCAAAGGTTGAACATCTTGGATTTTTATTTTCAAGACATCTCCTGGCTCACATTCACTAACATGAAATGGCCCAGAAAGGTAATGAATTCTGGTTAAATCAGCATACTTGATATCATCAGCTGAATCATTGTTACCTATTTGACCACCAGTCCAATCAAAACATTCTACTTTATATGACTTGTTCTGGGAAATTGTTTTATATGCTGGGATATCTGGATGCCATCTATTATGAATACCATCTTGTTCATAAGCTGGTTTATCAAGATCAATCTTTACTAAATACTCTGGAGCCATTTTCAATTTCCAATTATTTAACCATTTAAAGAATAACTTAATGCTGACACCTTTCTGGACAGGTTATATAGTCGCTACATTTGATGATACAGCACAGACTTGTTGATCAAAAGTTTATCTTTCAACGCTTGCCGTTCTCTTATCTGTAAAACATCTTCTTTTATTGCCTTACGAAGCATGTGATAGTTGAACGTTCTGTAAATTCCGCCAGATGATCTTCGGCTAATCGTACGGGCTTTGATAAGTTTCTTTTTTTTCATTTGATTACAATTTTCGCTATCTTAGATTGGAATTAGTACCGTTCATCCTAAAACGTCTAAAAACTAGATAATAAATTCACCAATTAGAACTGCTCTGGGGTGCTTCCAGGGAACTCCTTTGGATTCTGAAATAAATAGCTCATAAACTGACAGTGAGGTCTTTGACCAATAGAACAACAACTTTTAATGGCTCATAACAAAAGATAAAAGCATCTAGCCAAATCATGATATCAGATGTGATTATTAGTCACCTATCAGGAGAGCAAATAGCATGCAGAACAACAAAACTACAACTTTGAGCCAATGGTTTTTGTTATCATCAATGAAAGATCTGAGACCCTTATCGGCGATTTGAACTCATCAGAACAAGTTTACTATCAAATTTACTCTCATGAATGGTATGAAACTAGGATCTGAGATAAAGTGCACTATGGATGTTATGACTTTTGATTTCCCTATAAAATGTATTCATCTTCTCTACCAAAACATAACCCAGTTTAGTTCTATAGAATAAACTCAGAAAAAAAAAAATGGTTGAAATTAAACCAATTCTAGAGCAATCTTATGGCTACATTTACATCCTTGTCTTAGGGTTTGTCTTTGCCATGATAATGATCATGATTACTACAATTCTATCTAAAATGGCAGGTGAAAAGCAAACGTCTGAACACTTCATCACAGCATCAAGATTTGTTGGTCCTGAAATGTTATGTGTCGGTGTTATATCATCTTGGACTTGGCCAGGTACTTTGTTAACAAGTTCTGGTATGTCATACTCCTATGGTATTTGTGGTGGTGCTTGGTATGCATTTGCATTTACAATTCAAATCACCTTCTTCGCCTGTGTTGCTTTAGAAATTAAGAGAAAGGCTCCTGGTGCTCATACAATATTGGAAATTGTGAGAGCAAGATTTGGAGTAGCTCCACATTGGGTTTCGATGCTCTATGGCCTTGGTACAAATGTAATTATTTCTGCGATGCTACTGCTTGGTGGGTGTCAAGCAATTAGTGTTATTACTGGTATGCATATCGTGGCTGCTGCTATGCTTCTACCTTTAGGTGTATGGGCTTATACTGTTACCGGTGGGCTAAAAGCAACTTTCATTTCAGACTGGATACACACTGTTATCATTTATATCGTTATTCTTGTTGCTTTATTTGTTACATATACAAAGTCTGATAAGATTGGATCTATCGATAAGATGTATGACTTATTGACAGAAGTTTCAAAGACTCACCCATCTGCTGGTCATGAAGGTAGTTACCTGACTTGGACCAATAAACCTGCCATTTTTAATGGTTGGAACATTGTGGTGGGTGGGTTCTCAACTGTGTTTTGTGATCCAAGTTATGCACAAAAGGCTATTGCAGCTAAACCAAAAGCCAGTATGATCGGTTACTTTACCGGTGGCTTGTGCTGGCTAATTATTCCATTATCTCTGTCAAATTTGGCTCTGGCTAGTTTAGCTTTAGTTGGCCATCCTGATTCACCAACTTATCCAGATTTGATCCCAACTGAAAATGTCAATGAAGGTATTCCAATGTTATATGGTCTCTATATGATGTTAGGAAAATCGGGTGCGGCAGCCGGTATGTTAATGGTTTGGTTAGCTGCTACATCTGCTACTTCTGCTGAACTTATTGGATTCTCCTCTGTCATGACCTACGACATATATAGGGCTTACATTAAACCAAATGCTACTGGTAAAGAATTGGTTAGAATGACACATATATTTGTGACTCTATTTGCTATCGCCATGGGAGGCTTGACTGTTTTATTTAATTACATTGG
>JAKUAH010000259.1:0-98893 GCA_030562945.1 Wickerhamomyces jianshihensis
GATAAATTTGTTGAACACATTCCAGGATCGGTAAAGATGACAGGTGATTTGGATATAACCTTTCCAAAAAATCCAGTCTCTTCTTTCAATTCTCTTAAAGCAGTGGTTTCAATATCTTCATTAGGATCAACGAGACCAGCTGGAGCTTCAATACAAACACCCCCAGTTGGAGGTCTAAATTGCTTTTGTAGTACTAATTCTGGACCAGTAGGATACTCTATAATTGCTATTATAGCCACTGCATCGACTAATGAATTCTCCGGTTTAGTAGTTCTGCCTGCAGATTCCCAAGGTCTTTCTCTACCATTTGGATCCAAATAAGTGATCTTCTCCAACTTTGTCCATTTAGCTTCTGTCGATGATAATGGTTCAATTTTTAATATTTTAGCTAAATCTGGAGAATTTTTCTTGATTTGATTGACTGTTGACATTCTGGGCAATGAGTACTGTTTTAACTTGAAAGATTTTGATAGAAAGTTTCTTAACATTCAAAATCTCTTTTTAATGTGGAATTGATATGTGTTTTCTTTAATTCCTTTATTTTCAGCCCAAAAAAAAACACACAGAAACACACAAACTTAACTTTATCGTACACCTGATTAAAATAGTGAAACGAAATGAGTGAAACTGAGCAACTGAAAGTGAAGATCCAGGAAAAGCTTATTGAATCCGGTGAATATGACAGGTTCGTATTGTTTTTATCAAGAGAAGAGATACTCGTTTTCATTTTAGATATCCCAAACTAACCTATATTGATAATTCAGAATATCAGCATTATTAAAGGAAAGATTACTTCAAACAGGGTGGTATGACAGTATTAATCAACTAGCGAACGAGCAAGTTAGCAAGGAGGAAGAGCCAAATTTCAGTAGTCTTAATGAGATCTTGGAACCAAAAGCGTTATCCATGGTGCCAGAAAATGTGAGAACAGAGATTTTACTACAGATTAAAAAGTTTTTAGAATCGATTGTAGATAATGATTAATGAATGAGACATTGGATTACATTATTTGACTACATCTGTAATAGAATAGTAATGGAATATTGATTTGAGATATTATTTAAAAAAAAACACACACACTTAGGCACATACAAGTACATATATAATACATATGTATCATTCACAGGTAAAAATCAAATCACTTTTTTTCATTTTTTTCACTTTTTCACATCATCATCATCATCTTCATCATATTCATCATCTTCCACTATATTTCTTACCTTAACTTCTGAAACTGTTGGTTTTTCAGTTGATTCTTTCGCTTCAATATCCTTTTCTGTTTCCTTTTCTTTCTCTTCTTCTTTTAGTTCACTAAGAGTTTCCTCTGATGGTTTAATTGTTGGCTCAGGTTCAGGTTGAGTTTGAGGTTGAGTTTGAGGTTGGAGTTCAGGCTCAGGTTTAGGTTGAGGTTGAGGTTGAGATTGAGGTTGAGTTTGTGATTCAGATTTGGCTTCAGGTTCAGCAATCTCAGTCTTTGGCTGTGCCTCTTGTTCAAGAGATGGTTCAGGCTGTACTGATTGGGATTGAGTTTCTTCAGGTTTACCTATCACTGGTGGTAACTGAGGTTGAGGTTGTGGTGTTTGTGTGGCTGGCTTTTCTTCAGGATTACTTGAATTTGGTTCAACCGCTTTTGGCTGCTCATGATTAACTTTTACTTCAGATTGCAAATTGCCATTAGGTTCATTTGGTTGTGGATCCGAACCAGCTGAAATATTTCCATTTGTTTTGGGCTTCTTAATAGCTTCTTGCTTTGATTCTTCCAATTCTCTCTTTTGAGGATTGACTTCTTTAGAGGCGATTGGTTGTAATTCATGTTGAATTGTTGGTTGCTGTTCACTCTGTTGAACTGGCACAGGTAAAGTTGATTTTTGGTCTTGGAAGATTTGTTGAGATGGTGGTTGTGGTGGAAAAGCACTGTTCAACTGTAATTGTTGGACTGGTTGCTGTTGTTGCTGTTGTGGTTGATGTGATTGGAGAACATTGTGAGGAACTCTCAGTTGACCACCTTGAGGTCCTTGAGGCCCAGGAGGAGGAGGTGGTGGAGCTCCCTGTCCACCATTCTTTTGATACAAGGTTAATTGCTCTAATCTGGCCTGAATATGAGGATTATTTGGATCCAAAGTGGCTGCTTGTTTATAGGCATCCAAGGCATCCGAAATTTGATTATTGCATGTCTCATAAAGAGTACCCAAATCATACCACACTTCAGAAATGTAAGGATTTAGTCTAATAGCTCTTGTATAAGCATCCAAGGCATCACGGTATTGTGATATTTGATAATACAAGACACCAATGGAGCACCAGAATGTTGGATTTCTGGCATCACGATTAACGGCCTGTTGGAAGGCATCATAAGCAGAAGTGTAATCACCACGAGACATATGAACACGTCCCAAGTGATACCAAGTATGAGCATCACTTGAGTCTATTTCCAGAGACTGAGATAACAATCTTAAAGAGATTTCTGGATCTTGGAATGAAGAACCTTGCTGAGAGTATAAACATCCCAATTGTTGAAGCACCTTAGCATGTTTTGGATTAGCCTGTAATACCTTTTGATAAGCATCTTTAGCATTCTCATAGTCTCTTTGTTGTTCTAATACAGAACCAATTTGGAACCACACATCTGGTTGTGTCAACGGAGCTGGTGGATTTGGTAAGATGTAACGGAAACACTCTAATGCTTGAGCTAGTTTAGATTCGTGCTTGTATATGATACCCAGCCTAAAATAAATCTCACTTGCCTTTTCAAAGTTAGGATCCAGTTCCAAAACTCTTCTGAAAGCCTCTTCAGCGTATTCCAAAGAACCATAACGATCATAAAGGATTCCAATTCCATGCCATAATTTAGGAACATTAGGATTGTTCAAATGGTAAAGAGCTTGTTGATAAGCTGCATAAGCTCTTTGTAAGTCATCAAGCATCAGGTAACAATGGCCGAGAAGACCCCAGGTCTCACCAGCGTCCTGCTTAGTAGATAATGCTCTTTGATACAATTCAGCAGCTTTAGCAAAAAGATCTCTGGAGCGATAGAGGTTTGCCAATGATGTCAATGCCTTAAAGTTGTTTGGATCGTGTCTCAAAGTGCAGTCATATGCGACGGCAGCGCGGTCCACATCACCCAAAGTCTCTGCAAAGGAGCCGATAGCCAACCAAGTGTTAGCGGTGGTCTCGTTCAATTCCTGCTCTTGAGAGGTGAGTTGTTGTTGTTGTACAAGTGACATCTTAACGAACTCTCAACGAAGAAAAAAAAAGCACTAAACAGAAACAGCAGAAGTCAAAGTCAAATTACAGAGTAGTGAACAGAAAAGACTTGAAATAGATGAATATCTGCGTAAATTTGGTCCAAATTTGTGTTGTTTTTTCCCCTATTTTTTGGAAAATTTGTCTTGTTTGTTTTGTCCAGTGCCAAATCGTTTTGCCAACTCAAATTTTTAGAGAACTATATGTGGCTCTTACCAAACGCTTGGCATCTGGTAAGTGGTATGTGGAATTGGATTGTGTGGGTTTTTTTGTGGATAATTCCTTTTTCGGGAACTCTCGAATTTCCCCCATTATTGGATTGATCACGTGATAGTGCACGTGTGGGATTTCACGTGACTCAACAGGAACATAAATTTTTCTTGCACTCTCTTACCTTACAACTAACAGATGATTCCATTTATATAGAAAAGAGACACACAGTATATGGAGAATGGCAAGTGTGATTAAGACAAAGGAATTTAAAGAAACTTCGCGGAATTCAATCAGAGCTCTCAAAGCTCATTCCAAGAAACACTCATCCACTTCACAAAATGAAAAGGCCTATTTGATTGTCAATACACAAACACCACTTCTACGCCAAAAGGATTACACACAACGTATTATCCCAATCCAACACAAATCTCAAAAGGATTTTGAGCAACATAGAATTCTAATAATAACGAAGGATAACTCTCCTGCAAATAACTATGTTGAACTATTAAAGCCTCTTGTAACAAAATATGAAAATGTTGAACTCATCAGTATAAAAAAATTGAAGAAAATGAATCCCAAATCTCATAAAAGAATAGTCCAAGATTATGATTATGTCATTTGTGATTATAGAATTCAAAAAGTTTTACAAGAAGTTCTTGGTGCAACATTTTATCAGAAAAATAAAAAGATTCCATATATTTTACAATTATCAAAAGAAGACAAATTAAAACAGAAAGAAAAAGATGTCAGAGGGGTTACAAGATTAAAAGATGATATAGATCTGAACTACATTATGAAACAATTGAAATCCATAGTGTTCAACACTTCATTCTTATTAACTACTGATTCAAATATAACCATTAAATTTGGTGAAATTGATCAATCAACAGATGAACTTTTTGAAAATCTTAATGAAATATTGAAGTTTTTGACCAATCAGGCAAATATCAAAATAACCAATTGGAATACAAAGAAGAATGCTATAAAATCCATTCTTGTAAAGACCAATGAAAGTGCGAGCTTACCCTTGTATAAGACTCAATAACAATCTTTTATAATAATGTACATGACTATTTGTTCATTCATTGATTTATAAGCACTTCACCAACTTTGTATATAGCCAATAGCTTTCTTCTACCTATTCTAGTTATTGTGCTACTCAGATAACACTATGAATTTTTTTTGGCTAATTTGTGTTCTGTCTTCTTAGACCACTAAACTACTAACTTGTCTAAATCCCAACGAACTTACCATTCTTAAACCTTGGGTACCAAATGGGAAGTAACTGACAGTATAGTAAATAACAGCCACTATTTCAAAGATACTGGAGATTAATGTCAATATCGTTGATTTTAAAAATGCACTAAAATATATGGTGGTGAAAATCGAGCCAAAAAAAAACACTGTGAATGGTAATCTTTCTCTTGAAGTTAAGTGTTTCACATATGCGACAGGACCTTGTAGTAAACCAAATGAAATAACAAATAAGAGTGAACCAAGTGACCATAATAATCCAAACTTACGTGGATTTAATGCCAAAACTGGGAATAAAAGGAATGAAATAGTAAAACATGCTGTTGAACCCAATAAACATGCACCAAAGCCCATTAACCGCTCAAATCTAGTTAAAGTGAACCATTCAGGCTCCTGCTGACTTACGCTTTCTGCGTCTTGTTGTGTTAATGGCAATCGGTTATAAACATCATTGGCTGTGTTGTTCAATGTTTCGGCCCACCCACCAAACAAAGTTTTGGCACTTTCATTGAGTGAACTACCAGAGTCAATATTATGTGACTGAGACCACTGTTGCCACTGACTTCGTAGATTCGACTCTGAGCTTGACATTTTGTATTAGATTATATTCTCTATTTTGTTTTTGGTCGTTATGAAGGCAAGTTGTCCATGTTTTTTCCATGTTTTTGTAGCATAAACACTTTTGACAATCTATTACAAATAATTTCCTAATCAGGAAGTCAAGGCTGCTTTCCTTTCTGCTCTGAGTAACGCAAGAAAAAACTGGGAAAACTGGCAAACTCATTTAAGCGAATGTTTAGTTTAATTGTTTTAAACAAACGTAATTGTTTGGAAAGAGGGCATTCTTTTCACTCCTTTTGATCTTTCCACAGATATCAACAAATTTTCACCCTTTTTATAAATCGCTTACTCAAATTATTTGACTATAGAACTGCTGTTGTTATTGGACAACCCCATATTTTAGAAATGAGTAGCGACGACTTCCTCAGATTTGACACTGACAAGCTTGACTTGGATAATTTTAACCTCAAAGTATCCTCCACAATCCCTGAAGATGAGCTTTTACACTTCTCCTCATTTGAACCTGGAAATGATTTAGGCCAAAATAACGCTAATATTTCCTTTGACCAAGTGAGTCAAAGTCAAGCTCAACCTCAAAATATCAATCCTTCATCTCTCATACATGGAAATTCAAACTCTGAAAATTTTGGATTCACAGAAAATAACTTCAATGATGCTATTTTGACCAGTGATTTGGACCCAAACGCGTTATTGAAACAAGTATCAGATTCTTATACTAATCAAGAATATTTATCACCAGTGGGCTCACCTTATTCCACTGCATCTTTTCAACCACAGTCGATTCAACAAAGTTTATCTCATTCATTATCGACAAGGAGAACCCGTCAGGGGTCAATTTCGAATTCTTTCCAGCAGAGACAAGACTCCATATATGACACACTAGATTCAATATCAAGCCCTCAACCCCATAATTTAACTGATTTTAGCTCAAATTCCCAGTACTTTAGTCCTGCAAACACTAAGATTCAACAAAGACATAATTCAATATCCTTGAACTCAATAGCATCTCCAAGTTCCTACAATGATACTGCACTAAGTCCTTATAATTCTTCTTTTGACCCTTCAAGTTTCAAATCTCCTAGAAGCTTTGGTGCAAGTCCAATTACTAGTACTTCGCTAAACAGTTCGTCGCTGCCAAAGAATCAATTAAGTAAGGAGGATAAACTTAGAAGAAGAAGAGAGTTTCATAATCAAGTTGAGAGAAGAAGGAGGGACTTAATCAAAGAAAAAATTAAAGAATTGGGTTTAATAGTTCCACCTTCTCTTTTATATGTTGATAATGAAGGTAAGGAAGTTAAAGCTAGCAAATCAGTCATTATTAATAGGACTGTTGATTATGTTGCACATTTACATAAAGTTATGGATAAACAACAAGAGAGAAGAGCTGTGCTTTTGAAAAAGATTGAAGAGATTGAGTCCCAATTTGGTGCATTGACCACGAACTCTAATGGTACTAGCATAAATAAGCCAAAGAATGATGTCAATACAGACAACAGTAGTGGCAACAATATCAACAATATCAATTCCACAACACCGCAATCAATAGGATATATAAATGACGAACTGATTAATGAAAAGCAAAGCTATAATGATTCTCCTCCTCGAGATTTCAGAGCTGATGTTCAGGGTGATTTTGATCCGAATATAAAATTGGAAGAATTTGATGTAAACCAGTTCCTTAAAGAGCACAATCAGACTTGGAACTCTAATATATAGTTACTATAGTCATTTAAGAGGGAGGGCATTGCTGGATCCATTGCTCAGACCACTATAAATCTTCTATACTTTTACAATGAATTTATGTTTGTTACCCTAATACTTCGCGAATGCGTTTTATTTTATATTATAGTCATTTTTCGTGTTTTTATTTGATCACTAAAGTCAGTGACAATTCATTATATTACCATTTATAAGGGTTGAATTTGAGTAATGCCCTATATTAAGTTAGAAGATGACTCTAAACTTCCAGCGGCTCAGATAGATCCCTCAAAACCGCGTGAAGAGCACCATTATAGGGATATTTATCCTGATTTGGATAAGAATATACCATTATCTGTTTTCATAGATCATGAAGAGTCAACTATTGAGACCTCTAGATTAAAGCCTAGTATATTATCCAATTTGAACAAACCACATTTCACTCAAATTTCCAAAGATATTCTTCCCATTGATAATACGAAAATACCCCAAAAATTGATCAAATTGGGTTATAAATCAAAGACTACAAATGATGGAAATGGTTCAACGACTTATATTAGAGATTTGGATGGGATTTTTTCTAAAGAAAAGACAATAGTGGAACAAATTTCCTCAAACCAAATGATGTTTAAGTCTATGTATGATATGGATGAACAAGATAATTATTTTGTGAAATACTTGCAAGATAATGATCACAATAATTTTAATAATGAGCTGCTTGAGATATCAATGACAATTTTAGAAAATGAATGGCACCATTTAGAACAAAAGATCCCACCAAAACTGCGATCTAAGGTTAAAACCACGCATGCTACTCATCTTTATGAGCTTTATGGCTCCGATGATGGAATTGGAGTCAGTCAATCCATTGATGATCAAAATTGTGCCATTTGTGACAATAGCGAGTGCGATAATTCCAATGCCATAATATATTGTGATGGATGTGATATTGCAGTACATCAAGATTGTTATGGTGTTTTATTTATACCTGAAGGTCAATGGTTATGTAGAAAATGTATGATCAACAAGCATAAAAAGCTAAAATGTCAGTTTTGTCCTTCAGTCACAGGAGCTTTCAAACAAACCGCTAATGGGCAATGGGCTCACGCATTATGTGCACTTTGGATCCCTGAGCTCTACTTTGCTAGTGCTACCCATATGGAACCAATTGAAGGTTTTGAAATGATACCCAAGGGAAGATGGAATTTAAATTGTTATATATGTAAACAAAAGACTGGTGCTTGTATTCAATGTGCGAATAAAAACTGTGTGACTGCTTTCCATACGACTTGTGCCAAAAGGGCTGGACTCCTAATGGAATATACTAAAGGTATTCAAGGTGCTGTTTTAGATCAAAGTTCAATGAAATGCTTTTGCCATAGACATTCACCAAGGGATTCTGCGAGCCTAATTAAGGAACGCATTGAGAAAACAAGAAAATATTTTGATCATATGAGCAATAAACATTTAAGGCATTTCTCTGTGACGAAACCAAAGAAAAGAGCTGGAATTTTTTCTAGTAACAATGCTGACAACAAAAGATGGAAAACTTCAAGAGGAACCCCTTTAGCACCAAATTACTTCATCAAAATAATAGAAAAATTATTGGAAAAGTTTAAAGTTGAGAAAGGAGCAGAATTGGCTGTTTTGCTAACTCGATATTGGAGTATGAAAAGAGAAGTCAAGCGAGGTGCTCCTTTAATTAGAAGAGTGAATGAACTCATCATAAATGGTGGAGGTGGTGACCCAAAGGAGCTTCCAGATAAACTAAACTTTGTAAAAGTATTATTGAGTGACCTGAATAAACTCGAACAATTGAGTGATTCTGTTTTAAATAGAGAAAAAGTAAAACTACAAGAATTTAATAGTTTAATTGAAATCATAGATATGAGCCACTTTCCTCAGAACTTTTGGATTAAAGGAATACTTGAAAAAATATTGAAGATTGGCTCATCTATATACTTGATGGATATTGATTTAAAAGATTCATTGAATTTAAAAGAAATTATTAATAAGTTTAAGAATCATGAATATATCAAAATTGATGGATTTCTTGATGATTTAAATACATTACTGAAAGAACTTGAGAAAAGAAATGATCCAACAGAAATTAAACTAAGAGGAAGAATCTTGAGGGAAATTGAAGAAGATTTTAATAAATTAAAACATTTTGATGTGGTTGAAGATTTGACAAGAGATTTTGTGATTAATGGCTTACGAATTGAAGAGGTCAAATATCGTGGACGACTTGCGATGGAAGATGTAAGCTTAAGTGATATTGAAGAATGAATTAGCAGTATTGTCAATCACTACATCATAGACTTTAATTATTATCGTTGATGGAAGGAAATATATACAAACTTGAGTTCCATGGAGATTATTATATATGCATGCTTGGCTATGATAATTCGGATACCTTTTTTCATTATAAGTCCTTTACCAAGTCAACTAAACCACATGTTTGGGTAATGAACTCTTTGGAGTTGGATTGAACAATCGAATCAATTTTTTTCTCATTTTGAAGGAAGAACTTCAATTGGTTGATTTTAGATAAATTTTGTTCTTTTGCATTCTCTAAATCACGCTGAGCGTAAGGATCTAGTTTTAAATCTTCATTCTCTATCAATTTATTTATTTTTATTTCATCTTGTGATACTTGATTTTGCAATGAGTTAAGTACCACCTTTTCACAATAATTTAACCCTTTCAGTCTCTCATTCCAGGATTTAATAATAACCTCCTTCAAGAATTCTCTGCATAGTAGGTCTTTTGGACTGTTTTTATTATTCAGAACAGAGTTCAACCTTTGTCTGATAACATCATCACTTAGTCTTCTTGAAGTGTTTAGAAACGCACGCAGTCCTCTGTTTGATGTACAAAACTCCGGGGTCAGCTTACCTGGCAGCAGTGCAATGTCTGGGAACTTATCGTAATCGTTCAGGCTCACATTCCACAGTGAACTCATCTTCAAATTGTACACATTGTGATTTAAACTATGCTTTGGTTTCACTTGTTCTTTGCCACTTCACTTTGTTAATTACATAAACATTAGGTAAGCAGGCCTGTCGCGAAGTTTCTAGAAAAATACGCCAAATATTGTGGAATGCTGCAACAACAGCCTGAAAGAGTTGAAAGATGGGAGCCTCCAATAACTTGCTAAAAGCCGTGGCTGAGTATATCAAAGAACTCAATTCTTATGCTTCGAATCTGGAGAACTCGAAATCAGATGTTGTTTCAGAAGAAGATGAACAGATCTTAGAAAAATACCAATTGATCCATTATAATGTCGGGGGCGCTGTTACTGTTGTTAATCAATTGAAGAGATTCTTACAAAAAGAAGTTGATCCCGAATTTGTGACCCTGAAGAACTCTGAATTATTAGAGCTCTTCAAAAGTGCATGGTTCATTGAGTCAGGAAAGCTGCAGAATCAGTTCAAACCACTACACAGAACTTTCTTCAACGCCAGCTATGATCCAAGTTGCACATTGAACTACGTTGTTGCTCAGATTTTGACGAAACTTAAAGAAGATAATGCCCAAAATGGTAAAGTGCTTGTTGAGTTGTTTGATGTTGCGGCCAATCTTTTGAGGACTTACTCAACTTTTATCATTTTTGGTGAAGATAGGCCTCTATCACCTCTTGAAACCAACTCATACAACTCCTTGGAAACCACATTTGAAAGGTTAGTAGAGTTACAAACTGTAAAAAAGAATGCCAATTTGCAAAATATTGACAAACTGCGTCGCGAAGCCAACGAAATATTTAAACAAGGTAACTTTGGTCCATCAGTGGCTAAATACACTGAGGCATTGTTAATCGACCCTTTAAATTACGTTTTATATGCCAATAGAGCAGCTGCGTACACATATCTATCATCTCATCAAAATGCTATTGAAGATTTGTTGAAAGCTGTTGAAATAAAGCCAGATTTTGAATCGGCATGGGCAAGACTAGGTTATTGTTATCTAGGAAGAGGGAAACCTGTTGATAGTATAAAAGCTTATGTGAAAGCTATTGGATTGGCTGATGGTAATAAAGCACTTCCCCAATATTTATCTAAGCTGATACAATCTCTTGGATTTGCTAAATCAAGAGCTAGCCAGAAGGGTGTGGCAACAGGTGAAATCAAAAGACTAACAGAGCCTGTTGACTCAATTATCAAAAATTTTAATTCAAATCAAAATCCTCCAAGGTCATCACCCGAATTGAATCAAAGACAAAACGCAAATCAGGTACCAGCAGAAAACCAGCCATCAATATCGAATGGGCAGAGTGCTTTCAATTTTACCAACAATGATACCCTACAATCCGTCTTAGGTAACGTTTTAAATTCTGCACCAGTAGCTTCCGGAAGCTTTTCAGTTACATTAGATCAAAATGGTGAGATTGTTTCAGCAAATGAAGTACCACTTCAAGCTTCTCAAACAGGCACTCGAGATTCTCCATCAACAACTACCCATCCGAATAGCGCTGAAGGAAGTACAGCCGGAAATACTGAACCAAGTACCAGACCACCCAGTAATCCATTGAGCAGTGTATTTAACTCTCTTAATATTCCTGAAGTTATGAGAAACGCTCTATCTACAGGAGCACAGGTTGCAGTGCAACACTATATTAATAGAAATGGAAATCGAACTAACGACAATAATGCTAACAATCAAACAAATGGAGACTCAGGATCAGATCAGAGATCTGATTTATTTGAAACTAATAATGAAGATTTGGATCTTGATTGAGAAATATACGAATTGCTATTTATGTGAACTTAATAGATGAACTTATTCATTTTCAGAATCTAAAATTAATTTGAATCACAAACCAAATTTGGATCTTACCAAAGATTTCATTAAACCAGTTTTTGCATCACCAATAGCTTCATTCATGTTCTGCGAAGCAGTATTAGCATAATCATTAAATGCTTCTTCAACAGAATCAACACCGTTTTGGAACTGTCTCATCACATATCTTGTAGGA
This sequence comes from Wickerhamomyces jianshihensis, assembly GCA_030562945.1. Lineage (NCBI taxonomy): Eukaryota > Fungi > Ascomycota > Saccharomycetes > Phaffomycetales > Wickerhamomycetaceae > Wickerhamomyces > Wickerhamomyces jianshihensis. The sequence goes on from JAKUAH010000259.1 coordinate 11,966, forward strand.
TCATACGCCCCAACGCCCCTCTTTTTGACTGGTGCTGTATATGAGAATTCATCATTTGTTCTATCTTCGACAGAATCTTTAATGATACCTTGAATTAACTGTGATTCTTTAGTATTTGGTGATGGTCTTCGATTACCACCAATCAGCACATCTAGGTCGTGGTATGATATCAACGTTGTACCTTTAATCCATTGTGCTGCACCGATTGTTGGCCTATAAGGTATGGTTAATTTTGGATTGTAGAGTTTATCAGAAGATTTATCATGAAGTCCAGTTCCTTGAGAAGTGATACTGATCAAGCTGGCTTCTGTCTTTCCTAATCTAACAACGATATCACCAGATGGTAATACGGAGCTGTGTTGGCCAAATCTAGGATCAATTTGGAAAGGCAATGGAAGTGTAGCAATCTCTCTTAATTCTGGGACTGATAATGTTTTTATTGTGTTATTTGCTAAGAGTACAGCGACAGTAGTGCTGTACGGCCTTGAAGAGGTCTGAGTCGATACAACTGAGAGTCCAGCAGTATAAAGATCAACACTGAAGATCTTATGAGTTGATTTTGTTTTTCCAGGGTTGATAATTCTTATGTCTTTAGATGAAGATATGACCAAACCACCTTCTATTGCAACACCTTCTGTTAACTTATTGAACTCTTCTAATGTAGCAATTGCTGGTAGACCTGTTTGACTTTTATAAGGTACTAACTGGTCAATACCAAATTCATTTGTTTGAAGAACATCAAACAACTTGGCACCAAATCGTCCAGAACGCTCTGGTAGTACCTTGTAGGTGAACAATTCACCTTTATCAGAACCAGCAAAGAGTAAAATACTGGAATAATCATCATCACCATAAGCTAAAATAGAGAACTCAAAACTTGATATGTACCTTGATTGACCAGTTGAAGAGGAACTAACAATGTTTTGTTCAAAAATTACAGCTGGCCCTCTTCGATCAAGAATCAAAAGATCTCCATTTTCATAAGCAATGGCAACAAATCCAATACCACTGTTTTTCAAGGCAGTGACTTTTCCTCTTTTAGAGTGAATGCCTGCAACAGGTAAAAAGCCCTCTTTAATGTTGGGAGTTTTCTTGCTCAAGCTAACAATTTGTTGATTAGAATTTCTTATATTCAAGTTCTGAAGCTCACTTGTAAGAGCATGGATGTTAGGATTGAAGTTCTTGTTGACGTCAAACTTGAACAATCCAACGTCACCGCCTATTGTGGAAACAGCGAGTTCAACGGTCTCTCCTGCAAATGAGATATGATCAATGGCAACACCATCAGTTGTTCCCAAAGCAGCTGCAACGTCAATATCAATAACTGACGACTCAGACAACTCGCTATGAGAAGCATCCCATAATCTCACTATACCGTTTGAATGGCCAGAAGCTAAAGCAGATCTCACTTCATTGAGTGAAGGAGGTTTGGAAGCAGGAAACCCACCTTTCAAAATATTCTCATGCTTAGTAGATCTTGAAACAATACCTAGCCATTGTTTTCTTGGAACAGGGGTAGCAACAGTGGTAGTTGCATTAGGATGAATCCAGGATAAACTTTGAGGGAAAATAGATGATTTGAAAGTAGGAATACCTTCTGGAAAACTTAAAGTTTCAATCTCACCGGATTCCAATACAGTGATAATGTAGTTTGGATTATGATTTCCACTAAAGTAAGGAGAAGATTGGCCTAATGGGAGAAAGTCAGCAATAGGAGAGGGATTCTGAATAGGTAACAGTCTCTGTTGCTTTGGCTGAGAGTAATAATCATTCATCTTTTCGTAAGAGGTCAATGAGTATTTAGGTGCGACACCATATTTCAAATAGCTGAGGTTATGAATTCCCTCATTGGAATATCCATCACCGCCAGCAATGATAATAGTAGTATCATCTGGATCATTTGACGTCACCCAAGCCAATTTGATAAACTTTGTATTTCGAACTAAGGAAGGTCTGTTTCTTGAAGGGAGATTGATATCAATGTCGAATAAAGATCTAGCTAAAATTAGTTTACCAGTCAACGCATCCCAAAATACCAGAGAACCGTCATCATATGCTGTTAGCACGTTCAAAGAATTCGGATGGTATAGTGCCTGTATCAACTTTGGATACCTGGAAGAGTTGCTAACGTTTCCATCACCACCAGGAGCATTTGGAGGGATTTCGTAAACGAGACTCTGCTTGATCTCTCCAGTGGCTAATGAGTACAATATCGCAGAATGCTCATAACCAACCAAAACTGTACCGATATCCCTTGGATTCCACTGGATTGATACAACGGGTGACAAGCTCTCTTTTGGTAAAACCACTTTTTGTAGGTTGTCTACTCTAAAAGGGGTAAGAATGCCTCTATCGATGTCATAGGAAATTATGGATCCATTTTGCAGTCCAATCAGGAGCCAATCCAGAGAAGGATCCGTTTCTATAGTGGATACTTTACCAGGTGGCGAATATGTTGAGAGCACAGTTTTAGAATAAATTGAAAACACATAAATAGTGCCATTGATATCAAGCCCAACCAAATAAATACCTTTTACAAATCTTAGAGTCTTAATCGCTGTTTTTGAGTTCAAAGAGATCACAACCTCTGCCTGCTGCTGTCCAAAAATGTGCACTTCTGATTTATCAGTAACAATTGCGAGTAGACTCTGTGTCTGGTTGAACGCAACAGTTTGTGTTTTCCCTGAAATCCCGTATCTACTGAGCTCATTAATTCCAAAGGACTTGGAGCTCAAGCCATCACTCAGGTCTGTTGCTCCTGCTGTCTTTATCGCATTTGTGACCTTCTTAAAATGTCTGTTTTTGAACATTGTCCTAATACACTGACACTGTTTTGCTTCTTTCGGATTAGGATTTTTTTCTTTCTACGTGAAGAGTGTATTGTTATATAAGCTGATTTAAATTAAAATTATGTAGTATCAAAGTCCCGCATTCTCGTTAACGTAGGAGAATCCACGAAACTGACCCTGACTAGCAGAGTCCAACACAGAGTTAACTGGTGTTAATTTTGGAACCTCGTTGGTGAAATCTTTATCGAAGAACGAAGTGTCTTCCTCCGACTGTACTTGTGGCACATAAGGAGGTGTTACACGCAAATTCAAAATGTCATCAAAGTCAATGTTCTTGAAGTATGAATGTACCATTATCTCTTCAGCATCCCTTGGACCAGATCCCAAGCGAGAAATAGGGTCTTTATCCAACAAAGATTGCAAGAGATCAACAGCTTCACTTGCCATCTGGATAGGAAATAGTGGATCATCAGTTAAAATAGCATTGAACACCTCATCCTCATCTTCACCTCTAAATGGGGACTTACCTAGTAGCATCTGGTACACTAAAACACCATATGCCCACCAATCAACAGACCTAGTATAGCTTTCTTCTTTCAAGATTTCTGGTGCCATGAATTCAGGTGTACCGCAAAATGTGTTAGTGCTCTTACCATACCACATATCACTCTTACACAAACCATAATCAGCAAGTTTGATATGACCCTTGGTGTTTAACATGATATTATCTAATTTCAAATCACGGTAAACTATTCCATTTTCATGCAAGAATTTTAAAGCAAGTAATATCTCAGCAGCATAAAATTTAGCCCTTCTCATCGAAAAATTTCCTTGTTGGACATGCCACATCAAATCACCGCCAGAAATATATTCCATCACAAAATATATACGGTTAGCAGTTTGGAAGCAACAATGTAAGTTAGTCAAGAATGGATGGCTTTGTCTGTTGGCAATGAGAAAAACTTCTTTTTCAGCTTGCAAAGATGCAATTTCATTATTTTCAATAATTATATCTTTTTTCAATATTTTCACAGCACATAATTGATTAGTGTGACTAGATCTACCCAACATGACTTTTCCGAAGTTACCTCTTCCTAAAACTGTTATAAAATTGAAATCATCCAAACCAACATTAGCACGACGTTTTCTCGGATGCTGAGGCTGAGCATGTGTATGCGGTGGCGGTGTTGGGGAAGGGATTTCATTGCTCTCCAGTGATGCTGTATAAACAGCTTTTTGGGGAGAAATCTCATATTGTGAAGATGGTAGAACTTCTGGGACCTTGCTGGATATTGGGCTTATAAGAATATCTTCTCTGCCATATTTGATACCATTCTGATATGGTACATTTTGCTCATCATGGTCTGGCTGAAATGATAAATCATGGTCTTCATTACGATCATCAGCATGCTGCTGCTGTAGGTAGAGTTTCGGTTTACCATTGCCTTCATATTTTTTTTGGACCTCTCTCAGGTCCTTTTGATTAGCCAGTTCTTTCTCATTTGCAAAATCACGCTCATGAACTGGATATATTTGCTGATTATAAACGGGCTTTTGTTGTTGATTTAGAGATTCGGTTGGCAGGTTTGTTGGGTAATCGGAATGGTCTTTTTGAATAGGAGGAGGAACTGCAGTTATCTTTGAGGATTGTGTAAGTCTATCAGATTCTCTATCTAATTTAGAATCTAATGTTTTACGGGAATCAACAACAGTAGTGGTGCTAGAAGTCGCTGATTGACGTTTGTGGAAATCTTGAATCCTCTTCTTTCTAGACCCCTCAGTTGATTTAATGGTTTTCAGAATCTCATTAGCTGTCTCCATAGACATACCACAAAAGTCAGGAACCAAGTGTGAGCATTGAGGATGACACATAGTCTCACATTCAGAGCATTTCAAAACATTCTTCCTACCCCACGGTAATAGGTAGCCACAATGAGAGCACCAATTGGTACCTCTGTTAGAATGGTTCTCGAACCTATGAGGAATACGGTGATTTAGTTTTAATTCATCAGGGTCAGTATCTGTGCTTGATTTGGAGATACATTTTGTAATGACTTTTTCATAACATCTCTTATGACACAAGAACTTACAATCTTGACATTGATAACCATTATAAGGCAAAAATTCGCCACATAAAGCACAACGCATGATGTTATAGAATTGCTTTTGGACGAACTGATGGCCATGTTGCTCGAAAACCTCCTCGTCTCTTTTTCTGATAGCACCATGACGATGCAAACCACCCAACAGTGTCTTTTTATTCGGAGCAGTAGATTTAGTAAAACCAAAAGTTAATAAGATTTGACCTGCTGGTTGAAGAACAAACCATGAACTTGTAACAAAAAGGTCCTTTGAACCTTCTACAGGCTCTCTTTCATTTGAGGTGAAATTATCAGCCGTGTTTTGATTTTGGGGACCCGTACCACTTTGAATTCTTGAGGCACTGACCCAACCGACACCAGATCTTCCAACTTTCTTACGACGGATTTCTTCAGCAATGTCCGATATCAAAAACCAACCGATAGCAACAGGGACGTATGACCCTGAAATTTTATCGTAAATAGTTAATTCAATTTCATTTCCTTTATCAACATGAATCTTCAATTCTTCATTCCATCTATCAGTACGACTTCCTTTAGTTCTAGCTTTTTCCTCGTCATCAATTTTAATACTAATATATGATTCAGTTTTTCTGGAAAAAAGTGGTGAAGCAATATGGTCAACATCTCTTACAGAGCTTATACCAATGGTTAATATACCGGCAGGTGTCTTTCCTCTGAATTTCACATTATTAAGTGGATCATCCTCCTGAACTATTTGATCCAAGCTAACGTTGACATCTTCATATCTTTTTAAAGATTTCTTCAAAAGTTGAATCTTGTGGTTACTTTGAATTCTCCCATCTTCAGCAACCGAGCTGATACGACGATCACCATCTAACTGATATATTTTTGATAATTTTTCATTAGCTTCGTAGTATTTTTGCTCAAGTTTTATCTTTGTATCCAGCTGATTAATCATATAGTGAATTCTTTGCCCTAACGAAGGACAATCGTATTTCATTAGATCTAAACGAAGGTATTTGGATTCAGATGAAACTGGGGTCTTCTTCAATAAATTACCTGATAATGTTTCATCATCACTATTGCTAGATACATTCTGTTGTAGCTTGAGCTCATTCAAGCGTTGGTTCAAGTAATCAATATTCTGTTGAGCCTCTTGGATATTTGAGTTACATTTATGAATCACTTCAGGATTACTGGTCTTTCGTTTCATATTTGTGAAAGCAGAAATCATGTTTCTCTCCCTGACGATCTTTTTGTTGATCTCATCGAAGACTTGAGTAGACATATTTTATGGCTTTGTTTTTGTTGTTATGTTTTGTGTTATCTAAGATCCTTTTCAGCAAATCAGGAAGAAAGAGTATGCACATGCAATTTTTAAACAATACAAATGTTCTTATACCAAAAATATCTGAGAGATCTCAAGGTATTGTAATCTTGTAATCAAAAACAATCTTCAAAAACAAGTCCAGTTGGGTGTTGTGGAGTTTTTGACGTCTCTAAAATGTCAAAAAAACACGCAGTAAAAAGGCAAAAAATAATAATTCTAGCAGTGAAAGTTGGTGGAATCAGTCTAATTAGTGCCCGTTGTTCAAATTTTGCCTCAATATGGCCTTTAGTTTGGCTTCTGTGCGAGTTTCTGGCTGTTTTCGAACTGACGGCAAGACGACTGCGCTTTTTGTTGTTTACATTTTGGACGAGATCAGCAATTGGTACGGACAGTGTAACAGGCACGTGATAATCACATTACGGTTAATGCAACATACACGCAGGGCTCAGATTACATACATACACCACATCTACAACTGATCCTAGATACATGTCTATTTATTATTACATTGACATAGACAGCCCGGAACAGGGCAGGTATTTATCTTGGAGAACCATTCTTCAGCATGACCACAGTGCATGCCATGGTTACACGTCAAGCAGAAACTTGGCCAGTCTTTAAACTCTTCATTTCTAGAGTCAGTCAATCTTTGACTCTCCGAAACATCTTTAGGAAGTGGCTTACCTAGAGGCAACAGACAAATTGCACATTTTGGTAATGGAGCACCACAGTTTGGACAAGAAGATATGTTACTTGTATGATTCCCATTGCTTGGAATAGATCTCTTGACAGTTTTGGGTGGTTTTGAAATATTCTTATTACATCTTGAACATTGTATCCAAATCTGTGAAGCTGGGAATTTGATAGCAGATTTCCCATTATGGGTACGAGAAAGTTTAACTCTTGCAACATCAAACTTTGCTCTAACGCTGAACATGCCCCAACTATTCAATAATGTTCTGTAGCATGATATCCAATGATCAGCTCTTTGATCTTTGAAATATCTCGGAGTAGCGAAACTTGCAATGATGGCTGCTGTTTGAACATCTGTGGTTCTATCCACATATGATTGAAGTAAATCCATACCACGTGGGGTAATACCTGTCAATGTTAAACCTTCTAGTTCACCTTTGCGAATATATCTCTCACCCACGCGACTTAGGAAAGAAGTTAATTCATTATCTGGCAAGCTTCTCAAAGCAACCCCAAGTCTTTCTCTTAATGGCAACGAAGATTCTTCCAAAACATCCCACCAGTTATTATCAGCGATATATGCAAAAATAGCTTTCAGGTATGGGTCATCTAATTCATCAGCCATCTGCCTGCATTGTTCTTTCCATATGTTATCCACTGTTGTTTGCTTCTGAACAAGATACCCTGAAATAGCAGTTGCAATCAATTTCAATCTTGTGTCTTTTGAAGATGATAGAATGTGAACAGCACGATTAACATCCCCAAGAAATACGGCCCATCCTGCAGCTTTGGAGTATTGTCCATTTTTCATTAGTCTTGATAAAACTTGATCAAATTCACCAGGTGTGAAGTAGAATCCGACCAATATCAAACATAATTTTCTTTGAGCAGCATTCTTTGACTTCACAATGGTAGCCCCTTTAGATTTCCTCGTAGATAAGATACCAGTGATTTTTTTTTCGAGGATCTCTTGAGTTAAGTTCAACTCACCAAATCTATCCTGTTTTTGTAAAGCTTCAACACCTTCCCAGACACCCAAGACACCTTCGTATGATAAGTCAAAATCTTCAAATTTCATTAATCCACTGTTTGACTGAGTTTGGACAATTTCTAGCCATCTCCATGTGCTTCTCAAAAATAGATTGTTATCAATCGACCTCAAGCTATTCATGATCTCCAAATTTTTAAAGCAGTTAGTACCATATCCCAGATAAGCTCTTCTTCTCATTCGTACACTAATATCATTTTCAAGGACGTCTGTGGGAGAGTAATAACCGTATCGGTTAACCTCTTCATCATCAAATGCATCTTCCTCTTCGTCATCATCGTCATTTAATTCATTATTTTGGAAGTCAGCATTTAACTGGCTGAAATCTTGAAACTGGTTTACAATCGGGTTCGGGTTGACATCCAAGCTTTGAACCTTATCAATAACTTCATCAACACCTTCAATCATAGTACCTGATGATCCTGTGAAAACTAAATCATTCAAAGAATTAAAATGAAGTGATCTTTGGCTTTCAATGACTGGCATCTTGAAAACAGAACCAGACTGTCTCATACAGATGAAATCCAGAGAATTGGAATGACCAATATCACTGGAGTAATCAAAAGAAATCACACGATCATATTTGGTTTTAACATCTAGAACGCTAGCAACAAACAGGCTTTCATACTTATTTCCTGGAACAGAACCAGTTTGCCATCTCCTTATGAGTTCACCCAGGTGAGACGTTGCAAATTCGTATCTTCTGTTTGGGGAATATCTGAAACATGAATTATTATTTTTTCTAGTAGTGTCACCCATCAGCTTATTGAAGCTCAAGATTGGATGTGGGCTGCTATTTGTTAACTTTCTTCTATCATAGATTGAAACGGTACCATCTTCTGCAAAAGATGAGAAATTGAATTGGTTGAAAGGATCTTGAGTTATACCAAAAATTGTTTTAGAAGGTACTTGAAAAACAGGAGATGAAACTCTTATATCAATATCCCTCAAGAATTTAGAACTTCCAGTCAATATATTTGTGGCATTGTAGAACACAGCAGAAACAACAGACTCATTGGGTATAAAAGAGAATGTTGATTGACTAACCTCTTGGTTTGCATTTTTGGCATAGTGGTTTACATCGAAGATTTGCAAGTTTCCTTCAGTTTTTGATTTATCTAAACTTGCAGCCAAAAGTCCCTGTGTGTTAAAGGAGAGATCATTAACTTTCTTTTGCAGTTTGATCTCTATAGATGCTGAATGTGGAGTCAATATATCAAACAGTTCAATCAACCCATCATCTTGTCCAGCAGCAACAAGCCCGGGAAAAACAGGAGAGTGATCAATAGAAACAAGATTTGTGAAACCTTTTCTTGTCTGGGATTTTATAATGTCTTCTTCCTCTGATTTCTAAAAGATTGAAATGTTAGGTCAAGTTCGAAAGACTGGTTGGAGGGGATATAATGTAACTTACAATTGAGCTATGCGTCTTATAAAGCGATACCTCATCGGCGAGTGGATTGATAGTGACAAAAAACTGGTCGTTCTCGTACTCCCAGCCGTATGCTCTCGTGATTTTACCCATTGTCACCAACTCAAACAATTTGCAACTACGCTCATGTTTTACAGTGATTTGCCTGTTTTTATCGCACTTCCAACTTCGATTATGTAATGATTATATAATCAAAAAACACAAAGAAAAACAGTCATTTTATTTTAGTAATCACCTAAGCACCACCCTATCACGCTCGAAAACTCCACTTTTGAATAGGTCTAAGCGATGTTAGAGCTCCCTAACCTTGAAGACTACGATGTGTCTACAAAGACCGGTTTCTTACCCGAAGAGCTCCCGCTCTCAGCGCTCTCTGATGATTATTATAAGCCTTGGGAATCTCTAGTGGCAGTACTTCCTTCGTTGATCTTAACCAAAAGAATAAGATCACAGGTGGATAAGTTACCCTTGCTTTCTATTGACAGAATAAGTAACAACAAGAGAGAGTTGAGAAGAGCATATTCTATTTTGAGCTTTTTGACACATTCTTATGTATGGAATGTGGATATACCAACTGAAAATTTACCAAAAGCTTTAGCCGAACCTTTACTCGCTGTTTCAGAGCTGTTAGAACTCCCACCTGTGGCGACCTATGCTGGGTTAATCTTGTGGAATTACAAGGAGATTTTACCGATGGAAAAAATTGAGGAGATGGATCTTGATAATTTAACAACTATTAACACCTACACAGGATCAATTGATGAGAGTTGGTTCTATTTGGTCAGTGTTTATTTTGAAAAGAAAGGTGCCCCTTGTATTGAAGAAGGTTTAAATGCTATTAGAGCTGTTAGAGAATCAGACTTGAAAACTGTGATCAAAAGTTTACAAAAACTAGCAGAAGCTATAGATCATCTTGGTTCTGTGATGTTAAAAATGGAAGAAATGTGTGATCCGCATACATTTTACTACAGGATTAGACCTTACCTAGCTGGTTGGAAAAACATGACTGATGCTGGCTTACCTAATGGTTTAAAGTACGGCGATGAAGACTTCTATAGAAGTTATAGTGGTGGGTCTAATGCTCAATCTTCATTGATTCAAACTCTTGATATAATATTGGGTATTGAACATTTCCCTACGGGCTCTTCCAAGACAAAAACAGAAGTAGGATCTGTATCAGCTAAATCTGGTGCAAACAATTTTATGAATGATATGAAAACTTATATGCCAGGTCCTCATAGAAGATTTTTAGATCACCTAGCACAGGTTTCAAATATTAGAGAATTTGTCGTTGATACAAAAAATGCCGAATTAACTCTTGCTTTTGATGCTTGTCTTGCTATGCTCAAGTCATTCAGAGATAAACATATTCAAATTGTTACCAGATATATAATTTTACAAGCAAAATCGTTCCAAAAGTCTGGCTCTTCAAATACTTTAAGATCAGGTCTTTCAAAAACAGCCGAAAAGAAGGAACAAAAGGGTACTGGGGGAACTTCTCTGCTCCCATTCCTGAAACAATGCAGAGATGAGACTGGCGAACCAGCAGCTGGTACGTGGGGTAAGAGAATTCTGTCAACCGGTGTTTTGAACATTAGAAAGATCTCAAAATCAACTTCAAGTGGACAAATAGATGATCAACCTGTGCAGAAAAAACCAAGATTAGGTTTGGCTGGTGATTGGGAATGTGATAATTTGGACGAGAAGGGTCATTGGTAAAGATACGCTGACTGTATATAATGTTCTTATGATTACGATTTATATTTGTTTTATGCTATTTTAGAAATAAAATGAATTGCTTTTTGCGAGATCTTGTTAAACCAAGACTAAAAAACTTTTTTTAAATGGATCAAGTACAAAGATTAACGAAATTTGTATAATTTTTCAATATTCTATTTACAATCCTTTCAACAAACGTGTAACCTCATTAATACCATCACCTCCACGAGCCTCAATAAGCTTTTCTTGAACTTTCTCAACAACTTGATCGATTGTAATCACTTCACCATCATCATCAGCGAATTCGGGACCAAGTCTTTTAACTCTTAATTTACCTTCTAAATATTCTTCTTTACCTAGAATGACGGCAACAGCAGCACCTGATTTTTCAGCAGCTTCGAATTGTTTTCTTGGATTAGCTTTAGCTTTGTATAAATATTCAGATTCGATTTCATGATCCCATAATTTCTTAGCGATTTTCATACGTTCAGGTAAATAACCTTTCCAATCTGGACCACCACCAAATGCCATGATATAAACTTGAGTAGCAGTTGGTTTAATGTTTGCTTGATCATTAGCAGCTTCACGAGCTTTAATCAATGAGAATAATCTTTCAACCCCAAATGAGACCCCGACACATGGAATAGAGACTGATTTTTTACCATTAGCAGTAGCAAACATATTAACAAGGTTATCATATCTACCACCAGCAGCAATTGAACCAACACCAACATATTCAGAAGCATCTTCATCATCAGATTTTTTTTGTTTTTTCAATTCTTGAGCATTCTTTGGTGGAGCAGAAGCAGAAGTAACAGCTTCATAAATTAAACCAGTGTAATAATCTAAACCTCTAGCTAGAGATAAATCAAAAGAGATGTATTTCTCAATATCAAAAGCTTGAACATATGTTAGTAATGTTTGCATGTCTTCTAAACCTTGAGCAGCAAATTCATCATTAACCAATTCTTCCTTTTGTTTTAAAGCTTCTAAGACTTGCGATAATGAACCATTTAATTTCACATATTCACCAATTTTATCAGCTGTTTCTTCTGTTTGATTTTTTTCTTCAACCATCTCCTTTTTAACTGCTTCCCAAGGAGATTTATCTAATTTATCAACAGCACTTGAAATTTTTCTAACATCTTCATCTTTGACACCAGAAACTTTAAAAATACCATCTAAAACTTTTCTATGATTTAATTTGATTTTGAAATCTTTAATACCTAAACCTGTTAAACCTTCAACTAAGATGGCTAAGATTTCAGCATCAGGAACCATTTTGTCATAACTACCAGCGACATCGAAATCACATTGATAAAACTCTCTCATTCTACCTTTAGTCATAGCAGGCTGATCACGACGGTATACTTTAGCGATATGATATCTTTTGATGTTTTGGATGTTGTTCATTGCAACATATCTTGCAAATGGGACTGTTAAATCATAACGAAGAGAACATAATTCACCACCTTGATCTTTTAAGTCATAAATTAATTTAGAGTCTTCACCATATTTACCAGCTAAGATTTCTCTCAATTCAAAAACTGGTGTATCAATAGTGACACCACCATGACGTTTAAATAATCCCGATAAGGAAGAGAAGATAGCTTCTCTAATAACCATATCCTTATCAGCCCAATCTTTAGTTCCCTTTGGAACTTTCAATTGGAATTGTTGCTTAGCTTCCTTCTTACTGGCCTTTTTGCCAGAGTTTTGAGCAGGAGAAGAAGGAGCAGCGGTAGCAGCAACAATTGGAGCTTGTGATTCAGTAGTGGACATTATGTTTCTCTTTAAAATCAGCGGCAGAAACCTCCTAAGCATAAACTTTTAAGGAAAGCTTCGTATCTGTTCTAATGCTTTTTAGTCATGTTTTTTGGCGAAGAACCAAAAAAAAAAGTTATGATAGAAAAAAAAAAACCAGATTCGCGCATTTTTCACACAGGGCCTCATAACCCTCTACAATACAATAAACCTTCTAAACAAAGTGCTGTATTAAACAGAGTTTATTTAAATTTCTCATTCACCACATCAGGGCCAAGTTCCTCATACTCTTCTTTAGATAGATAATTGTTCTCGAAGCTGTTCATACTGGTTAGAATACCAGCACCTATCCATGCTGAATTTGTTCTTTCTGTAACGATAGGATTAGAATAAGATTGGATGTCAAATCTAGGAAGAACTCTTGATAAATCACTTAATAATCTCGATTCTAAACCTGGATATAAAGATGATGAACCAGTAATTACAACATTTTTCAACAATAAATCATAAACATCATTGGAGACATCCAATTTCTTTAATCCAGATAAGATTAAATCTGTTAGTCCAATAGAATCTTCAGGTAGTTTAATACCAGGTAATGGATAAGCTAATGGTAAGAATAATGGTTCAACAAGAGTCTGTTGTTCTTTTTGGACATTAATTATTGTACCATCTGGTAATTGGTAATTCTTTGTAACAATATCAAAATTTGCATTTTGGTTAGCAATTGGGAAGCTTGAAGCTGATAATATGGTTGATTTGAAATCTGTTAATAACTCTGTTGTTTTTAATCTTTTATAGGACTCAGTTCCTTCAAAGAATTCCTCCACTGGTTTAATATTATTTAAGTAATTTAAGATGTGTAAGTTCAAGAAATCACCAGCAAATTTAGAAAAAACAGAACCTTTATGAAGTATTGTACCTTCATAAATTGGTGTGACACTTACTGTTGAGGAGCCAATATCGATTACCAAACTAGTCGATTTTCCAAGTCCATAAGTCACAGAGATAGGAGATTTTAAAATAGTAAGAACAGGTACTTTAAGTTTTTCAAATGCAATTTCCACAAGCTTTGATCTATTTTTCTTGTTATTCCAAACTTGTTCAGTGATTGCGATTGGGAATTCTTCTGGTGATACTTTCAACTGTTCATAGATATATCTCCAATTGTGTTCCAAGGCCTCCCAGTTGTACACAGTGCCTTCATTAAGGATAGTGTAGATTTCGTTTTGAGGATGGTCAAGCACATCGTCACCAACAAGGAATTTCTTAGTTTGGACGTTCTGAGAAATTGGTGTTGGGAACACGAGCGCAGGCAGCTGCCGATTGGAGAATCCAGCTCTTGTCAAAGTTGAGCCGTTCTCTATGACAACACTGATGATTTCTGGTGAGTTTGTGACCATCTTTCGCTGTTTATGAGAGAACTCTCAAGAATTTAATGTTTACGATTTCCCAATTTGATTGTTTTTTGTGTGTTTTTTTTCCAATACTTTTCTCACTATTAAAACAACACCATAAACCCCATTTCAAAAGAATCATATATAAAGGTTAAGAATAAGGGTAAGAATAAGAACAAGATCAAGGAGAAAGAATAAGAACAACCAAGATGAGCCAGGACAAACTGAAAGAATATGAAAAACTGAAGAAGCAGCTGCAGCAGGCTATCGTGAAGAAGAAAACACTTGATAGGGAGATCTCACAGATCGAAGAAGATATCTTCCTGAGAGAGACGTCGTATCTTTCAGAGACAAATAACAGTAACATAGTAAGAGGGTTCGAGAGCCTGGGTAGAACACAAGGTAATGGTGCTAATCTAAATAAGAAGAAGCTTGTCTTTACTGATGATGACCGTATATTTAGTTTGAGCAGCCATACGTTTGTTAGACACTTGCAAAAGAAGAACGAGATGGATGAAGAAGCTGAAAGTGTGGAGAGTACGCCTCCTGCTACAAACTCTTCGGCATCGCGAAAGAGAAGAAGGGGTGGTGATGAATAGACAACCCACCACACTGTTGGTATATACGACAATACAGATAATGCCCACTTTTTTTAATGAATCGCACTCAAACACTAAACCTAAATTACGACCACAATTTATAGCTCTTCCAATTTAAAGCACATTTGTTGCACACAATCACAATAGAAACCGAGGCCTTTTTGCACCTCTTTCTTGAAGTTGGAGTGATTTCTTTTGAGCTCACAACAGTCCAAATAATGTGAGAAGTGTGTCCGCAAAAAAATGGGAATTTCGCTTTACGAAAAAACCACTGAAGAAATCACCAAACCAAAAGCTCAAACAGAAATCCACTTTTTGTGTTTAAAGATGAGCTCAAAGTCTCTCTTTTCAGCGTTTACAAGATCAATTCACATTGGAAATGCACCATCAGTCAGTATTCCATCCTCTGTAGGACTCCAAAACGTTCAACCTGTTGCTGAATCCATAAAGTCATTATCAAAACATGACCTTGAACACCCACAATTCAAAGCTTTAGGAACTCCTCCAACCATAGTGAGTATCGCACTTGCTCCATCATTGCCTATTTATATACAGAACGGTTCTCTTTTATCCATCTATGGCACCTCTATTGATAACATTAGCTCAAGTATAACATGGCTTAATCCTATAAAGAGGATATTATTTGGTTTCCATTCTTTTAGATATCAAAGATTAGAAAGTACAAAAAGTGCTACTGCTTTGATCAGTGCTTTACCAAATAGAAATAATAATGCAACTGTAAGTCCGTTAACATTGAATGGTTCTGTTGATTGGGCATTATTACCAAATGATTCTGTTTTAGCTTATAGTGGATCATCATTAAAAATCACAACTGAATCATTACCAAAATATGTTAAGAAAGATGGTTGGTTAAAAATCTCAAATCAAAAAACAGGATTATTCACTACTCCATGGAATAGTGGCTATAGTTTGGTTTCAGGTAGAGGAGATGTTGTTGTTAAAGGTGAAGGTTCAATTTATAAGATTGAATTGAATGATGAAGAAGATGTATTGATTAAAAGAAATAATATTGTTGGTATAAGTGTAAATGGTGATGAACTTTCAAAATGTGTTAGTGAACATGAAGGTTTCCAAAACTTTACAACATTGAATGACTCAAATGAATCAAATGAAGCTGTTTCATTAGTAACAAATGAGATTGATGGATCAAAACTTGAACAAAATAAAAGCTTACAACAATTAAAGAAATATTGGGGGAAATTTAAACAATTCACTAGTTATATTACTCAAGTTGTTGTTTCAATTCTACCAAAAACTCAAGATACTTTTGTTAATATTAAAGGTCCAAGAATTATTTTATTACAAAGTGGATTAAAAAGTGTTGATTTTTTCAATTTAAAGAAATCAAATGATATTGATATAGTTGAATCAAAATTACAAAAATCTTCAATTGAACAAACTTCACCAAAAGATTATCTAAGTTATGTTAATGTCAAAGATGGTAATGTTACATTCCATTCTACACCAGATTTCCAAGAAACTGTTAAAAAAATTGAAATTAACAAGAAAGATTAGATTATAACTTTTAAATAGAAATATTCATTATGTTGACTAATATTCAAACATTAACATATAATATATGTAGTCAGGTAACAAAACTATATTCAACATTAGATTCAATCCCATTATATCCTTCTTCATATTGTTGTTGTTGTTGTGTTCGTACAAATTGTAAAGGTTGAGATGAGTGGATTTGTGGAATGAAATCATTATTATAATCAGTTGTATCAATTTGTGGAATACCATTTAAAGAATCTCGTGAGATGATATTTTCTTGGAAAGTTTGTTGTAATGGGGTTATTGGATACTGAACAAATTGATCACTTGTATAACTTTGATATTGTTCATTGAAATTACCAGTTATTTGTTGGTGTTGCTGTTGGGTATCATATTGATGTTGATGTTGATGTTGTGTTAATTGGGGTTCTTGTAAGATAAGTTGATGATGTTGCTGCTGTTGTTCATGATTACGTTGCAGGGAATGGGGATGTATCAGTAATGGAACATGGTGAGAGTTAATCACTTTGTCTTGCTGTTGTGAATTATTGTACTGTATGTCATTCTTATTCAAATCAATTCTCATTAAATAAGATGAATCTGATTGAGAAACAGTTCCATGATAAGATTCAGAATCATCTGATGAATTAAAATATTGTGATTGTAACTCTGTTTTGTATGAAATTTGAGAGGTATTTATATCAGATAATGTATTCACAGTATATTTACTCAACACTTTTGACATTGCTTCTCTTATATGATCCCAATATAAAACTTTAACCCCCTTTTCTATATGTCTCGGCTTTGGATTATTATAATTCATTATTAAACCATAAAATTCAGAATATTGTTTATTTGATTTAGATATGGTCAAAGGTCTAACTGATTGAAGATTTCTCCTTATTCTATTCTTTTCTTCTACTGGGAACTTTGAACAAACAAGTTTTTCTAAAAGGCAAATTAAATCAACACAAGTGACATAAAATCTTCCAGTTTTTTCCCAAAATATACAAGATATTACTGAAGTTTTAGAACTATACTCCTTTTGAGTGATTGGTTTGAAGTAAAGAGTTAGATGGTTATAATTTTGAACTGAAGTGATTTGCACCAATCTTCTTGAAGCTCTAACTTCTTCTTTTGACCAATTGTCCGTCATTGAATTGATATCACCTTCAAAATCTATTGTTACTTTATATTTATATAAGATGCCTGTATCGGTGATATTGATTGAAGAGGCTCTTACCAGTTTTGGGGTGTTGTTATTATGGTCAATAACTTGTTGTTGCTGTTGGGACAGTGAAAAGTATGAATTTGTAGGGCTTATATGTCCATGGCTAGGAATATTCTGCGAGACCGTTGGTTTGGTTGTTATGGTTTGGGAGTTGTTCAGAGACTTGCTTCTCCCTTTGGAGGTCATATTTGGGAATGAGTTAGGACAGGATAGTGAAATGAGGTTGTGTATTTGGGTTGAAGATGAGAACGGGTGCTAAAAGATTTAATGGAGTAGATATAAGTCCAGGAAATTGAGCGGACTATCATTTTATAACGATAACAAGTGTCTATTGTGTGCGGTGATCGATCTGTGCAATTATATTTCTGTATTGCATTGATTGCAGTTCCTATGCCGGAGCGGTAGCACAGTGGGGCTTGCAATAGTAAACAGGCTTGCTCCTTGCTCCTTGCTCCTTGCTGTTTGCTGCTTGCTGCTTGCTGCTTGCTTTAGCCTACTAAGGTCTGTGGAAGTCTGCTGAAGTCTGTGGAGGAGCCTACCATAAAATAAAATGTGTTAATTAGGAAATATTAGAAGTTTAATTACCATGGTAATTTTTGATTAAATTTAGGAAAGTCTCAAATGCCCGTGAACAATAACTGTGCAACTCTCTCAGAACTGCCGTGTCATTTCCAGTCCGTGCAAGTCCCATGTTATGGCAGATCTCAGCAACTTCTGCAATAATCAGTCGATTAATTGCATTGATAATATTTGAGAATGCATCGGTTTTAATTTGTAACGTTATCGTAGAACTTGCAATTGTTTCTTATTTCCGGCGTATGATAACTCTGTTTTTGAAGTTTATTTAGTTACTGATAGTTTTGTAAATGATTGCTAACAATTTTATTGACGCAACCTCTAGAACAAACAACTAAAAAACCCAAATACTGTTGAAAGTTGGGACTGTGAGTTGTGATTTAGGCCCTGTTTTGAGCAGCAAGGCAGAAATTGACAGCCTCTGTAGATGCCGTTAGATGTGTTTAGATGTGTTGAAATGCGTTAAAATGCGCTAGGATGGACAAGAGGCACAGCACAAAATAAATTAAAGAGATAAAATACGTACATACAGTTGCAAATAATTGTAGATCTATCACCTGTTAAAAGGCATAAAATTTATCGGTTTTGAAAGTACCCCTCTCTTCTCGCTTGTCTTGTTATGAGTTCCTATGGATAACGATAGGGATAAAGAATTAGGTTTGGAGCGTTGTTCTTGTGATCCATTTGGTTGCTATAAAGTCAACTTCTAAATACCACTACTAATTCAGTTAATTTAGTTTTGAGCTTGGAAGTTATCATAATGTGTTTTCTACTATCTTCTACTACCTTCTATTACCTTCTACCCAGATGGCCATCTCTCAGTATCTTGATTATAACGCACTTTAAAACTGTTGGCTAGAATACACCAAGGTCCAACCTATTCACACATGTGCGCCCCAATTCTGTAAGCTAAATTCTCTTTGTTTAAAAATAAGAAAAAAAGATTTCCAATTTTGGTACTTCTACGCATTTGGAAATAGCAAATCATTTTGTTTTGGGGAGCCTCAAACGTTCGACCAGTTGATGATTCTGTTAAATTCTGGGAAAGACAATAACAAATTTATGCCTATTAATCGCGGATTATTTACCATTGACCGTTATGGAGGGAGATAGTGATGAGCAATACATGTGATAGGTTGTGAAATATCAAAATTTTTCAATCTTCAAGTGCTAAGTAGTAAGTACAGTGTACATCTCTCGATAGGTATTGTCTTAAATTAGAGAGCCTTTGATGAAACTCTTTCCTCGGTCTTTCAGTCATTCATTCATTCATTTATTCATTCATTCATTTATTCAGCCATTCAGTCATTCAGTCCCTCAGTCCTAATTGCATTACAAAAAGTCCACTAAAACGTTAGAAGGTCGACTGTCCAGTACTTGGTACTTGTCAATACGACTAGAACCTGCTGTTCAGTCTGCAGATCCAATAACAACCATTCACTGCTAGCTGCTAATATCAATTATTGGCCAGGCCGCCAATTAAACATAGGAAGAAACCGTATGTATTACATAATGATACACACCACAACACCACAACACAAGTTATCTGAAGTTTAAAGGTAATTACTGTGGCTCTTCTGATTAAATTGAATGTTTTGAGTTCAATTCAATTTAATTCAATTCAATTCAACTGACTTCTCATTCAAACAGTATACACTTGAAAATGTCTTTATTACCAAAATTTTTTGCTTCTCATGCTACAGCAACTTCAGTTAAACATCCAAATGTTGTTGATTTGTATTTAGATTATGCCTGTCCTTTCAGTGCTAAACTATACAAAAATTGGTATGATAATTTATTTCCACTTTTAGAATCAAAATATAAAGGTGAAGTTCAAATAATCTTCAGAAATTACGTTCAACCATGGCATCCAACTTCTAGTTATTTACATGAAGCAAGTCTCGCAATTGCTCAATTAAAACCAGATTTATTTTTAAAATTCTCTTATCATTTATTTGATCATATTCAAGAATTTTATGATACTGAAACTGCTGATTTAACAAGAAATCAAATTTATGAAAGAATATTTGAATTAGTTATTAAACCATCTTTTTCTAATCAAATTTCAAAAGATGAATTCTTAAAGAAATTAATCATTTTAAAATCTCAAACCCCATCAAATGGTGGTAATCAAGTTTCAAATGATTTAAAATTCTTTACTAGAATTGGTAGACAAAATGGTGTTCATGTTACTCCAACTGTTTTAATCAATGGATTTAAAGATGGTTCCATTGAAAGTTCAACTTCAATTGATGATATTGAAATTAAATTGAATGCTTTATTATAAATTTCTCCAAATTAAATAAATCATTAAAATGATTCCAAATCCAATAATTGACCATTTTCTTCTTATTTTTGTTAGTTTTAATTGTTTATCTTTTAAATCTTCAGTTATTTCAACTTTTTGCTTCAATTTAAATAATTTCATCTTATTAAAATTCAATTTATCTCTTGATTTCTTCAAATTATATTCATATGTTTTTATTATATTTAAATAATCATATAATTTGATCAATTCTTTTTGAAATTTATCATAATCTGATTCAAATAATTCATGATTTGATTGTATTAAGTTGATATAATCACTAATTTTAGTTTCAATTGAATTTAATTCTTTTAACATCTCTTTAAAATCTTGTGAATCTTGTGAATAAGATACATTTGTTTGTGATATTTGTAATTCAACTTTATCCAATATTTCTTTTGTCAAATTATTAATATCTAAACTTACTCGATCTTTAATTTCTTCCTCTTTTAATTCTTGTCTTTTAATGAATTTCAAATAATTGAAAGTTGATGAGTTTATATCTTGCTGAAAACTCTTTTTCTCTGGTTTCACTTGAATCAATTCAAAATTATTGTCAAAGTTATTTAATAATTGACCAGATGAACTAGAACGTGAATGTGGTTGTCTAAAAAGTGTCTTACTGGGTGGACTGGATTCTTGACTATAAAATTGATCAACAAGTCTTTTGGTATCATCTGAAACTGAACTAGTTCTACTAATCATATCATCAATAGATTTCGATGTACTTGAAGATGATGGAGATGCTCTATTAATTCTATTATCATGATCTTTTTGTAAGTTCTTTAGTTCAGCTGAATGATATAATCGACTCGTATTTTTACTTGGTTCTGACCCAGAAGAACTAGAAGCTATAGGAATTCTTAAATTTTTGGTTGACTGTTGTAATGGAGCCTGTACTGGAGCTGATTTGGGATGAGGAAGTTCTTTATCCATCATTTTTTGTTATCGAGTTATTTGAACTACTTTGTTTCTTGTCCGGTTGATAAGTTTCCTATCTGTCTTTGTACCTGTTTCCAAATGTATTTGTAATTTCCTAACGATTTCTTTGTGTTTATTTAGTTGTTAATATTGTTGATTGTATTTATCTATTTTTGTTATTATTGTTGTGATTGGGTTTTCATTATTATTTATATTTATAATTCAATTTATTACAAAGGAAAGTGAAAACAAAACAACAAATGGCACCAATGTAAGTAATGTCTGATCTGACTCACAACTAAAAGATTAATAATCTTCACAGAAAACTAACTTCAATCAAGTACTTCTTTTGTGAAAATATCTCCAAATTCTGTTGTCCCAATAAGAATCTTTATTAATAGGAAAGAACTCATAAACCAACAAATATCAAATGAAAATCCACTTTTTGAAGCTGCAATTTCTTCAGCAACAACAACTTCTCATCGAGCACTCGTACGATTGAGATCCTCTACTTCGGTTCATTTATCAAATTCTCAAATAAGTCAATTGATTACTGTTATGAAAAATCGTTTAATAGGAATCTTATTTAAAGATTCCATGGAGTTATTACACCTTCAAGCTGAGAAAATCAGTAAATCTAATAATCAACATTTACAAAAGAATAAAGATGAACTTAGATTCATCATTGAAGAAGCTGGCTGGAGAGTACGAATTTATTTAAGCTTGAAATTTATTCAAGGTATTAGAAGTGGTATTTTAGATACTGATGATCTAGCTAATTTGATTATAAAAACACCTCGTACTTTAGAAACAACAAACATTGTTTTAGAAGAAGACCCAGTTATAGCGATTCCTGATGAAGGGGAAGATGATGTCATTCCAATCGATGAAAAACCAGTACAGAAATATGATTACAAAAAAGCAACAGTTATAGGGAAAGGTATAAAGACAGAGCTTTTACAGATACCAAAAAGGTTTTAAAAAGATTCAATTAAATACATTAATTTATATATTAAATGTTCTTTTTTTTTAAAAAAAAAAATGAGTATAAAAACACACACACACACAGATCAGATTAATCATAGACACAGATAAAGCAAAACTGACAACAAAGGAAGATGGGTTAAAAAGCAAAACACAACATCAAATATAACGAGATTAAATATAAAAAAAAAAGAAAGAAACTTTTTGGGAACTAAACTAATAAAAAAAAAAAAGGAAACCTAAGCAGTAGCTTTCTCTTCTTCTTCTTCATTCCATTCTTGTTCAGCCAAGTTTTGTTCTTCAGTTAAATCTTCTTCATCATAAATTTCATCTTCAGCTCTTCTAATACTTAAAGTTGGTCTAACTTGAGCTTGATCCAAAGTCCAAGAAGCTAAAGCATTTTCAGCGTCAATAATAATTTGTTTAGAAGCTTCATAACCATCATAAGCAGGTCTAGTTTCACCTGGAGTAACTGGGGAATCATCTAATAATTCCAATAAAGCTTTACCATAACCAGCAATCAAAGCCAATTTTTCAGAATGTTCTCTTAAAGAATCAAATTGATAGTTGAAGGCAACTTTTAATTTCTCTCTAGTGATATTAGATAATTGAGCTTCTGCAACTAAAGATTCAGCTTCCGCACGAACTAATTCTTGTTCTAAGACAACAATTTTTGGAGATTGTGGGTCTTTGTATTTTAAGTATGCAATCTTATCAGTGATTTTTTGTTTACGTTCTCTTGATGGTTGAACAGAACCTTCAATATCTCTAATAGATTTCAAAGTTAAACGGTATTGATCATAACGGTCAATGAACTGATCTTCTAATTCACCAATTTCATAAATTAAAACACCTAATTTATCAGTGATATCAGAAACATCATCATCATTTTCTTCACCCCATAAGGATAATTGTTTAGCAACTTCTCTTCTTTCATTAGCAACAACTTCAATACCTCTCAAGACATTTTTTTCAATTTTAACCAATTGAGAAAGTTTTCTAGCTAGTTCTGGACCAAGTTGACCAGCAGCGTTTCTTCTTAAAGAGTTAACAATACCACCTTTACCAAAAAAACGACCAGATTTTGTACTGGAAGTTGGTGGAGGAGGAGATTGTAATTGAGAAGCAGTTGGAGCTCTGGCGTTTCTTAAGGAGTAAGTTCTATGCATTGTTTAATTAAGTAGTCTAAAATGAAAAAAAGGGGTTAGTATATCTCAATTGTGAGCAAGAAAAGAATCAATCCCCCTCAAAAAAAAAATGGGTTCAAAAGCCACTATATTATGGATAAGTGATTCTTCAATTTGAAAAGAAGGTAGTTTATCCAATGAAATTGACCTGATGAAACAATTTTAAAGCATGAGCGGAAAGGAATTGACTTACTTTAACTTGTTTTCAGACAATTTTATTGTACGATTTTCTTGAAATAGTTTGGAAGAAAAATAAAGAAAAAGCAACAAAAGTTTCAGCCTTTAAATGGAATTTCACATTATTTCGCGAATTTGATAAATTTCGTAAAAAACGCGCGAAATTTGCGGCTTATCGAGAATTCTGGTAGCTCAGCACAAATCCCAAATTTCCTAATTAGGAAAATTGAAGAAAATTGAGGAAAGTTGGCAAACCGTGACAGGAGAAAATGTCACCTGATATTATTTGATTTCCGACCTCAAAGGATAAAAACTTTTTCTCATTTATTTCCAGTTTAGTCAATTTAATAATTTGCACAATATGTGAGTCCATTACTGGCTGGTATGTGGAGAATAACCACTTGTTTCTCAGTATAATCATTGGTGTCACTTCAATTCAGTTATATATATATATAACTATACCTTCGTAATGATGATAGAACTTATCGATTAATTCAGATGTCTTCAATTCAAAATTGTTGATGCTTGTTGAACAAAATAAGAACCGCTACTCTTAACGATTACCATCTCACATCAACCGGTTATTACTGACACTACTCTATGACACCAGAACACCACTAACGATGAATAACATTAGCCTCTATACTCATATACTTTTCTATAAATCTATGTTCTTTTCCATGTATGCCAAAATAGACCTTATAGCTGAGCTGGTCTCTGTAGATTATCTCACTTTCGCGAAATTGTTTTGTGAAATCCCAAAGAAAAAGAGCCGCCAAAGCCAAAACAAAACAAATCGATTTGGATTGACAGTTTAAACTTATTAAAAGAACATTTTATACCGTTTTAAAATTTGGAAAAAGGACACTCAGATCATTGCCCCCTTCTAAATCTTAAGGAGATACTCTCGGCCAACAGATCACACTTCAATTTTACTTATTTCAAGTTATCTCCTTCCTTTACTGGTTATCACACTCAATCGAGAATCGACGCATTCAACTTTTATCTCAAGCCAACAATTAATAAAAAACAACCTCTTTCTCCAAGATGATGAAAGGATTTAAACAAAAGGTGAGTCCAATACACTGAATTAGAGGATCGTGTTTAATTTTGAATTCTCTTGTTGTTGTCTGTCTTTTTTTTTGGATATCCAATCCGGAGCAATTCACTATAAACTCCTTTTCTCCAAATCCATTCATTCCCCAGCTTTGTATTTTTTCCCATACATAACTAACTCTATACCTTACAGTTCTCTAGAAAAGGCTCATCATTGACAACCTCGAAGAAAAAGGATAAAGATAAGGATAAAGAAGAATCTCAGAGCCAATTGACTGGAAATTCTAAGGAAAAGAAGTCGACAACTATTAAAAATTCTTCATCAAACAATTCATTATCCTCATCCAATTCATCTCCTAGAAATTCATTTTCTTCCCCTTCAAAACCAAAACCTTTATCTGGATCATCTGGACAATCTGGACAATCGCTTAAACCTCAAAATCAAACTCCAACTACTCCCTCCCAAAAATCAAAACAATCCCAATCATCTTCTTCATCCCAAAAAAATCAAACTTCAAATACATCTGATGATCAGATAACTCCTCCCTCTTCTTCTACAAGACAATTTCCCAATGTTTCATCGGTAAATACTCCTCCAAAAATCAATAACATACAACCAGATGATAATGAGATCGATTTGGACTCCCCTGATATTGGCATTCCTCGTGCATCTCATTCATTCGAAAGATTACCTCTAGCAAATGCTGATATTGATCTAATTAAATCTCCTCAAAGACATTCATCTTCAAGATTTGAACCATCTTCTCATACAGATATCACAATGTTGCCCGGATTTGAACAAGTTCCTCCTGAACAACGTTTGGATTTATTCATCTTAAAAGTTGATCAATGTAATGTTTTATTTGATTTTAATGATCCATCCTTTGATATTAGAGGCAAAGAAATCAAAAGAATTGCATTACAAGAATTAATTGAATTCATCTCAACTAATCGATTTACTTATACAGATGCAATGTATCAACATGTTGTTGAAATGTTTAAAACAAATCTTTTTAGACCAATCCCACCTCCTGTTAATCCAATTGGAGATATTTATGATCCAGATGAAGATGAACCAATTAACGAAGTTGCATGGCCTCATATGCAAATTGTTTATGAATTTTTTTTAAGATTTGTTGAAAGTCCTGATTTTAATCATACAATTGCAAAACAGTATATTGATCATGATTTTGTTTTAAGATTATTAGAATTATTTGATTCTGAAGATCCAAGAGAACGTGATTGTTTAAAAACTACATTACATAGAATTTATGGGAAATTTTTAGGTTTAAGAAGTTTCATTAGAAGATCTATGAATAATGTTTTTTTACAATTTGTTTATGAAACTGAGAGATTTAATGGTATTGCTGAATTATTAGAAATCTTAGGTTCCATTATCAATGGATTTGCATTACCGTTAAAAGAAGAACATAAAACTTTTTTGATTAGAGTGTTATTACCACTACATAAAGTGAAATCATTATCCTTATATCATCCACAATTAGCTTATTGTGTTGTTCAATTCTTAGAAAAAGATCCATTATTAACTGAAGAGGTTATCATGAGTTTACTAAGATTTTGGCCAAAAGTTAATTCAAATAAAGAAGTTATGTTTTTGGTTGAAATTGAAGATATATTTGAAGTTATCGAACCTTTAGAATTTGTTAAAATTGAAGTTCCATTATTTGTTCAATTGGCTAGATGTATTTCATCTCCACATTTCCAAGTTTCTGAAAAAGTTTTATGTTATTGGAATAATGAATATTTCCTAAACCTTGTTACAGAAAATGCTGAAGTTATACTTCCAATAATTTTTTCCTCTTTATATGAAATATCAGCTTTAGATCAAACTTCAAATCAATCAAATAGCTTTGCATTTAGAGATGATGGATTGAGTACGCCAACTCTAGGTAATTGGAATAGAACAATCCATTC
This sequence comes from Wickerhamomyces jianshihensis, assembly GCA_030562945.1. NCBI lineage: Eukaryota > Fungi > Ascomycota > Saccharomycetes > Phaffomycetales > Wickerhamomycetaceae > Wickerhamomyces > Wickerhamomyces jianshihensis. Next base: position 38,690 of record JAKUAH010000259.1, read on the forward strand.
ATTAGTTTATGCTGCTTTAAAAATTTTCATGGATTCTAATCCAATTTTATATGATCATTGTTCTGTGCTATATCATCAATCTCTTGAAGAGAATAGAAAAAAAGAATTAGACAAAAAAGAACAATGGGAAAAACTTCAACAATATGTTAAAAACCTGAAAATTGATTAAAAACAAGACTTTATTCATACTAAACTTTTTGAAAAGAATTTCCAAACCCATATCCTTGTATAGAAAGTGTAAGCCAAATGGAAATGAAGTGATCTTTGACATTTGACCTTTTCCTAGTTGGCTTAAATATTGATCATCATTACACACAATCCCCTTCCCCCTCCCCCTACCCCTATATCCGCTAAGCTGCTTGTCTCTTTTTTTTCTCTTTTATTACGTATCACTTATCTATTATAATATCAAAAAAAATTGTACATTAGATTTAAATAGCTTTATATTCTCTCAAAATCACAGGAACAGAACTTGGTGGTAAAGCCCCAACTTCAGTAATAATTTTTTGGATATATTCAGGTGGTGTTAAATCATACATGATATTCAAAATGTTCAAATAAGGTTGTTCTTTCCAATTTGATAAAGGAGATTCATCCTTTAATATTGAACTATCTTCTTGATCTTTCTTTTGGTTTGTGCTATTATTATTTTTATTTTTCTGTTGTTGTTGTTGCTGTTGTTGTTGATTTGCAGAATTATTTTGTTCATTCTTGATAGTTATAAACTTCTGTAAAGCAACACTTGATTTCTTTGGTTTATTTTGATTATTTATTTCAATCAAATCATTATTATCACCTAATTCATTTAGAGTAACTGAATCTAATTGTACTCTATCAGAGAATTTTATAGATTCACAACAAACTAAAACAGGAATATTCATGTTCTTTGCCTTCATAGCAATCAAAGCAGAACCAACTCTGGAATATAAGAAACCATTAGATAACATAGCATGAGCACCTAAGAAAACCGTATCGACATCTTGGAAGATAGAAGATAAAGAAGTTATCAAAACATATTGAACTTTTAAACCATTTGATGATAATGTTTCAGCTAATTTCTTACCTTCGAATAAAGGTCTTGAATCAATAATAATAACGTTGAATCTTTTATTTAAAACGTTATGATTGTATAAGAAAAGTTCTTTTAATACATTTGAATTACCAAATGTTAAGATCGTTGACCCATTATTAATATGCAATGAAGCAGATTTAATAATTAGCTTATCACTTAATTCAATCTTTTCTCTAATAAAGTTATCAATTTTTTCAATCAATTCCAATTTAGCATCATTATCAGATGTATCAATAGAGATTAAAGAGATTTCTTGTTTTAACCATCTAATTGCATTACCCATTGTAACACTTAAAGGTCTGGAGGTTTTCAAGTAATCTATCTGATTACTGAGATAGTTTGTAAGGTTTCTTGTTAATGTGGTTCCCTCTGGTGTTTGATATTCGTTTATAACTTTTTGGAAAACTTTCAACATGATTTTACATCTTGGAATTGATCCAACAATGGAATATGACGAGTATTTTTGAGTTAGTGATAGAATAGCAGGGTGTATCAAATTGCTAACCTGCACTTGTGATAAAGATAGATCATTTCTTTGCTCCTTTGTTTCAAGATGACTGAATAATGCAACTTTTTTAACTGCTGGTTTCTTTGGAGCAGTTTCAGTAGATCCTGATGAACTTTGTTGTTTTGCAGCCTTAGCCTTCTGGATTTCTTTTGGGTTATCAGCCTTATTAGGAATTCCTTGGGCTTGTTTGGCAGCTGCTCTCTTCTCAAGCTTCTGTTTCTTTTTGAGCTCCTTTAGTTCTTTATTTGATAATTTCTTCTCATCAACTGTTGAATCACTTTCAGATTGTGGTTTTTGAGCCGGTTTTTCAGAAGAAACAGAGGTTGAATCTTGTACCTCAGAAACCTTTGGCACTGGTGAAGGACTACTGGCCTCAGGAGTACTTGAAGCCATATTAGTTATAAACCTGTGACTGAACTTGGGTTGTAAAATGTTTGAAAATCACAACTTTTTTTTCGTTTTCGATGATCTTCGCGAAACGGTTCTGTTTAATTGAAGCATATCTTGAGGTTTAATAAGAGTATTTATTGGTGGTTTTATTGGTTGTTTTACTGGTAGTGGGATAAATAATGTTACTGACGTCTTATTCAGATTGTATTTACATGTAAGCCAGTTTCAGCCTCTTTTTCCACTCTTTTGTAGGGTTTATAATTATTTAGTTTCCTCAACAACTGGTTCTTCAGAAGGTTGTTCTGGTTCATTTGGTTCGGTTGGTTCTGGGTATTTTCCAAATTGGCTTTCTTCCCTTACAATTTCAAACAAATCCTGTTTGCCCAACTTTTGTTGTAGTTCTTCATACGACTTAACGAATTTGATGGCATGAGAAACATTGGTAACATTTTGTAATTCATGGTTTTGGAATTCAATAGCGATTGGTTTCAAAGTTAAGTATTCAAATTGATATTGATTTAGAAGAGATTGAGATGCACCTGAATTTTTTGCTAGGTCTAATGGTTTTGGGATGCTTTCTGATTCTAATTGTTTCGAAATTTCTAATGATAGTTCAGCTGGGATTGGAGCTTTGTTTTTAAGATAAATTGCAGCTTCTAGAAGACGAGTAACTTGATCCGATTCAACTTTAAGCTTGCGTTTAGCAATTGTAATTTTGATATTTGAATTGTGCAATTGTTTGGTTGGGTTTATATATTGGTAAAAAAGTATCAAGTTCAAATTATCCACAGTTAAAATTGGTTCTAAAGTCTTTTGTGTATATAGGAATGATATAGCATGACCAAATTTCTGCAATTCAGCAGATTTTCTCAAAAACGCATTAATATGAGTTGCTTTAGTGTATTTTGGATCTTTAGCCAATTCAATGAGCTTCAATTTATATTCATGTAATTCAGCTCTATCTTGAATATTTAAAAGAATGTTACTCAAAACAGATGCCTTTGGAACTACTGGAGGTTCTTGAGGAGTGATTCGCTTCTTAGCAACTGGATCCCATAAGTCCCTTGATAGCAATTCACTGGCATTTCTCTTTCTATAGACAAATGGTCTCAATGATTTTTCAGTTTTGAAGTAGTTCAAGTATTTTTCGAGTGATTCTTTCCCAGAAATATTGTTTTCAACAGAATTTTGGAGAGCCACTCTCGAGGTGTGCAGGCTTCTTGTCAAGCGAAGCATCTTTGTTAAATTCGTTTTCTGTCTTTCAAGCCAAATTCATGTCCTTGTCCATTTTTCAGTTTTTCCAAACTATGTTTTTTTTTAATTAGTGCTGATAATTACGCCGAGTTGAGCAGAAATAGCTCTCCTAACCAGCGTAAATTTGGTAACCCTGGCTTAAACCTTTCGCGGGAGGGAAAAAAGTTACTCCATCAAACACTGAACAGAAGCGCAATATCAAACTTCAATAGACCAACTAGTAACTAACTATGGATTACGAACCTTTAGACTCACTGCCATGTATGTATCTCTTAGTTTATTCACTTCATATCTCTTTGAATACCGCTAACATTTTGTTTTATCGCAGATATCGATGGAGAAATAACAGAAGAGGAAAGACAAGTTGTGCAAGATCTAATATTTAAAGAGCTTTCATCTCAGAATCTTGAGCAGCTACATCCAAAAGTACAAGAACTATTTCCAGAGCTTAAAGAAGGTCTGATAATAAAGGACTTGCATCCAGAAGAGTTAAAAGATCAGTCATTTACCCTTGGAGGTATCGATTTATTACGTTACTCAAATACCGAAGACCCTGAAGCGTTGAAAAAATCTATTGCATACTCTTATCTCAAACAAAATTCGCTTAAAATACAATCAAACTATGGTAAAAACCAGTGGCTGATCAGTAACGATCTTCTGGAAATCTCTAATGAGAGAATACGAGGTGCTATTGATACGAAAAGACGAAAGATTGAACAAACCAACTATAAAAGAAAGCTTGATCAAATTGAAGCTGAACCTGTTTTGAAATATATGGAACAAAGATGGAAAGAGGGGGTCTCTTCCAACATCGACAACGGTGTTGAGATCCTAAAACTACAGAATAAATGATTATCATTTGATAAAGACGTGTTTTTGTTTTGCTAAAAGCGGATATTTATAGTAGTTAAGCATGTTACCCTCTCTTGAATTAGAGATGGTACGCACACGCCCTACATATTGGAGAAAAAGAAAATTAGGCAAATTTTAGAGAGGCAACTTCTCAGTAGGCAAAGACCAACAGTTGAAGGTCCTAAGAGGTTTAGCCAGATAATTTTAAGAGTAATTCATTAAAATCGTGCAATTTTTTCACATCTGGGAAATTTCTGTTTAATAAGGCTGATATTTTGTGAATTCCAACGTTTTCAGTAATTTCGACAAACCACACGTTTATCAACTGATAGTCTTTGTTTACTATTTTCATTTTCATACAATATTCCTTTCATGTACACAAATAAACAACTAAACCATGGAGAAAGCTGATCAAATCGAGTCTGAGTCACCTCCAAACAGCAAGATTGCAGGTCGTAAATTTGCACATTCCCTACGGTTGTTTAGAAATGACAAGTCATCTTCTACCCATTCTGAAGAGAAAGACCATTATGAAAGGGAACATCAAGAGCAACAAAAAAGAGAACCTTCTGTACGACTTTCTCGAAATGCGAGTGTTTCTGTTGCCTCCATAACAAGATTATCAAAAGAGGTCAAATCACTCAAGTTATACACCGAGAACAAGGGCCCTGACCCTGTTTTCAAAGCATCCTCTAAAAATCGTCAGCGTTCATTTGCTATAGAAAGCTCACTTGATCCATCTGTGGCTGTGATTGAGCCTTTATCTTCTGCCACCTACATCCCAAAGGGAAATCAAAAGGAGAGAATACATTTGCACGAAGATATAGATATAGATATAAGCTCAATTCAAAGTGAAACGCCCACAACACTAACAGATAATACTGAATCGTTGAGCTCAAAAAATCTTCAATTAGAAAACTATCAATCTTTTGAAAGGTCTAGCAAAGTGTCATTTGCTGAGTATGCTCAAGCTTATGATAATGAAAATGCTGTATTGAGTGACATAGAAGATGGAATGGGGGAATCAAATGAATCAAGTTTTCAGAAAGAAATAATTAATAATGAATCAAGTAATGAACAAATTGATCAGACTGATATTGTTTCTAGTAATTCTAATCAAGAAGAAAACCATGAACTTGATGATAAATTTGCTTTAGCTGTTGAACTGACACCTTTCAAAAATAAAGTTGGTGGTCATACTGCTATATTCAGATTCTCACATAGAGCTGTATGTAAAGCTTTAGTTAATAGAGAAAATTGGTGGTATGAAACAATTGAGAAAAATCATTTGGATTTGTTGAGATTCATGCCAAAATATATTGGTGTTTTAAATGTTAGATATACTACTTTAGTCGATGATCAGGATGATCCAAACACATCCCTAGGTGATCTTACTCTTGATTCTCCTATGCTACAACCAATTGATGAAAACAATACACTTCAGGATTCTGGTGGTTCCTTTTGCAAGATTAATCGATCCACTTCATATAGCGAGGAGCTACCACCCGAAGTCGTTCTTGATGATAACAAGCACATCATACCAGAATCTTTATGGGAACAATATCCAAGCTCAGCACCTTCACCTTCACCTTCATTTTCATATTTATCAGAAACGTCTCCAGTAGGTTCACCTCCAGTTCTTCCTACAAATTCATTGGGCTCAACCACAGTCAATAGAAGATTACAAGAGTTAGTTTTAAAAGAGGTTTTTGCTCCAATAAGAGGGAAAAAAAATGTCAGAACTCTTAAACACTCAACTTCTCCTAGATTACAGGCAATGAGACATCATCGTATGAGTTCTTCTTCGTCTGATCTTGAAAAAAGACCCAAAATTGTGGAAAGTCTTTCTGTGAAAAAAAGTTATGCTTCAATGGTTGATTTGAAGAATATCAATGATGATGAAACCCGCACTTCTAAGAAGAATGATTTGAATTTAAACAGTCCTCAATTTGATACCAAACCGATGAAATACGTACCAAAATTTGAAAGATCTAACAGTGATTCAATATTCTTAATGGATGATGAAAATGGTACAATAATTAATAAGAATAATGAAGATATAGAAAATGATTCCTTATTAGAGCCTGTTTCTCCACTAATTATTCCATCAAGACCAAATATCAAAAAAGTCCATAGAATTGAAAGATTCATCCTTTTAGAAGATCTAACCAATGGAATGGAGAAACCAAGCGTTTTGGATTTGAAAATGGGAACAAGACAGTATGGTATTGAGGCTTCATTAAGGAAAAAAAAATCTCAAAGAAAGAAATGTCTTGCAACAACATCACGTCAATTAGGTGTTAGAATCTGTGGAATGCAAAGTTGGGATAATAAATCCAAAACTTTTATTTCTAAGGATAAATATTTTGGTAGAAGGGTAACAGCTGGTTTTCAATTCGCCTCAAGTATAATCAGATATTTATACGATGGATTATCTGTCTATTCAGTCTTAGTTAAAATTCCTCAATTGATCAAGAGCATTAATGAATTAGAGAGAGCTATTGAAAAACTAGATGGATATAGATTCTATGGATCAAGCCTGTTAATAATTTATGATGGGGTTGATATTGAAAAGATCCAGATACACATCATTGATTTTGCTCAATGTGTTTCAAATACGTTTGATGGAGTTGGTACATTAATAACTTTCCCACCAAGACATTCAAATAAACCAGATGAAGGTTATTTAAGAGGATTAAAATCAATAAATTTCTACTTAAAGTTGATCTTTGGTAAGCTATATGGAAAACAATGGGATTATAATTCAACAGATACAGATTGGTTAAAGGTTATTAAAAAGGACAAAGAATCACTATTATTAAAGAAATTGGATTGGTTGGATGAATTTAGTAGAATTGAAGATGGTGTTGAATTTCAGGACTTATATCACGAGGAATATGATGAGATTCCACAGTTTGCATTAGATGATTTAGGTAATGTCTCTGAATAAACATTAGATTAATTATTATTATTATTATTTTTTTGTTGTTGTATTACTTGAAAGTCTACAAGTTTCTAATAACTTTAAATTAATTATCCCAAACAGTTTACATTTCCAATGAAGATATTTTAAATTTTATACAAATCAATTTTTAATTAATCAAAGACCTTATTTGTTTAAAACATCAGCATCGTATCTTTGTTTGAACCAAGCAATAGAGTCTTCTTTGTTGGTTTTGTGTGAGTTACCAATAACGGCTTGAGTACGTTTTCTTCTGGCAATTCTAGCACCTGGTCTACCCAAGACAACGTAGAAATCCATACCGTAAATTCCGATAGATGGATCGTATTTGATACCTAAATCAATGTGTTCGTTAATACCAAAACCAAAGTTACCAGTTTCGGAGAAGTTTTTGTTTCTTAATTGATATTCTTTGACTTTTAAACCTCTTTCTAAGATTTCTTCAGCTTTTGGACCTCTAACAGTAACGTGGACAGCGATTTTTTCGTTTCTTCTGATACCGAAAGTTCTAACAGTGTATCTAGCTTTGGATTGAACTGGGGTTTGACCAGACAATTGTTCTAAAACTTTTGAAGCTCTAGTCAAACGATCACCTGATTCACCAACAGAGATGTTTAAGACTAATTTTTCAATTTTCAATTCACGCATAGGGTTTTGAGCTTTGGAAGACTATTTTTTTCATTGGTTAGTATATTGTTGAACAGGGTTTGTGAAGGATTTGATAATAAAGATTAAAAGTTGGAGTTTTTAAGGCGAGTTGGTATACTCTTAAGGTATTGAATTCTATGGTAAACCGTTGTCTGCATCATTTGTTCAAATTATAGACTAGTAAATTCAAGTGTAACATCATATAGTTGTTTTGTAACTTTAAGCACTGTTTTCTGCGTTAAATCTTAAAACAGTGAATATTAAGCCAAATGAAATGCACATTTCTTGATAATATATATGAAGCTCTTCTTTTCTCTCGTTTCTTACAAACTCTCTTCCTTAATCAAGTTCTCGTGAAGAGGAACATACCATTTTGAACTGATGATTTAAGCAAATATCCAAACAAAGTAAATTCGTTGTGTATTCAATTTTTGTTTGATTTTTCAGATTCTGCTGAATGACAAAAAAAATAATGTGTCGCAAACCGAATTTTCTTCCTCCGAAGTTTTCGCGCCAGAAGAACTTTTCACAAAGCGTAATTTTCAGAACCAGGATTTTCCTACTAGGGTGCGTAAACATCAGTACAAAATATTGACACGAATACAATTGACAGCCAGACCTAATTTGCGTCGTTTTTATTTGACTAAATTCGCGATTCCCTTTTTGGAAAAGCTGTGACTGCTAAATTTTTGCATCCAAACACCAGATTGCCGACAGCTTATTATGCGGAGTGAGCGTTTATTTACCTTGGTTTATGTGTCAATTGATTGAGTTTACAAAAATAGTTTAGCTAATTAATAAGAATAATGGGTATTTAAAACATTTTATACGAACTAGAGTATGTGGTTGGTGAATCATAATAGAAACAAACATATGGGGTATAAATAAATATGGTTTCAGCACATCGAGTAAGCTGTATCAATAGAGCAACGATCAATGAGAATCATCTTGATCAACCTATAGGCTTCTTTGTTGTTTTGAAATATTTCTCTCTTTGTTAATGGGATTAGATCCAAGATCTTATTCTTCTTGATGCACTCCCTCAGTATAATTACAGAGTTGTATTGATTTAATGATTTCAAATAATCAGCATATGGTTCTTCTCCAATTGCGGCCGATAGTAAGATCAAACCAGCAGCATATAAGTCAGTCTCATAATTTGGAACTACAGGTGGATTCTCAATCAATTCAGGTGCAGAGTATTGGAGAGTAACATCAAAAAAGAAATCATTGGAAAGCAACTTATGATACTCCTCTTCAATATCTGGCGATAATCCAGCACTTGTGAAGTCACAAATCTTGAAATCATTATTTGAAGAATCAAATAATATGTTTGAAGTTTTAAGGTCCAGGTGAACCAAAGAGCAATTTTTCATTATAATCAGACCAGATAATAATTGCTTTGCTAGTTTCCACCACAATTGGGATCCTATATGCAATTCTGTTCCTGAGGAAGGAGTTTTAGCTTTAATAAGATTTTTTAAATCTAATGATAGTTTGGGTGTGATCAAGCATGGTAAGGTCTCACCTATTTTGATTCTTGAATATTTGGATTTATCAAAAAGTGCAAATCCAAATAAATGAAGTAGTGGAATATTATGACTTTCCAAGAAGTTCAACTCTAAATAATTTGAAATAATCTTCATATTCACAATCTCTTTCATTATCTGTCTTGCGGATCTGAAACTATTAGGGATCTTAATTGCCACATCTACACCATCCGTCGTCATATTGAAAACTGTTGAGAAAGATCCTTTCCCCAAAATATCTGTTAGTTGTAGTCCATGGAGAAAGTGATCATTAATTAGACATTCTTCAATCATAGTTGACATCTCTAGTTCATTGATAACATTTGACAACGGTAAGACTTGCCCCAAGGTTTTGTTATTGTTGGTCGATATTACAACTGTGCTGATATAGGAAGTATTGGGAGGCTTTGGTTTTGTTAAACACACTGGTGAAATGGGTGTGATTGGAGAGCTGAAAGGAGAATTAGAAAAAATGGAACATGTGTCAGACTGTGAGTATTGATGCCTTGATGTCGGGAGAGTAAGTGGAGTTTTGGTATTTCTATGCAAATCAGAGTCTGGTGTTAGAGGAAAATCAATTTGCTTAGTGGGAGTGGCAAACGTCTCTGCAGAGACAGTAGGTGGTGTTTTAAACATATTTGTACTTTCCTTCATGATGGGTTCAGCCAACTTATTCGTTTAAACTGGAGTAAATTTTGTGAAAAATAAATAAATTGATATTAAAAATATGACCAAGCTTTGTTCAGCACACAAATCTCATAATTTTATGATCTATTTAATGTCTTAGCGGCTTGAAGGGATTTGTTATTGTTTATCTTGCTTTCAAAACTGAAAAGCTGACTAAAAAATCTCGTTTCTAAGGTATCCAATGGACCAAATAGGAAATAATCGGGAAGTTCGGTAAAATGAAAAAAATACGGTTAAATAAATGTTGGACGAATTCTTCAAGTTCATTTAATTCACTGGCCTTAGCCCTTGACGCCATAATGATCAGAACTGATAGAAATTTATTGCCTTTTTGTACGCTTCATTGTGCTGAAGTCAAATTATTATTTAGAGGGTGTCCAGTCATAAATTCTATTCTTTTTATGATCCACATCTAGTTTTATTTTGTTATCACACAATTAAGTCCAACATAATATTTTAAAACAAATTGGGCGCCAACTATTAGCTACATTTCCTGGAGTAGCTTAACTATTGGACAAAGTACAAGTATTAATAAAACTTTTTAAACATTTTTAACAAAATACACAAAAAAAATATAATTCTCTAGTAAGTGACTACTGTCGATTCAAGTTTAGAATCCATTACCAAATCCTTGTCCTGTTGGTTGATAACCAATTGGTGCACCATTAGTGATCAATAATCTTTGGTTACCAAGAACTGGTTCAGATTCTTCCTTAGATTTAGCTTCTTCTCTAACTTGTAAATCTTTTAACAATTTGGTGATATTCTCACTTCTTTCTCTTTCAATTGTAATTAGATATGGCTTAATATAATCGCCCAAATCATGTAACCATTCCAATTCCAAAACCTTATCGTAACGGATCAAACCATAAGCGCTGTACAGCAATGCAATAAATGACTCATTATTACCTGTTTCAACAAAGTATGTCAATAAATCTTCTGCAACTTCAGTAGATTCTGATTTAGCAGCAGTTTCAATTGCATCTTTCCATAATTGATCTGCTTTCAAAATTGATAAAGCCTTATTCCATTTCTTATTTTTACGGTAAAGGTGAGCAGCAATTTGTCTAAAAAAGATAAGTTCATGTTTCTCCAATCTACCAGCCAAATCAATAGAATCATATTTATCATGAGCATCAGCAACATTTCTTAAAGTCTCATGGTCTTCTTCTTCAATCAATAAATCGTGATAAGCAGCATTAACAACAGAGTTATTCTTTTCCAAAACGCTGATCAAGAATGATTTAATCAATGGCAAGTTATCAGATTTTTGGAAAATTCTAACAACTCTTGGAATATCAATTCTTGCAGTTAAAACAGTCAATAAATCAGTGATTAAAGATGGGTGCTCATTAACATAGAAATTAATAGCTTTGTAGTAAATTTCTAAATTGGCAACCTTTACAACGATCTCTTTAAAAGAAGAGTGATCAAAACTAGAAGCTGACTTGTCGATCATTGTCAAAGCTGCATTATCCCATTCGTCATAATGAGCATACAAAAAGATCAATTCTGGCCATAGATGAGCATCTTCTGTAGCCCTGATAACCTTTGGAATGTTGATTCTAGACCAGAATAATTTCAAATGTTCCAAGGTTCTTGAGGGGTTGTATTTGGTGTATAAGATAGCCAATTCTGTGAACATACCCATATGAGCTCTTTCCAATCCAAGACCTGCTTCGAATAATGAGATTAATTCCTCGAAATAGCCTTCAGTTTCGTATTTGGTAACTAATTCATCCAATTCCTCAGCATGGACAATTAAATTCAAACCACAGATTTGAGCCAAACGGAATTCTTTATGTTCAAGACAAGCATCGTTAACTTGTTTCCAGACTTTAATGTTACTGGCTTTTCTGGCACATTCAACGGCAGATTGGTAGTCATCCAAGAAAACCAAGGTAGAAGCTAATTTAGAATAGTTTGAAACAGAAGAGTATAACAATTTGGCAGCTTTATAGTCTTTAAGATCATATAATTTATCACCGATTTCGTTCAAATCGGCAACATTTGAACCATTCAAGAAGTTTTCGATTTCATTAAGTTTACCCAATTCAGCATACGCAACAATTAATTCACCATCGATCTTTGGTTCTTTTAAAGTTTGTCTAGCAGCCAATAAATATTTAACTAATTCTTCAAATTTACCAGCAGAATCAGCAATATCGATGACTGCTTCAAAGTTTGATGGATCGTTGGCTTTAATATAAGAATTGATGGCTTCTGGGATACGTAGCCCATTTAATTGAGCAGCACCTAATTGGCTCCATAACTCGGATTGATCGATCTTTTCAGCATAAGTTTCACCTCTATCTAATGATAAGATATCTTCAACTAAAACACCTAGGGCTTTTGAGTGTAATTTATTCTTGTCATATATTTCAAAGGCTTCTTCATGCAAACCAGCTTCAGTGGCTAAGCTACCAATCTCAACAGGATCGAATTGATCTAATTTTTCAATGTAAGAGCTGACTTTAGTTGGTTCAACTTTGATGGCAGTCCACAATAACAAACCTTGCAATGAAGGGTTTTCGTTGAAAGGTGATGGCTCTAGAATGATTTTTTCCAACAATTCAATCAATTCGGAGGTTAAGCCATTATCGATGAAAGCTTTGACAGTCAAAGAGACTGGTTCGGCATCGACTGATTCAGGAACAGCAGTACCAACAACTTGGTCAATCAATTGTCTTCTGTGAATGTTTTCTTCATCCAACACTTTATTCCATAGAGCCGGATCCGATCTTTTCAATAAGTATCTAGCTTGGTACTTGTACATTGAGTTCTCATTGGTGATTCTGATTAACTCGTCATCATTTTGACCTTTTTCATAAGCAATATAAGCCAAGTATGGATCTCTCTTTTCACAGTAATGACCAACCTCTTTAGTGTCATAGCTGTCGTTCTCTTTCAAGAATTTTTCAGGGTTGTTATTTGAGTCGATGTAAATTTTGGCTAAAGTGTTGAAAACAGCTTGATCTTGAGAACCACCGTTCAAAGTAGCTTCCAAAAATGGTAATAACAATTTTAATCTGTTTCTCTTTTCAACTTCGGCAGTTAATTCAGCAATTGGGACTTGACCCAGAACACTTTGTAACAAGTTCTGAATAACTTTTTCATCACAATCAACATCTAATAAAGCGGCAACAACTTGTGGAGTCTTGGATGGATTAACTTGTTGAACATATACCTCAATGAACTTGAAGAATTGATGTTTGTATAAATACAAAATCAAATCGTGAACGAAGTTAAAACGATCAGAAACAATAATCAAAGGTAATTGGTCAGGTAAGTTGGCATCTTTTAGGAAATTTTTAACTTTTTCAGGATCGTAAATATTGTTATCTTTAACGATACGTTCAATTTCTTTAACTTGACCAATTTTAGCAGCTGCTTGGATGTATTTGAAAACAACATCTTTATCTTCAGTCAAATTGACAATGGAGGCCAAGTAGTAATATAAACCTTCAAATGATCTGAATTCTTCAAATAATTTAATCAAAGTGGCGGAACCAATCAATTCAGAATATTTAGTGGCAACTTGAATAACAATTTGCAAATTTTGAGCAATATTCTTGTCTAGTAATTCTCTTAAAGCAACTAAAGATTGATCAACGTTCAATTTACCGAAGTAAGCAACAAGCCAATCAGCTGGAATGGCATTGGTATTGATAATGACTCTCTTGATATCTTTGATATCAGAAAAGTTTTCTAAAGCCCTTTGATATAAACCAGCTTTTTCAGCTAATTGAGCAATGACAGCTCTATCATAATGATGGAACATATCGTTACCCAAGATTGCATCAGCAACTTGTGGAGCATGAAGTAAATTAATTTCTAATAATCTAGTTTGTAAGTGTCCTTGGTTTGGAGAATCAGCTTTCAAAGCATCCAATAAGAAAGAAGTACCTTGCTGAATAAAGTTTTGACTGAAAAAAATATCTGAAATTTTTTCTACCTCAATTTGATCAGCAGTAGTAGGAGAGTTTAACAAACTGATGGCAAATTCCGAAGCTTTGTCAGGGTTTGATCTTAACAAGTTTGAAATCAAAACGATGAAATTTGGTTGATAACCGACCTTTTCAGAATAAGGTAAGATCTTCTCAAATTGGCCTAATTCAGCCAATGTAGAGATGACCTTGGTGTGAACTTCAGCTTTCAAATAGACAATCAAAGCCAAATTTAGATCAAATGGTTTAACAACATCACCAAATTCTTCAGAAGGAGTTAGTTTATCTTCTTTCAACCATTTCTCAAATAGCTCTTTACGACCCTGTTGCAAAACTGGTCTTACTAATTCAATACTTTCAAATTCATTCAATTTGCCACTGTTTAAAAGACTCGAGAAGTATTGTAGTAATGGAGAGATGGTACCTGGTGGGGCTTGGACATTCTTCAATTTTTGTATGGTTTGTGGAGTTCTCAATTGGTTGGAAGAAGCAGCAACTTCAGCGGCATTAGCGTAATCACCTTGTTGTAGGAGAGAGTCAAATTGTTGAGCTAGTAAGTTCTCAGCTCCTGGTAAACCACCTCTTGAAGCTAAAGATAAAGCTAACGGAACATTGGCCAATTTGTTTAAGATATATGGAATAATTTGATCTTTAGCAACTTCAACAGCTAAAACACGACCTTGTTTATTAATAGCAAGGATACCATTATGGTCATTGTATGAAGATGCTATAAATACAGGAGTATCAGTAATTCTATTAACAAATAGGTTGGAACCACTTTCCAACTCATACAGATGAATGAAACCATGCTTTGTTAGCAGATAAACAATACCATATTTCTTTGATACTTGGACACTGATTGGGAAATCATTATCATAATCTGGAGGGAAAAAAATATCAACAGTTTTCTTTTGAAATTGTGGATTGTTTGAATCATGGTCAATTTCAATAATATGCAATTGACCTCCAGTAGCAGTTCTGTTACCAAAAACAAAGACTTGAGTTGGAGAATGACCACCTTTCAAAGTCAGAGAGCTGAAAGCTGCAACATGACCATCAATTGCTTGAGACACATTTCTTTGCTTTGAGAACAATTGGATCTTACCAGCGATACGTCCGTTTTCTTGGGTAATACCAACAACAGCAAACCATTCTAAACTTTCATTGGAAACAAAGTTAATGATTTGAGCATTGTTAAGATTAGCATGTCTTGAAGTCAATTTTGAAGGACCAGAGTTTGGTTGACCATCAAAAACATTCCAAGTGTAGACGGAGGTTGCTGTAACCAAACCCAATTGTTCCTTGTTTAACCATTTCCAGAAAATAACAGGTTCATCCAAGTTGTAAGCTTTCAATTTTTCCTTTGTATCCAAATTGAAAATTTGTAAAGTAGTACCATTAGCTCTCAATGAAAGAATCAATTTATCAGGATGTAGGATAGCATTATCAGCTGTCATATTTTTTCTTGTGATATGATTGTTGTTATGCAAATCTACAATAGCAACGGCATTGGAACCGTTATTCTGTTCTCTAATGACGACATAGTGGTCACTTTCCAAAGTTGTTGATCTGAATTCTAGAAACTGAGGGTTAATTCCCAAAGTTGTCAAATCGGTCAATTCGGTGAACTCGATAGGGATATCACTCATCTTTTGACTGTGAATTGCGGCGTCTAGTGGTGGATATTCTGGGCGAATTTGTGTCTATTCAGCACTTTGGGAGCAATTGGCGAGTTTCAAAAGAGTAATTTCTTGTAAGTTCCTAAAGAAGAGAAGTCTGTTTTGATGTAAATTACGTGTTTTCTTTTCCCACTTTCCCAATTTCCCAATTTTGCCCCTTTGGCCAGCTAAGTTCCGCGAAACCCAAAAATAAAGTAAAAAAAGCTGAGTTTATGCTTATGTAACCATTTATACGTTAATATGTGTAATTCACGTGATAGTGCACGCTCTCTATTAATGTTTATATATATCTAAAACAGTTTAGTCAGGTCGAATTCGCCATTTGCATCTTTAGTGATGACACCAGCTTCGGTTACAATACCATCGATGAGCTCATGAGGGGTAACATCGAAAGATGGGTTAAAGACGTTGATTTGCTCAGGAGCAACACCAACAGCAGCACTGATAGCAAATCCATGCTCATCTCTGATAATTTTATTAGTCTTCAAATCAATCAACCCACCAGTTACATTTCTTAATTCATGAGATGGTCTTTCCTCAACAATAATCTGATCCCCTGTTTCAGTTTTCAAATCAATTGTAGTTTTTGGGGCAACAACATAGAATTGGATTCCAAAGTTCTTACAGATCAAAGCTAGTTGATGGGTACCAATCTTGTTTGCAGTATCACCATTTTTAACAATTCTATCAGCTCCAACAACACAAGCTTTGATTGGAGGCCTATCTGTGGATTTGTTTAAAGTTGAAATGAGATATGTCACCATTGAGTCAGTGATCAGAGTTGCAGGGATAGACTCATAGACTAATTCAAAAGCAGTTAATCTGGCACCTTGGTTATAAGGTCTTGTTTCCAATGGGTAGACATGGGCAAGTTTTGGTTCAGAAGATTTCAGTTTTTTAGCTTGCGGTTCTGTTGATGGCTTAGAGTGTTCCCATAATGACCTAATGACACCAAGTGCAGTACCATATCCGCTTGTAGCCAAAGACCCAGTGTTGCAAATTGTCAAAATACTGAAATCCCCTTCAAATCCCTGTTCATTTAAAGTCTTCAAGATTTTATCTTTACCATTCTTACCTAATTTGACATTGTTAGCATAGTCATCATCAATCAAATCAGTTCCATATTTCAAAATTTCATCAAACAATGCTTTCAAATCGGAAGATTCAGATGAGTTGATGATTATGATTATCTCATTGATAGCATTTGATAAATTGACAGCGGTTGGTCTACTGGTGACCAAATATTCCAATCTGCAGATTAACTGTTGCTTGAAGTTGGTCAAGTTTTTCAAGTCATAGTAGGACTGGGAAGTGAAACCGTTGAGTAAATGGCTAAGCTCTGTTAATATGGATAGAGCCCCAACAATGGCGATGGCAGGAGCACCTCTCACTTTCATGGTTTTGATGGCATCATATGCGTCAGAAATTGTGTTAATTTCAACGTATTTTGAGGCATGTGGAATCAAAAGTTGGTCCAAGATGTGGAGAGTGTATGTTTCCCTATCGAATTTGATGGCTTTAAGGGACATTTTCTGCTTTGTTGTTATTTATCTTTGTTTTTATAATTATAAACCAAAAGAGAAAAGTAATTTCGTCGAACAAGCTGAAAATTTCTAAAACGTGCAGAAAAACAGTAGTCAATTAAAACCACTGTATATTCCAGACCCAAATAAACTTACCGTGTAAGCCCAGCGATTCTCATAATGAAGCGATCTTTATGAAATATCACAATTGCCATTTTATAAAATTGACGGGAATTTAACCCAATTGGGTTAGACTAGATTTACATATAAATACAAAGACAAAATACACAATTTATAAATGCTTTAATTTAAACCTTATCTACCCCTAAAAATGAGTGAAAAATCATCAAAGCCTCGCTCCGTCACTCTCAAAGTGTTCAGATTACTGAGTTTTTCATTGTCATTACTTTTGATTGGGTACTCTTTACGCTATGCCACTACCAATAATGCGGAACAAGAGATCCCACCAAATCCCTTCTCCGCTGTCAAATCAATCAAACCAAACAACTCGAAGGCACTGTTCTACAGTACAGATAAGGAATTCAGAAAGCTATCATTGGAAAGATTCCAAAAGGCTATCCAAATCCCAACTGAAGTTTATGATGTGAGTGCTTTCCCACAAGACGATTTATCTAACTGGTCAGGTTTCTTAGAATTACACAATTCTTTTGAAGAAACTTATCCGTTGGTCTTCAAACATTTAGAAGTCCAAAAGGTGAATAAGGTAGGTCTTATTGTTACATGGAAAGGTTCTGACTCAGATTTGAAACCTTTGGTCTTTACTGCCCATCAAGACGTTGTTCCCGTGGATCTTGACACTTTGGACCGTTGGGAACATGGGCCTTTCAGTGGTCACTTTGATGGTAAGTTTGTTTGGGGAAGAGGTGCCTCGGACACTAAAAGCTTACTTGTTGCTCTTTTTGAAACATTTGAAGAACTATTGAAAGATGGTTTTTCACCAAAAAGAACTTTGATCATCTCTGCTGGGTACGATGAAGAAGCCATTGGTCGTTATGATGGTGCAAAGTCATTGGAGAAGGTTTTAGAGGATAGATATGGTGCTAAAGGTATCTATGCTCTTGTCGATGAAGGGGGAGCTGTATCCAAAATTGACGGTACTTGGATTGGTGCTCCTGGTGTTGCTGAAAAAGGTTACATTGATTTATATATACAATTGAAAGTCCCAGGTGGTCATTCTTCTGGTCCACCAGATCATACTTCAATTGGAATCATTGGACAACTGACAACTCTACTTGAAAATGATCCTTATGAGTCTCTAATTGTTGATGAAAATCCAGTTTTAGACACATTAAGAACAATCGGTGAGACCTCCAACGAACTTGACGAAGAAACCAAACAAGATTTCATCAGAGCTCGTTTTGATGATAAAGCTCGTGAAAGGGTGATCAAGAAATTGAGTTCAGATAATTCATTCAAATATCTTTTTAGAACTTCCCAAGCTATAGATATCATTCAAGCAGGTGTTAAAGTTAACGCTTTACCAGAAGTTTTGAATTTGGGAATTAATTACAGAATCGCACATGGTGTGTTAGCTCAAGATGTTATCAATAGAGTTGTTGGACATGTTTCAACTGTGGCTAAAAAAAACAGTTTAGGTCTTGCTTTGAGTAATGACACTGTTCTTATTGAAGAGACTCCATTGGGTTATTTCAACGTTTCCTGGGTCCAGCCATTAGATCCATCACCAGTTTCATCGACTGAAGGTAAGGTTTGGGATTTGTTTGCTGGTTCAATCAAATATGTCTTTGAAGATGTTGTCTTAAATGAACCTGTTCACATTACACCATCTTATGTTCGTGGTTACACTGATGCTTCAAGATATTGGCCATTAACCGATAATGTTTATAGATTTATTGGAGCTGTTTCCACTGGAGAGCCTACGAATGCACATGCTATCAATGAGCATTTTGGTTTGGAACAACATGTTCAATCTGTTGGATTTTTATATGATTACATCCAAAATATTCAAGAACACTCATAATTATCTCAAGAATAGAAGAACCAGAATCAAGATGACCAAAATAGCTTGGAATATCACGTTGATAATCTTTCCTTTTATAGTTGGTCTAGAATAATTGATTGTTGATAAAACATTTGATAGTAAACTCTTGTAGGTATTACTATTTGATACGGAAATAACTTGTTGCAATGCCATTATTTCGGCCTTGACGGAGGAATTATAAGGTAAAGCACTGCTCAAATAATCCAGACGTCCAATTAATTGTGATTTGAAGTTTTTGACGTCATTGAGATCATAGTAATATTGAGTGTTATGGCTGGCATGGAACAACCAATTAAATTCAGAGACAATTGATTGGAAAGCAATTTCTCTCACTACACACTTTTCGGTCACAATCAAGGCAACACCATCGGCGATCGTGTTCATTTTCAAGTTGGATTTGGATTTGTTTAAGGAAAAAAGGTGTACTTTTTTATGAATTTTTTTATGGATTACAACATGAGCCATAGTTTATGAACTTTTTATTTTAACCTTATAACCAAAAATAATATATTATTGTTAGTAGACGTATCTAAAACTTTTGTTTTCAATATCAGTGAGATCCAGAAACTCAAAGTTTTCACCCATATCTGATTGGCCATCTTCCAAAGCCATCTTGTCTCTCTTATCGTTTTCTCTCTTAGATAGGAATCCCACCAGCAAACTCAACGGAATAGCACATGCTTGTGTTACCAGAATTGTTATTTTGGCAGGAATGTATTTTGGATAACTATATGCCTGGAACAACTGTGGACCTATAATGCTGGAAACTGCAAAAGCCATCAAAGTCATTGCATTTCTATAGACCTTTTTAGTATAACCTGCAGTGTTCACAGAATTCCATGTGTAGATCAGAGTGATGGCAGTGGACCCACTATAGATTAAGTAAAGACCAAATAAGTTGGCAATTTTGCTTTTCAAGTTTAATATCAGGATAATAGCACCAACAACAGAAGGAATATACATCGAGACATGGACCAAGGTCAATTTGCCAAACTTGGAAACAAGATAGGAAGATGAAAGGATACATATTATAATGACACCACCTATTGGTAATTGTAAAAGAGCAGAAATCTTATTATCAAAACCAAAAGTCGCTGTAATTGTAACACTAAATGTCCCCACGCATCCTGTAACAATTTGAGAAACAATAGTTGTTAGGATCATCAACCAAGTGAACTGATCATGGAATAGCAATTCTTTTAATTGCTTCTTTTTAAACACTTTATTCTCGATACCAGTTTGATTTGATCTAACATGTTCAATAACTAATCGTTTCTCTTGATCACTTAAAAACCATGCAGTTGTGACATTATTAGGCAGATAGAACCCAACAAAAACACCAAAAAGAATAGTGATACAACCAATCACAAGAAACAAGATCTGCCATGACTCAAATCTTTTCGTTTGAACGTGTTGGAACGCAAAAGATAATAGCCCACCAACCATGGTACCAGTTCCTGATTGAATAGACCAATAACCAATTCGTTGTGCTTGCTCCGATTTAGTATAGTACATAGTCCCAATAGAGATCAAGCTAACAGCTGAAGAGCTCTCAAGTATACCCAATAGCACTCTAACAACCATCAAACTAGCATAGGTATGACATGCTGAGTGTGCAGCAACCACAATACCCCATAAGATGATACAGGAACTCAAGACCCTTGATAATGGGAACCTTTGTAACAAATAGCTAATTATTGGCTCTCCAAAGATATAAGCCGCATTGAAGATTGTACCAAGGTTAGCAAATTGATTTCCAACAAGATTCTTCTTTATTCCCATCACAGCAGAATAATTTAAAAGAGTCTTATCTAAGAACTGAAGAAAATAAATAGCACACATAAAGGATAGAATATATTTGTCCAGTTTGTGTAAAACAGCTTTAGGAAGTTTCTTCTGATTGTTCACATCAACTAGAGTATCTTCATTTGATTCAGTTAATAATACATCTTTACGATCATGAGTTTTCAAGAAATTCAAAGCAACATCAACGTAGGCGTCAGGTGTGTCTATTGATGTGTCTGTTGATTTATCAGCCCCAGGATCCTTCATCTTTGCGAGCTCTCTATACTGAAAAATAAAGAAGATCAATGCTTAGCCACCATTAAAATTATATATATATATATATATATGCTGCCAAAGCCCTCGAATGTTGTGTGGAGAGTCTGTTGCATTCTAAGCACTTAAAACTGTCTAAGTGCATTGACAGGAAAAAGATGAGCTCGCGATGGGATTGTTTAACCGTTTTCGCGCTTAAAAGTGCTCACGCCAGAAGTTCATTTAACCGAAATCGCACTACTTTTAACCGGTTTAATGTTATTTCAGTTGATATTGAAGAGCCAGTCTATTTGCATAAACCTATATAGATATCATATATAAATTTATAGTTTGTTTGAGATAATCTTAGTTATCCAAGACTTTGACATCGTTTTCGATGAAAGATTTTGGACCTGGTTCACCAGTTGGAGTACCAAAGACCAATTGAGCTTGAACACTCCAGCTTTCTGGAACTTTACCTTTCAATGCAGCTTCAACGTAACCGTTGTAATGTTGCAAGTGACCACCTAAGCCCAATTCACCTAAAGCAGTCCAAGTACCGATTTGAGCAGCACCGTTAGAGGTAGTGGCGAAGATTGGGAAGTAATCAGCGTATGGTGGGAATTTGGCTTGGATATCAGAAATGGCTTGTTTGTCATCAAAGAAGACAATTGAACCGAAAGCTTCATCTCTAGCTGAAGCTGGTCTTTTCTTACCAGAATCACCTTCAATGGCATCAACAACTGATTGCCAAACTTTCTTGTGTAAGTCACCGACTAGGACAACAGCACGAACGGTTTGAGAGTTGAAAGAAGTTGGGGTGTTTCTGACGAACTCTTGAACAATTTGTTGAACTTGTTCAACAGTGACACCTTGTGGAAGGGTGTTTTTAAGAGCGTATTGGGTTCTTCTGGAAGCAATGGCTTTGACAATTGACATTTTTAGTTTTTAATGATTCTTCCTCAACTAATCATATCGAAACTAAGAGTGGTTGTCCACAGTTTTATACTTTTCTTTGATAGCCATTTGTAAGAATTAATAATGGCTGAATAATTATGAGGTTATCTTCTCACGTGACTTGTAAGAACCAATCAGAGTGTGGTATTCCGATTTGGGTAAATAAGCTCTATTTACTTTTCCGGTTGCACGCGGATAGGGGGATCCTATGGCTATAAACAGACTCTGGAGAGTGATATCTTGTCAAGGTCGATGTTTCCACCCTGAAAATACAGTCTCTGGACGTGATGAAGCGAAAGGATTCAATTGGCCCGTTTTATTGGCAAAGAAAAAAAATTCTGGACTCATCAACAAGTCATTAAGAGTAAAACCAAAGATGTCTGAAATCACACACCCTGCTATCAAAGACGGCTGGTTCAGAGAAATCTCTGATACCATGTGGCCTGGTCAAGCCATGACTTTGCGCGTTGAAAAAGTCCTTCACCATGAGAAATCTCTTTATCAAGATGTCCTCGTGTTCAAATCAACTGATTACGGCAATGTCCTTGTCCTTGACAATGTTATCCAAGCTACTGAAAGAGATGAATTCTCCTACCAAGAGATGATCACTCATTTAGGTGTTAACTCTCACCCAAACCCAAAGAAAGTTTTAGTTATTGGTGGTGGTGATGGTGGTGTTTTGAGAGAAATCGTCAAACACGAATCTGTTGAAGAAGCTTGGTTATGTGATATTGATGAAGCTGTCATTAGAGTTTCTAAACAATACTTGCCAGAAATGTCTGCATCTTATCAACATCCAAAAGTTAAAACTCACATTGGTGATGGTTTCAAATTCTTAGCTGACTACAAAAACACTTTTGATGTTATCATCACCGATTCTTCTGATCCAGAAGGCCCTGCTGAATCATTATTCCAAAAACCATACTTTGAGCTATTGAGAGATGCTTTAACTGAAAATGGTGTTATCACTACTCAAGCTGAAAACATCTGGTTACACATGAAAATCATTACTGACTTGAAAAAAGCTTGTAAAGAAGTATTCCCAGTCGTCGAATACGCTTACACCACCATCCCAACCTATCCTTCTGGTCAAATTGGTTTCATGGTTTGTTCCAAAGATCCAAATGCCAACGTTAAGAAACCATTGCGTGAACTTTCTGACGAAGAAGAAGCTAAATTGTACAGATACTACAACAAGAATATTCACCAAGCCTCTTTTGTCTTGCCAACTTGGGCTGCCAAAGCTTTGGAATAAGTATCTAGTTTGTCCAATATAGAACAGAATGTATTTTTTTTTTGTTTTTTTGCCTTTATTATATCTTAAATTTGTATTCTTCTTCCTTAACATGGCCGATTCTCTTTCTCTCTTCTACATCAATTTGTGAATAATTTGTGACTTGAAAAACAGAATATAATGACACGACGAGTTGGTATTATCCATAGTGAATTCGAGTCTCAACTATTTGATCTTTTACCAGCAAACAAGGGCCGCTCTTCTCTTGTTTACCAATTGATTTCAGCATATGAGCTGGATTTGAAATGTCAACAAATCGTTACCAAAAGAGCATCAAAACAAGATTTACTTAAATTTCATGATTCAGACTACGTTGATGAGCTACTGAAGCGAAGACCACATGCTGATATTGAAGCTCCTTCGAAATTGCACTCGTTGCTCAATTTACCAGCTAGTGATGACGATGATAATCAGGGTGATGGTTCTTTTGAAGAAGATCAACGACTTTTAGAAAAATACGGTCTTTTGTACGATTGTTACACGTTTCCCTTGATGGCTGACTATGTGTCGTTTGTTGCTGGCTCATCAATATCAGCTGCGCAATATCTACTGAAATCACCAGAGAACCAAATAAGTATCAATTGGAATGGAGGAAGACATCATGCTAAAAAGAACAAGGCTTCTGGTTTCTGCTACGTTAATGATATCGTGTTAGGGATTCTAGAACTCCGAAGAAAGTTTCAGAAAGTTATGTACATTGACCTGGATCTTCATCATGGAGACGGGGTTGAGACTGCTTTCAAGTACAGTGATAAGGTGATTACTTTTAGCATTCACAGAAAAGAGTTGGGGTTCTTCCCTGGCACTGGTAGCGTTGATGATTTTGGTAAAGGGAAAGGCTTAAAGTCGTGCTTCAACCTACCAATCCGACATGGCTTAAGCAACGACTCTTTTGATCAGATTACTGATAAGATCTTACTGCCTACAATACAAAAAGTGAATCCAGATTGTTTAGTTATACAATGTGGTTGTGATGGCCTCAACAGTGATGAACATAAGGAATGGAATTTAAGTATCAAAGGTTTTGGGAAACAAATCAAAAAATTATTGAATCTGAAAGTTCAGACGCTATTACTTGGTGGTGGAGGTTATGACCATCAACAAGCTGCTCGTTGTTGGACATATTTGACAGCAATTGCACTTGATGATGACACTGAATTTGATATCTTACCTGAGTCTTTCCACGATCCAGAGTCATTTGAGTTTTGGAATATTTCTGATATGAACATGATTGATGATAATGATGAAGCTTATATTGAATCTTTAAAAGAGAAAATTCTTGGAAGACTAATTTAACAAATCACCAAATTCTTTTCGCCAATTTCCATCCCATCTTTCTTTACTTTTATCCAATGCACCTTTTTTAATAGTATCATAAAACTTGTCATCAAAAAATGTAAAGATTAAAGCTTCATATATATCTTTAGCATTTTCAACTCTTTTACCGTTAACTTGATCTGTAACTAATTCAGGTAGTGCTGGAAAATCCAAAGCAATTACAGGAATACCACATCCAAACATATCAACAATTTTCATTGGCAAATCAATCCCACTACTGGAGGAATGTAGTGAAATACCTAAATCGGCAGTAGCTAATAATTTTGGGTAATCTTCTGCAGAAAGCCAAACAGTCTTTAGTGTGATCTTTTTTAAATTTAATTCTGAAGCTTTTTTCAAAAATGATTGTTTCAATGGTCCTTTACCTGTTATTATCATTCTAATTTTTGGAGTATCTGGTAATTCGTCATAAAGTTTGAATGCATCAAGTAACAAATTGAAATCTTCATCTGGTGTAAACGAAGTTGAAGATATTAAAATTTTATCTTTTCCAAATTTAAAACCTTCAAAGATATCAGGATGTAGTTTGATAACTTCTAACCTTTCCTCTTTGTTTAAAGGCTTGAATTGACTTGCAGCCTTATCGTATAACACAATAATCTTATCCTTCTGGACACCAAATTTTTTTTTCAGGAAGACTTTCATCTCTTTAGTAACAGTTAGGTTTAAGTCAGCAAATTTTGATAACAGTTTCTCATAAAGCTTGGACAAAGTGACGAAAAGGTGCTCTTTACCTAATTTTAAAGCTAGGATGCTATAACCCAAATTATGCCAATCGATAATTAATTTCGTTCTTGAAACAAGTTTAAACCCCACAGAGATAACCAAAATAGGAATTGAAGGAGGATTTTGAATCAAAATATAATTAGCACCTCTAAGGGACCATAGTAGTGAGATAATTGCAAAGAATTGGCTGAAAACTTTCCATACGGCAAATATGATAAAAGGTAGATTATGTTCATTCTTCACAATTGATATCGAATGAATTGATATATTGTCATTTTCTATCAAATCAATTGGAGGGTTCTCCTCTAAATACCCACATAAGTCAACATCCCACCCTTTTGTAGCAAAGCTCGTGGCATGGTAACAAATTCTAGGAGAATGACCCAAATCACCTAGGACAAACACGATGATCCGCTTCTTTGTCGATATGTTACCATAGAGAAATGGTAAAAGCTTGTACGCAAAAAGAGGTAGGAGAAGATACAAGAGAGTCGTGTACACCAGCCAGCTCGGATACCCAAACCACTCTGTAAATGAGCCCATTTCTGTCCAAATTCAGAGTTATTATGTAAACAGTAGTGTTTAGAAGTGCTAAATAAAGGTTTCGCGAAGGTTTTTTCTTGTCCTTTTTGGTGCACAAGAAAAAAAAAGTTGGGAATTCTAAGCCAAAAACGCCAAAAACAATAACGTTTAAACCAGAAAGCTCCTTAATTAACATGGTAAGTGTCCATAACATGTTGTATATTCGGTTTTCACGTACTTTTTAATGGCCAATATCTTTCTCTATGCTCTGGTTGGGGTATTGAACCAATTATCATGCGATTAAAGAATCTAAACCTGATAGATTTAAGATGACAACAAACTAACTTTACAAATAGTCAAACGAACTCACTCAAGAACAAATAGCAGAATTCAAAGAAGCTTTCGCTCTTTTTGACAAGAACCAAGATGGAAGCATCTCAGGTGCTGAACTTTCTACTGTTATGAGATCATTAGGATTCACTCCATCTGAGTCTGAAGTTGCTGATATGATGAATGAAATTGATATTGATGGTAACAAACAAATTGAGTTCAGTGAATTTTTAGCATTGATGAGCAGACAATTGAAGACAAATGACTCAGAACAAGAACTTTTAGAAGCTTTTAAAGTTTTTGATAAGAACAATGATGGTGTTATATCTGCAGCTGAATTGAAGCATGTCTTGACCTCCATTGGTGAGAAATTGGACGATAAAGAAGTTGATCAAATGTTGAATGAAATAAGTGATGGTTCTGGTGAAATTAACATTAAACAATTCGCTGCTTTGTTATCTAAATGATTACACATTACAATTCTGATATATTTTTGATTTTTCTTCATTCTTTTTTTTTTGGTGGGCCATTTATTGTATAATTTCTTCTTATGAAACATATATCATATATTTATCATATATTTAAAGTCTCTGGATTCTGTGTAACTAACCTATTTGAATCTGTTCTGTTCCTTTGGAACTGCAGCTTTCAAATATCTTGTGAATGGGTTATCGTCATCCTCCGTAGCTTCTTCTATAGCTTCTTCTTCCTTCTTCACAGTTTCCTCCTTCTTTTCAACGATTCTCAAACCATGAAGCTCGTTCTGTAGTTCATTATCTGATGCAAATGTAGGCTTAGGTTTGAGTCTTTGATGCTTCTTTTCGAGATCATCAAGATCAATCTTTGGTTTCGGTTTCAGTGGAGGTGGTGTTTTCCCTTGTAGTGCCTTTGGCTTTGGTTTAAGTGCAGGAGGAGCCTTCTTCTTCGCAATCTCTGTTAATTGTTCTTCTGTACTTCCTGAGTTGAATTGTTTCCTTTCATCATCTGAAACAGTTCTAATTACTGGTTCTGGCTTTGGTTCCAATTCAATAGCAGGCTTCTGAAATGGTTTCGGAGGTGGTGCAAACCTACTGATATCAAAATTTTTAGAACTTGCACTCACTGGTGGCAAAACAGAATCAGAGCGAGTAGTAAGAGTAGGAGCCATCTGATTATAAGACGGTGGTAAGGTAGTGGGTTGAGAAGCATTGAAACTTGGTTTCACTGGTGGTGTAGGTGGAAGTGATGAATTTCCGAGTTGTGATGGTCTTGGTGGAGGTGGAAATGATGAAATATCTGCCCTTTTTGGTAATTCAGGCAGTGGGAGATTTTGATCAGGAAGCGTTTGAACATTATGATGATACGATGGTTCCTGAGATACTGCTGACTGAGATATTGGCGCTTGGTCGCTCGAATAAGGCGGAGGTGGGGCTGATGACAATGAGGGTTCGATGTTCGAATTAGAATTATGGTGAATCTGTGAAGGTCTAGGTGGAGGAGGAAAAGATGCCACTCTTTCTAAACTTGTTGGTGCTGATGTTAAGGTTGGTAATGATTCTGTTTGGGTACTTAAAATCTCAGAGTTTCTAGAGCTTCTGGATGGTGGTAAAGGAGGACGAGCAGCTGTTATTTTAGGTTTT
Organism: Wickerhamomyces jianshihensis; assembly: GCA_030562945.1. Taxonomy (NCBI): domain Eukaryota; kingdom Fungi; phylum Ascomycota; class Saccharomycetes; order Phaffomycetales; family Wickerhamomycetaceae; genus Wickerhamomyces; species Wickerhamomyces jianshihensis. The sequence continues at coordinate 66,587 of JAKUAH010000259.1, forward strand.
TCTTGTTTTGATAGTGGTGATTTGATAGCATCACGATGTACTGGTGGTGGTGCAAATTTGACATCAATTTTGTAATCATAGGACCCTGCAATACCTTTCGTAACTGGCTCCTCGTCCTCTTGGTTGTTTTGGCCTACAACAGTATTATCTGGTTCTTGCTCCGTTTGTTGTAATATAGGAGTTGTGATGGTTGAAGAAGAAGTAATATTAGCAGGTGCGGGTGATATCCCTAAGTTTCGTGGTGGTGGAGTAGGTAGAGCACGAACAGGAAGTACTTTTATTGATTCTGATTCTTGGTCTGGTGCTTGATCTGGTGTTTGAACTCGTGCTGGATCTGTCCCTGGTGCTGGATCTGTCTCTGATTCTAAAACTTGAACAGGAGCAGGGATTGGAGCTCTACTATACGTTATTTGTGGCACATTTCGCTCATTAGAATTATGGTAAGGGTTTGTATAACTCAATGGAGCAGTTGAGACTTCTGAATAACTCTCTGATTGAGCTGTATCTACCACTTCGAGTGGTTGTTGTTGATGTTGTTGAAAGTTTTGGGCCAAATTGGACGCAACAGAGCTTGCCATACTTGAAACAACCTGAGATGGAATTTGAAATTGGTTCTGCCCAAATTGAACGTTAACATTGGCTCCTATTGATGGTTGTTGCAATGGTTGTTGTTGCAATGGTTGTTGTTGCAATGGTTGTTGTTGCAATGGTTGTTGTTGCAATGGTTGTTGTTGCAATGGTTGTTGTTGCAATGGTTGTTGCTGTTGCATTGATGGCGATGGCGATGGTGAATATTGCTTATGACCACCAGCACTATACTGCATCTGACCTGGTTTTAATGGCGGTGCGGGAAAAGAACTAGGGTCTTTCAAAGTATTCAAACTTCTTGTTTCTCCAAAATCTGGTGGTGTCTTCTCTTTGGAATAGGTATTATCAGTAGTATTCCCATTTCTCTGATTATATGTATTCTTCGCAGTGGCATATCCGGCCTTTCCCACAACTTTGGCACCTTTATATGAGTAAGCACCAACTGTTTTGGCACCTTTCATGATACTGTCCTTATTGTTATCCCAAAAACTCATGATTTTAAAGCCTTTTTGTGAAATGAATTGGAGTTGAAGTTGAAACTGAAGATTAAGTTGAGGTAGTTTGGTGGGTTTTGTTTATTTTCGTAGGTTTTTTTTCCCTGTCTAAATACATAAACAACCAACCATGAACAAAATCTTTGGGAACTTGAAACTGTTCAAAGCGACCGATATCAGTCGGGTCCAATGGCAAAATGAACTGGAAGATTTGAAACTTCTCGTTTTGGCCATTTTGGTGGATACTCAAAGCGACTTATTGACTGCTTCCGCCTTGGCTGGTTATTCTAATGAGAAACTTCAAAATCTAGCAAAGGTTTCAGTTGAAACTACAACAAACTCATCAACGGAATCTGAATTTCAACTTACAACACTTACTTTCAAGTTCCCAGAAGATATGTACAAGAATCAATCGATATCTTTTATTAAATCTCAAGAAAATCGCACCTTCAACACGCTCATTTTATCAAAAGCGTCACCAAAGCTTACACATCTATTTCTACAATGGCTAAGTAATAGTCATTCAGTGATAACAGCCCCTTTAAACTTCAAACCAGAATTTATTTTTGACACGTTAAATTTCATAATAAATGGCATAACAGATCAGTCAAAACTAGGTGATATCGAATTATCTTTCCAAGTAAGGACTCCACATGGTTTATTGAACTCAATCAATATTGATCTACCTAATCTAGAAATATTGAAATTTTCAAATTTGGATCATCATAATGGTTTACTTGGTGTGATAACAGGGTATTTGAAGGAGCAAACCTCTATAAATTTCAAGGAATTGAGTTTGACAAAGGTTAAGTGTAATTTTATTATATTGACATTAGATGGGAAAATAAGATTCTTAAAAAACATTCCTGAACTAGGAAGAACAGATTTGATTAATTTTACAATTTGGGATTTTATTGAAAGAATCTATAAAACTATTTAATATTTATAACAAATGAGTTTGAACCCAAAAATTGTCTAATATGCTGTTCATCCATAAATTGATCTTTTGAAGCTTTTTTTATCTTTGAATCAACAAAATTATGGAAATTATCACGTTCTTGATCAGATAGACTTGTTATAAAACTTCTGGTTAGCCAATAATCATAAACTTTAGTCTTATCAAATGGAAGAATATTATAACTGAAAGACTCTTTAATACTTGAAAGATCGAAAAAAGGTTGATTATAGAAAACATCTCTCCATTGAGCCTTTCGATATTGTGGTACTTCTGAATCATAAGCTTGTGCACCGACTGCAATTTCTTGCCATGTCTTGAATCCATCTATTTCATCATTGGCGACTTGAAAATCAACTTTAGTTTGAGTTATATTTCTATTATTGTCTATAGAATCAAAATTCCAAATCAAACCTAATCTCCCGTTTGAATTTAAAACTCTACGTATTTCTTTCAATGATTGGTAGTCACTAAACCAGTGGAATCCTTGAGCTATAAGTACAATATCAATAGAATCTGATTCGATTGGTAAATCATAACTTGAACCGATTTGTGATTTTAAAGTTGGAAAATTTGATTGAAAAGTCTCAAGCATTCCAGTAGAAGGCTCAATTATTTGTAAATTATGATTCTTATCGACATTTTGGGCAACAATTTCTCTTGTGAATTTACCTGTTCCAGCAGCTAATTCCAATATATTCAATTTTCTTTTGTTGTTTATATCAAGATCTTGAAAGAAATTAAGCACAAATTGGTGATCAAACGTTGGACGAATTTTATCATACAATGCATGATTTGAGTTAAACGAAGCCTGAGAAACTTTGTGGACTGATGCAAAAGTTCTGAGATTGAGTAGCTTTGACATTTCTTCAAGTAAGGATTTGTTATTTCTTATGAAGTTATGTCATTTAAACCAGTTTCAGATCAGAACTTGTGAACTTGAAGGAAATCAGAGACTTTCGACTTTGTAGACTTTCGTTGGACTTTCTTCAGACTTTCTTTAGACTTTTTTTGATTTGGAGTTGTCGAGACTACATTGGAGACTTACGAGCTGCATTGCACTCATTTTGACTGCTTTAAAATGCATTCATTGTGCATTAATATGCATTTCCCTACATGAACAAACTGAGCGCTGTTTTTTGGAGGCGCAAAATCACAAAATCTGTCGCGAAGGGGAAAAGTGCAAAAAAAAAAGGCTCAGAACCAGAACACCAAAAAAATTAAAGAGTAAAACAATAAACAAACTTGTCCGTTAAACACAAAATCAATAACAAAATCAAAATTGAAATCCTTTCTTCCACCTTCTTTCACTTTATTACCGTCTTAAATTGCATTCAAATTTGAATTCTGTCACTCAAATCTCAAAATGCTGAACTCTCTCTATTTATTTATTTTGGTTTTGCTCATACCTTTTACTGGTGCTGATGTCTCCATTTCTAGTTTGAAATCAACAAGTTATTCTGCCTCTGATGGCTCCGTATCTATTCCTCTTTCTTGGATAGAGTCCAACACTGTGCCTGAACTAACATCAGTTATATCTTATACTTTTGTGTTATGTTCGGGTCCAAATGCCAATATTCATGGTATTGATAGCACATCAAAAAAAGTATCTGCTTCCTCCATCTCTGATTACTCTTACTCATTCTCTATTGATGCATCTGCTGGTGCCAGTGGTGTGTACTATGTTCAAATTTATGCTCAGGTCAGCAAAGGTTACACAATTCATTATACAAATCGTTTCAATTTAACAGGAATGACTGGTTCTTATCAGCCTTCTGGTAATGACGCTTCTCCTCCAGGTTCTCAAATATCTTTGGACTCAGGTACAGCTGTTACTTCAATCAATTCAAAATCTTTTTCACTTCCTTACCTTTCTCAAACAGGTTCCACTCGTTTTGCTCCAATGCAAACACAACCTGGTTCCACCGTTACAAAAGCTCATTCATTATGGCAAAGACAACATGCTACAAGTGCAGTAACATATTTCACCAGTATTAATCAAGAGTCATTGAGTTGTTTCTCAACTCTTACTCCTGGTTGGTCTTATATTATTTCAAGTGGTGTTAATTGGGCTAGTCCTGCTCCAAGTCCTACTGAATGGTATGCTGCTAGTGCCAGACTAACGAAATCACTATCAAAATTATCTTTAGGAGCTTCTACTGCTACTGGGTCCAGTTCCAATTCCGTTACTGCTTTAACCAGTGCGACTTCGTCTTAGTCTTGAAATAAGAAAATACAAGGCCCATTATGAAATTATGAAGAAAATTTATATTTTATGTTTCGTGCTTTTTAAATTTGATATGCATATTCTTTGATAGTTTATACTTATGCAGTCATAGAAAGGACTCTGTTTTTGTTGTTATTGTTGTTCTATAAAACTATGTAGTACATTGTTTCAATTATATTAATGACATTAAAACTAATATACAATGGTAGGAAATTAGAATTAGAATTATGGGATGATTTAAAAAAATAAAAGTTTACAATTTCTAGTTTCTTTGACGTTTACCTCCTTGGTTTCTCTTTTGTTTAAAAGCATTGAATTTTCTCTTTCTGTTAGAATCACCACCAAAGTTTTGATTTTGAGCTTTCATTTCAACATAAGCTGGTTTACTCATAATAACTAATTCTTTATCATTATAAGTTGGTTTTGGACTTGATTCAACAAATTTTTTGGAATCTTCTAAATCAGCAAATTCAACAAAGACTGATTCTTTGAATTTTTTTGTTTCATCTCTTCTTAATCTAATTTCATTAATTTTACCAAATTTACCAAACCATTTTTCTAAATCTTCTTGAGTTGTTTCTGTTTCTTCACCAAAACCTTTAGCATAAACTGATCTTTGGAATATTGACTGTTTTTCTGAGTCTCTTGGTGGTAAAATTGGAGTTTTACGTTTAACTAATTCACCATCCTCACTAACATCCAAGAATGTAGATTCTCTTAAAGCAGAAACGACAGCTTCAAGTGGTCTGAATTTCTTCATTCTGTTGAAAGAAGCAAGTGTTTTGATGGAGACCCAACCTTCTGCGTTGGATTGGACAGTACGCCATAAGAATTTATCTTTTGGTAAGTTGGAATCACTGAAGTAGAACTCAACTTGTTTTAGAACTTCAGCTGGAGCAAATTCTTGAACTTCTTCAACTTTCTCAACTTTTTCAGGTTCATTAACTTGTTCAACTTCATTGACCACTTCGGTGGCTTTAACTTCTTCGGACATTTTCAAATCTTTTCAGTTTGACTTGAAATGGTTTATACTTTTAAAAGCTCATCGACATTAAAAAAAATTTGTATATTGTATGATAGTCACGTGATTACACTTTTATACACCTAATATAGATATCACATTATTTAGTTGGATAAAGGTATTAGAATACCGTCTCTGATCTGAATGGTCTTGTTACTGAAGAGCTTACCATGGAGTTGGCCAGTCCTTGTGTTCTTTGAGGTTATAAAATAAGTATCATTATCTTGGACTGCTTCTGGAATGGTTGTGCACCTACTCAGCGTGTCCTTTGAAGAGCGATCCGCTATTCCCAATTCAAACTGGCTATCAAACACATGTAACACCACTGCACAGCCATAATTTACCCTTAGAGATATGAGCACCTTTCTCAATGCTGTATACTCCATTTTGTAGGTGCTTGAGGTGAAATTTAAAACAGAAACACCATCTATTACCAACATAGACAACTTTTGCGATTTGTTTAATTGATCAATATAATCTTCATTGAACTCCTTTAAGCCCCTGAGGTTCATGAAAAGCTCTTTAAATGTCAAAACATTAGTTTTAAATGTAATCCTCTTAAACTGTTCTGGATTAAGCTGCTCTTGAAGTTTTACATAGTATTCACATCGTTCATTCCATGAAAACAACAAATCAAAAATCAAAACATTTCCTTCATCTGTTGTTTGAAGGTATCGTATTATTGTTTCTGTTATGATCTGTTTGAAATGGTTTGGTCTGTTTGTTATCACGTTGAATCCATTATTAGAATTCGAAGGGTCAAATGGGCTAGGCAACTGTGTTCTTAAAGGTGTGATGAACTATGATTTAATGTTAACGAATGAAACGGATCTTGGAATTTTGAATAAACACATACAGATCGTAGCTTGATGGGCTTCAAGCTTTGAATTAACTCCATAAATTTGCTTCTAATTTGAATGGTTCCAAATTATAATTATCTGAGGCTTAATTTGGCTTGTTTTTTTTATAAAAACACTACTTGAATTGATTCAACTAAACAAAAGTGTTCATAGGCATATGTTCAGAAATACATCCAGTGAAACAAAGAAGGGACGTACCATAGTTTTACATGTTGATCTATATCAAAGAGCTTGTTTTGAGGTGACACATTAATTGTCTTCATAAAAATTCGTCTTTATGAATTCAAATTCAATTTAAACGGAGTACCTTTTATTGACAGATAGTAGGGTTAGATATATAGCTTAAGGTTATAAGATTACAAAGGTTAATGTATGTTCCTTGAGTTTGAATTTGAAGTTGAATCAGAGATTCTATTCCAGCCCCCGGTTATAAAAAGATAACCAATTTCAATCATCAATTTCACTGATCAATAACCTGCTATGTCATGGTACTTGAATTTCAGTAACTTTCATATAATTAAGGCATAGTGTACAGCTATATTACTGCTACTCCTACCTAGAGACTCCCTGTTCTTCCTCATCTTGTATAAAGTGTCAAGTCAAGTATTCGCGGTAAAACCGAACCCAACTGAAAACTTGTCGAATAAAATTCGCAAAAAGGCTCATACATATCATTGAAATTCCTGGAATTTGCATATGATGTATTAGTTCATTCTCTCTTATATAAATGTGTTTTATTTCATGTTTTATCAAAGTTCAAGAAATTTTATAAAAAATTAACAGCATATGATCTTCTAAATTATTTGTTTTAGTTTAGTCTAAACTTTAAATTATAGAAAATTAAGTTAATTTTAATAATTGAATAGAATTATCATAGTTATATAAAAAAGACATTCTATCAAGTTTTAAATCAGAAACGTGATGATTTACAGTGCCATTTTCTAAAGTTTTGCTATATAGTTTATATCATGTTATATTACGTAACATTACACAAACAGTACCTCTTTATTACTAGTTTCTTACATACTTGTCAATGCGATAAAATCAGTCAAAAAATATGTGTAATTAGTTACTTCTCTAACTTCAGTCATAATGCTTCTAAAAGTGCAGACATATAAGCTGGGATCAAAATATTATCGTTCAAATCACTATTCCCTTCCAAGATACCACTTAAAGTACTTGTGAGAAGTAAGTCGTGGTAGCTCTTGTCCCCAAAGAATAAATCAAGATGTTTTAAGGCTCCGGCAGCAGCAAAAGTAGCGATAATAAAGGTCAAAGTTCCCTCAATCGTTTTGTTTGATCTTGACCAACGAAGCTCACCAAAGTTAGTTCCAACAACAGAAGCTAATGAATCCCCAACACCTAGAACAACGACACCTATAATATCGTTGTTGAATAGGATCGGTAGAGAAACACCAGTAATTAAATAAATGTAGGAAATGATTATAGGACCCTTGGAATCTCTATGATCAGCAAATTCTTTTAAATGCGAATCCAAAAATCCACCAATTGGATAAAGCTTCAAATATCTAATGAGTTCAACACAGAAAAATAATATTAATGATCCAGATAAACTAAACTTAACAAATTCTGAATCTAAGTATAATGGATAAATAATCAAGATCAGAATTAAGAAATGCCAAATTTTTCTTCTGGAATTTGGCGATAAACTTATCTTATAGTTGAAGATTGTAGGAATCAACAACAACAAAGAGCTTAACCAAATTGTAATTATTTGACGTCTCTCTTTAGTTTTCAAGACATAATCATATAACCAAACCAGTGAATTCCCATCTAATATTGGATTAAGTTGGAATAATGAAGTAGTAATAAAAGTTCCTAACCAACTGGCTGTTAAAAGAAGACTTCTAATAAAATCATCAGATTTATAAAGCTTGGAAGCGCCATAGACAACAACAATTGATAAACCAAATGAAATCAAAAGTTTTTGTAAAATGATGATATGTAGACTTTCACTCTTGATCAAATATAAATCAATAATTAGTATACTGAATAGATTATTCTCGATCCTATCCCATGACTGAAGTTCAGATACTCTTTGTAATAAGTAATTAACAATGAAATGTGACCCAACAACTTTAATTGTTTTTAATGGAGTATTACTGTACTCATTGTTTGAAGCAATAATGGAAATTTCAATAAAGATCTTTGCAAATATAGGTAAGTCTAGAGCAGTAATTGATAAAGCGACATTATATAACAACAAATCTTTGTTTAAGACAAAACTTAGCAAGGCAGGCAAAAATATTAGATAAATTGTATTCCAAACCGGTAGCTTAGCGTTTGAATCAGATTCTCTAATTCTAAGCATGACAATAATAGCAATAAGATGAGCTACTATACCACAACCGGCGCTTATCAGCAAGTTTAGATCAGCTTCTGTTTTTGAATAAATAGGAAAATACTTCAAGTAGGCAACATGTGCAGCATATATCAATATCGAGCCTTGGATAAGTCTGTTTGTTGTGAATGAAGATTTAAAGTTACGTGACAGCCATGATACCAGTAAAGTGGAAGGAGGAGCAGGGACCAGGATTTTATCAGATTCCTGTTCCTCTACGGTGTCTTTGGCGTCCACGTGCGAAGATTGGTCCTTTCGTTCTCGCTGTGTGAGAGCTGAACCGTTCACTCTTCTCGCCATTCTTTTAGCGTTTTTTGACCAGTGTTATTTGAGATCTCTTGTTTACTTTTTTTATATTTTTTTTGTTTGAATGCGGAACACCAACCAATATGTCACTTTCGTCTTGAATGAAACAGAGAAAAATGATTACTGTGGTCAGAGGAAAGTTTGTCTTAACTACTAGATCCATAACCGATTTAGGTGTCTAATTGTTTTCACCATATGTGTTTTTTCCTCTAGCTAGACCATCAGGCATTTGAATTTTATCATTCTATCATCTATCATTATCTCTTCCACAGCTCATTTGTTCTCTTAAATGAAGTGCAGCGTTTGTATTAACAAGCCAGTCTACAATTTCAATCAAGTAGTAATTTGCTATTCATATCACCCTTCGTTGCACTTATCAATGCATCGTGATTATCTCCAAGAACATATACTTTCATTCTCATTTCCAGCCACCTCCTTCATCAGTTGTTAAAAGTACAACGTTTCCCTAACCGTAACCATCATAAGTACTTTTTATTGAAACACCCATGACGTTTTCTTGTCTCTAAATTAGTACTGAGCACAGCATCAGTATTTAATTCTATGTTCGGACCAGTGTAAACACACTCCTTTTCTCAAGAGGATTCATATCCATGGAAGCTATTCTAAATGCATCGAGTTTAACTGCCAGATCAGGAGTGTTAAAGATGTTTAGATTGATAATGCTCTTTGTCATGCGCCTTCGGATCCAAGTCATGGTATGTTAGGATCTCCCCGACGTTACTTACCTTTATGTCGGAAAACTACGTCTTCCATTGCAGCTTTTCCTTTCGATATTACAAATTTCCCAACATTAGGAGACCCTAAAAGCAAGTTTTGCGATCAGTCAGGGCCCTTGCTATGACTTTACACTACCGTCCTTCTGTCAAACAACTTACAAACCTTATCAGAAGAGCGTAATCATACATTTAAAAATGGTGTAGAAGGAAAGCTATTAGCACTTTGTACCCAGTTAACGAAAACTTTCATGATAAGTTGAAAATGAACCCAACAAAGGTTTAGCTAAGGGGATAATGTGTATGGGTAGTAACATAGTAATATATACTTGGCCATTATTCGCCATGACATTTATCAGTTACACGAGGTCAAAGACGTTGATTGTAGTGTTCAACAGTTTTTTCAAATATCAATAGATGGATGTAAGAGTATAGATAAATCAGAGCAGTGGAAATCAACTAGCAAATGATACGAAGAGATTAACGAGAGGAGATATCACTTTGTTCACTTCCGATGTGTATCAGAACGCCTGGTAGATCAATTATGGATCGTGCCGCTTTAGTTGAAGTCATTCCTGGTAACAATAGTATTACAATGACTTTTAAATTTTTCTGACCTATTTGATAACTTCTGTTGACAACACAGAATCACGATTTTGTAAAAACGAAGTATTAGTATATATAAATTGTTATGTAGCATTAATTATCATTAAATGTGTATGTGTTCAAGTTTTGGAGGATTTGCTTAGCAGACTCGTTCTTTCAAGCTCAGTTTCTTGTTCGTCGCTTGGAGTAGTCTCAAGTTCTGTCTCTGGGTCAGTTTCAGTTTCTTCGGTTGGCACGGAAGAAATAACAGGATTATTTGGAACTGAGAAACCAAGCTCATCAACAACTTTCAACATAGAGTCTCTTACCTTATTAGCAAATGGGCTCACTTCTTCTGGTTCTAATCCATCTGTGGAAACTGGATCTAAAACTTTAATGGTAATTTCACCAGTCTTGAAAGTTTTGGTCTTAAAGTTCACCAAAGAGGAGGTATTTGAAACAACAACTGGAATAACAGGTATTTGAGCTTGCTGAGCCAAATGAAAAGCACCTTTCTTGAAATCTAATAGAGTTGGAGTAATAGCATACGATCTAGTACCTTCTGGGAATAAAAAGAGAGCTCTTTTCTTTTCTTTCAAATCTTTCAAAGACTCTTTTAGGGTCTTAACAGCACTTTCTCTATTTGAGCGGTCTAAAAAAAATGTTCCACTCAATGACATGAACCATCCTAAGAATGGAATCCATTTCAAAGATTTCTTTGAAGTCACAGTACAACCTTTTGGGAAGATTCTACCTAAAATTAAGATATCTAGTGTAGATTGATGATTACCAATAATAATAGCAGGTAGTTTCTCCAAGTTCTTCTCATTGATTAATTTAATTCTAACACCGAGTATAGCGCTGAATGTGTAATAAAACACTCTTGCCGTTGTCCATTGTGCTAAATGGCGTTTCCCTACTAATGAAAGAGCAATTGAAGCCACAACACCATAGATAGCACAGACAAAAAGGACGCTGAATGCTAAAAGAGTCTTTGAATAGAACTTTAACGTACGCAAAAGACCCATTTTGGCTTTATCTTTTCCCCTGTTGGGCTCGCTTTTGTTTTTCTTGTGTTTTTTTTTTCCTTTTGCTCTTTTGATGGGTGATAGATGCCTGAATCACGTGTATATCATGTGACAATTTGTTATAATGGATGGCAAATTAACAAAAACAGCAGTTAACCTGGAAAATTAGTATTAAGTAATTGCCAATTGATCAATTAAGGCTGTCAATTACCAAATAGAGATGTCAGGCAGACCCAAAATATCAGCACCAGTACCGTTGCGGGATAAGCTTCTTGCTTCGCTAGCATCATCCAGTAGTGGTGGCACAGATATTGCTGGGAACAACAGACTAGCTAGGTCAACTTCAACTACTGACCTTTCACAGAAGAAGAGCTACTTTGGAGATCTTCAAAGTTCACGTACTCCAGATCCAGCAGGATTTAGAAATTTCATTAAACCGGTTGATCAAGAGAAGCAACTTGAAGACCAGAGATTGAAGAGATACGATTTGGATTATCCACAAGACTACAATGATTATTTAGCTCAATCCTTAGATAAGAACTCTAAATGGTTCTCCAGAGAGAAGAAAAGGAAATTGGATTTGAAGAAACTGTTACCATACCAGGCTGAGACTCACCTTGATCAAGCAAAGTACCTTTCCCACATATTAGTCCACTTATATATTGCCATCAAGTCAATGGACTTAGAAGGTTTGGTTTCCATTTCAACAAAAGATTTAGCTTCCATAAAGAATGATATTGAACTAACACTTGATACAGACTTTTTCAATGCTGATCTTTCATTTGATATTGAAGATGATGAGGAACAAGGTGATGATGAAGAAGAAGATGAGGATGATGACGTCAGATCTTCTGGCGTTATAGGTAAAGTTATGCCTAGATCAGCCACTGTGATTAGTGTCAATCATTGGACAAATGAATTGAAGACATGTCTGAGAATGAAATTTGATTTGCCATTGACATTGAGAGCCTCTTTGGCAAAGGTATATTATTATCTCTCATTAAGTACAGGTCAAGCTATACAGACAGGGTTATTCATTGATCTGTTTGTCCAGTTAACTGATCAATATAGGAAACCTTTGAAAGAGAAAAAATTGTTAACTCTTCACCACCAAGATCTTCTAAATTATTTTGAGCAATTCTTCTCTGATCCAAATCCACAATTTGATGTCTATAATCTTCAGAACCATTCAGATAAAGATACATATAATTTATTTTTGTTGTTGGCTACCAATTCTAACCCTTTTTTTCAAGAATCATCTACAAGAGAGATATATGATTGGTGTTTGCAAAGATTCTCTTCGGTAACTGCAAATCTGAGTTTGACTATTTTATCCCACACACTTCCTGTCTTCCACACTGAATCATTCTCTGTTCTGGAATTTATCCCATCATTATTTCATCTTTTGACCAATAATCGCAATAACAAATCATGTGAACTTCAGATAATTGATCTTTTAGGTAGAATTTCATATACTATTTATTCATTAATTTCAGAAGGAAAACTTGATAGTGAGAGTGTCTTCAAGGATAATGGAATTTTTACAACTGCTCAAATAGATTATATCTTTAATTTATTACAAGATAACTTGAGAATAGAACATAAGGTGAATAGCTTTAATGGTATCGCTAATATATTGGTTTATTCTTTATTTCCAAGCTCATCCAGTCACGCAATTGAGAGATTGGAAATTTTGCTGAGTTCATTGCAGACATTTATTCACCCTTCAAACTCAGGCCGGTGGACGGTTTTAATTGCTAGATTTACTCATAGATTTTTTATGAAAGTTCACAAAAGATATCTGGCAGAGAAAGATCTTGAAAGTTTACTCCCTGAGAATTTACGATTAACAAATCAGACATTCACTCAGGTCATTTATCCTTTCAAAGATTTGATTTTGGTTGGTACACAATCCAAAAAAGAGAATGCTGCAAATTATTATGTGGCTTCTTTATCTTATAGCTGCGATCTGCCTTCTGATTACAAACATTATCTTATCAACAAAGTATTATTGGATTTATATGATGCATTGACTGACCAATTTGTTAATTCAAATCACAGAATCATTGTATCGTTGAAGCAGTTGACCGATATTGCAAGATTTATCATTGATGACAGGGTTTATCGTGTCCACATCACCAATATCCTGATCCTGCTTATTTCAAAGATTGGTACCAATGACCTTGAACTAACAAATATGGCCATCAATGCAATTCTCACAATATTTTCATTGGTTCAAGTCAAGGATCTCTCAAAAGAGGAGGATTATGTTTCATTTGAATCAACAACGGCCAATTTCATTCAGGAGCATCTGTACTTCATCAAACAGTATCCAGACCAAGCGTTTGAAGCCGATCCATCAGCTGTTAATTCAGCTTTTGTTGCATCCACACAGGCTTTCAAATTGATCGTGAAGAATTTTGTTGATTCTTACTTCACTTTACTTACTGCAGACCTTACAGAGAAACTGAACTTCAAATTGTCTCAGACTGTGTTAATTCTAACTCAATCGTTATCTGATGATTTATTCTCATTTTTTGCTCGTATTGTTGAAGAGAAGCTATTTGATGGTGAGTTAACTAATGATGGTGAGAATGAAGCTATTTTAGCCAACTTGGTTGGATCAATCATAAAAAGGGATTCATCCAGAGCAAATAGGTTTTTTGATAGATTATCTGGGCTTGTGAGACAAGAGGTGCACCAAGGTGCAGGCAAAACAAGAAATAACACAAGTAAACTTCTTGGTCAAGACAAGATGCTAATTCTCTATCTTACAGTGCTGGGCGAAGTTCTGGCTTCATTTTTATCTGAAATTTTGGATTTCAAAAAAGAATATTTAGACCTAATTAAATTCCTTTACGAGAATGTTTCCAATCCATCTATTCAAGGGTCCATCACATACTTGGTTCATAAGACCTTGAAGAATTTGACCAATATCAAACTTAAAGAGAATTTTGTATTTCAGAATGAGCCTTTAGAAGATGATTTTGATTCTCGTTGGGGATTAAACTATCTTGAAGAATCTAGATTTGACGAAGATAACTTAAAATTTGATTGGTACATTCCTTCTAGCGCTGAAGTTGGCTTTGCTATTGAAATTTTCGAGGTTGTGGTTGTTGAGGCTCTCTCAAAAATTGATAATATTTCAGCTGGGGTTCAAGGATCTGATATTTCCAAAAATGATGAAATTATTAAGAACTTGATTTATTTGAGCAGTGCTGTTTCTGGTTTGAGTATATTATTTGATCCTGATTTTATTCATGATGATGAGAATCCAACGCTTCATAAATCATCTTTGGAGAAGAAACTCTTGATTCTGAAATCATTGAAAGCTTCCCAAGGAGAGGGAAATGAGCTTAACATTGATATTGAAGAAATCAATAAGAAAGACGAACACCTTGTTTCTGAAACACCTTCTTCAGAAAATGGATTGGATTCAGGTGCTGTGAAACTAAACTCTGAGAATAACATAAGTGACTTCTTGAACAATGATGGAACTACTTCACCAGCTGCTTCAGAGTCGCACGCTAATACCAGAGCTGCAACCCCAAGCGTCCCACACGAAGGTGATATGATGTCGGTGATGAACCCAAAATTGGCCTTAAGAGAATCAAAAATTTATAACTGTCTTTATTTTTTTGGTAGAGATGCTGCCACAAAGAGAAGCTCAGTAGATTACAGTCATGTTCATTCATTGAGATCATTGATTGGTCAAAGTCTCCACACACTTGCCATTCAGCTTCTAGATAAGGAAGAGACTAGCATCAAGTTGATTCAAACACTGCTATTGACAATCAGAACATACTTTTGTGACGTTGGTAAGCAGTCAACTTTTGACTTTGATGATCAGCTATTCATTGATTACGGTTTTATTAAAAAGGTTCAGTCTTTGGGAAATTATAAAAAGCCTTTCACGAGAGCTGGTATTGGTGCCAGAATTGAGAAATACCATAGACAGAGAATTGTACTTCACTCAACAAATCGTTTCCAAACTAAGCTGGATAAAGCTTTGCTTAAAGATGTGGTCAAATTCTCGGCATCAGCATACTCTCCTGTTTATCAACCAGCACATGCTGTTTTGGTCCAAGCTATCAAAAAACTGATTGGATCTTACAGCCAATCTATTAGCAATATTCTTGATTTGTTAGAAGAAAATATTGAAAAGAAAGACTTCAAAAGCATTGAAGCTGGTCTTCGTACATTAAGACTGAAAAAGATCTCGCAAAAGCTCATACATGATTACAGAAATCTAAAACGTGTTATCAGTATTCTATGCCAATGTTTAAAATTGAACAATGTTGAAACCAATGAGCTGGCTCAAAAATGCTTTACTGATATTGGTTATTCAATCCAAGTTCCTTCTCCTGTTGCACTATTTAGAATTGATGAGATTGATTCTGCAATTAGACCCCCACGGAAGAATATCGACTTAGAAATATCCACAGTCAAAGCTGCTAAAGGTTTGAAGAGAGAGTCCTACTACTTGACTTTAAACGATTTGCAAAATTATCTCATTGAGCAAGAACAAGCAAATGACCACTGGAGTATTTCATTACACCATTTGAAAGTTTTATTGTATTTACAAGGATTTTATGAATTAAAGACTGATGCTAGAGTTTTGGAACTTATTGTTCTGAGATCACGCAGTAACCATCCAGCTTTAGTTCGTTTATGTGTGAGTGCAGTAACAAAGTTGACGCAAAAAGTTATTTCATTTGCAAGCTATGACCATGATATTCAGAATACTTTTGATATCAGTTATATTCGTGAAGGGGTTTTCACTGTTGATACTTCTGATAATTTTAGTGAGAAATTTGCACAAGAATTGAAAAACTTTCAAGACCCAAATTATTTTATTGATTCAAAGATTTATAAAGGTTCATTGTTCTGGGGCAAGGACTTAAAGGTTTTGAAAAGTGGACCTGATTCAGTCACTCTAAGCAATGAGGACGAAACCATTTTGGCCAGCGCTGGTAAAATAATCACGGTTGAATGGTTGGATTTTATCTTGAAAATTCTAACGCAGGAGAATGAAGATAAAGGTGTGTTTCAGTCAGGTGATGTGTTGTTGATTAAAAATATTGTCCAATTGATTTATTATAACGCTTCACAAGCAGACTATAAAGATTTGCTGCAGTTAATTGTCGAACATTATGATAAGTCCCAGAAAGAGTCTGTCATCATAAGTTGCGAAATTGTATGTGGTTTGTTGGGTGCTTCAGCTTACACTTCTGAGGAAAATATTGTCATCAGGGATCAATTTTTGACTGAGTTTTTTGATGCTGTTCTCTCTTCAGATTTGACTCCAGACACATCCATTGTTTGGAATATCATGTTTTGGTTAGTGCCAGCTAAGAATGATATTAGAAGAATTCCCATACTATTGAACACCGCTAATTCTCTCTTGTCTTCTCTAGATGTTGATTCAGATTTGGCTTTCCTTCAATCAGCTAGAATCAGTTTTGTTTGCTCTATTATCACAAGTCTTGGTACCAGGTTCTCTGGCCAGGAAGCTGTTTTCAGAGAGATGATTTTTGCTCATCCATATACTCAAGTGCGCTCTACAATGGCTGGCTTGTTAGCAGTCTTACACCAAAATATCCATTTTGAGCACTATGATACATCTGATAGCTTTTTGCTTGCTCAAAGTAATACTAGTTTTGGTACGGCTGCCTTTCAACTTCCTGATGACTTTAAAAAGCTGTTAATTAAACTTTTTGAGGAAGCTGAATCTTTAAGAATCAAAGTTCAATTATTGTCACCACAAGAACAAATGAAATCAGATTACTATTACTTGTCGTTTACCTTGTTAAGATGGCTCGAAATCACTTTGAACAATAATGTTGCAATCTCAATAATTCCATTATTGAGTGATCACGTGGCTCCATTTTTGATGAATTTATTAAATAATAAGGAACTTTGTAAACTTGGCTCCCTATACCCTGATTATTCTTTCAAGAGACTTGGCGATATTTATTGCAGGCCAGAGCACATTTCTCAGCTGTTGAGTATTTGTTTGATTGAATATTCGTCAATACATCAAATTCAATTACAGCTAGAGTTCATTCAGAACTTTTATTCGAGAACTTTCTTATTCTTAACTGACTCTCAGAAGGATCAAATAATTCAAAAAATTGATGGTTTGATATTTAATGACTCAATTGAAGTGAGAACTTCGACTTCGAAGGTGCTATCAGGTATTATTCATAATTCTCAAGACTTGACAAAGATTGACACCATTATCTCCAATTACAATGACATTCTTTCCAAGTTAAAGGGCAAGAAAGCGCTAAACCCTAAACAAATAGCCAAACTGCATGGTTCGACTGTTGGCCTTGGTGCATTGATCAGTGCTTTCCCTTACACATCACCTCCACCAAAATGGATACCTTATGAGATCAGTATTTTATCTAAGGCAACATCAATCCCTGGTCAAGTTGGAAAAGCAGCAAAAGACATTTTAAGTAGTTTCAAAAAGCTGAGAGCTGATACTTGGCATATTGATAAAGAGTCTTTTAGTGAAGATCAATTAGAGGACCTTGAAGGTGTTTTATGGAGAAGTTACTTTGCGTGATTCGAGGCCTTTCCCTACAGATTTAGTTTTATTTTAACGACTTTTATTTAATGTACAATAATGAGTTGTATTTATTTATTTGATCCGATTAGGTTTCCTAAGTACGAGCAGCTCTTCTCTTTTTTTGATCCATACCATTCAAAGCACCAGAAATGGTCCCTGGTGCACTGGATAAAGCACCAGTCACAGGGGCAAATTTCACATTAGCATTATGATGTTGATGACGGTTTTGATTTTGATTGTTGTTACTTGAACTGTAAGAGTGTCTTTCATTGCCTTGATGTGAGCCAGCTAGACGTTCGTTACGATCAGAAAGTGTAGAAGCTCTATCAGCCAAAGTCAAAGCAAGATCTTGTAATTTTGTTAATTCAGAACTCTTAGTGAAGATAATGGAGTTGGAAACTTGATCCAAACCAGCATCAATCTCTTGGTGGAAGATCATTTTAGAAACAGTAGCAGAAACTTTAGATTCAGGTAACTCAAATATTTGAGATAATTTGGTAATAGAAAGTTTTGAGTAGAATGATTTAAATTGGAATAAATAAGTTCTTAAACCTTCAATTTGTATTTTTTCTTTAATTGATTCCCTTAGTTTATCAGATTCTGGGAAAGCATTCCAAACTTTGATAGAGTTTAATAGTTCAACAGCTTTTTTCCAATTACCAGCTTGTAAAGCTTTAGCAGCATGCATAATGTAATCTTTGGTGTTTTCTGGTGGACCTTGGAAAGGTTGTCTTTCATGGAATTCCAAAGTACGACGGAATGATTTATTTTGTAATCTCTTTTTCGCATCAATTGATGACCCAAGTTGTGCATATTGAGGAATTTCAATTAATAAAGAACTAGTCAAGAAAACACTCTCCAATAATTCTAGATTGATGTGAGTGTGGAAAGGTAGCAAACGCTGCTTGTCAATGATAGATGATTGGTTGTTGAATTTTTGACCAGATTGACCTAATAATTCTTTGTGACGTTGAGAAGTGGCAATTTCTTGTAAAGCTTGTTGAGCTTCTTGAATTAAGCCATTTCTGAAAGCACATAAACCAAGTTGAACTAAAGCTCTGTTGAATAAGATTTGTAAACCTGGCTCTGAGTTATGTATAGTTGATTGCAAATGTGAGATTAACAAACTATCTCTGGCTTTGTAGTATTGGTTGTTGTGAGCATAATAGTAAACGTGAGATAGGACAGCACGTTTACGGTAAATAGAATTGGATTGGTTGTAAAGAACACTAACCAAGGAGCTTAACAAAGAATCACTGTAGTCTTTTGATTCTGAAAAGGCAGCGATCACTGAAGTGTAACCAACAGAATTCAAGTTTGAGAATGAAAGTTTTTCAGCAGTTGTTATTAAAGAGCTTGATTTGAAATAAATGTGTTCAATTCTTCTCAAGACAATTCTAGAAATTTGATCACGGCCGCTAATGACAACTTCACTTTCAGCAGCAGCTTCTTTAATCTTTGACAAAGCTTTTTGCGGAATGACACGTTCAGTATATAATTGAGCACGAATAATGGTGTCATATATTGATTGTTCATCTCTTAGACGTTCAACGTATTCGGTGGTGTATGGGTCAATAACTTGTGATGAACGAGTAAATTCATCATCTAATCTTTCAACAAAAGAAACAACAGAACCCAAAATGGTACGAACACCATCTGAATTTGGAGTTGGTTCAACTTCAACATCATCTAAAGGTTCAGCAGTTTCCAAAACACGATAAGTAGTAATATTTTGTTCCAAAATGAGGAATAAATCATTGACATCTTCGGAGGCTGCTTTCCATTGTTCGATAGGCCAGAAGGAAGAATGAGTAGCCGTATCAAATCTCAAAGGAACTAAAATCAAGTAGATGACAATCTTTTCATAAGGAGTAGAAGCTAATTTAACCAATTCTTCTAATGATTTAATTTGTTCAGAGATATCCACATTCTTCTTACCTCTAGACTCAGTAATAGAACGAAGGGTGGAGAAGATCAAAGCACTGTTAGAAGATTTCTTACCAGTGGCTGGAGTTGGGGCTGGGGATTCAGTTGCATCCTTTTGAGCATATTGATCTCTTTCAAAAGTGTCTGGACTGGCTCTAAAAGATTCGATCAAATTACTGTGTTCACGAGCAACTTTTTTAACTCTTTGTTTGATAGTGTTAAATGCTTTTGCAACAGAAGCATTTAATTTCTTTTTAGAATCCTTTTCTTCAACTGATGAACCATTCAAAGTTTCATCTAGGCCAGCTAAAGATTTGATATAAATACTTGGAGTTGTAATGTTTTGCTGGGAAGCTTTGATCAACAAACGGTTCAATTTGTCGAATTCAGAAAGAGCAACGACCCAATCGTTCAAGACTTTAGAGTTATCGATCACAGCAATGGAATCTTCAATTTCATCGAGCAGTTTCTCTCTTGCACTTTTGACAACTTTCTTATCATCTTCATCACTTGATTCATCATCACTCTCGTCCTTAGCAAAGGATCTTTTCAAAAAGTATGAAGGACCTCTGGCTCCTCCATCATCTGAATCACTATCTGATCCATCGTCGTCATTGTTGGCGAATTCAGAATCGTCACTCAAATCTTCTTGTTCTTGTTCTTCTTCTTCTTCACTGGAGTTTAATAACTCTTCATCGGAAGAACTTAACAATTCCTCTTCTGAAGAGGAGTAATCAGAATCTGACACACCACCCTGGAAGAAACGTGACATTTTGCTTATGAGAGGCGTTTAATTTGATCTATTAGTTGTTTTCTTCTTTTCAAAAATTTGTCCTTTTTTTGCTGAACATTGGAAAAAATTTGTGAATACGGGTAAATTTCAGCACGGCAGTATTCTTAACTATGTAAATCAAGAGTAAAAACCAGAACGATTGGTGTTATTTCGTGTTAGACTGGCCACTTTCGTACTGTATTGTAGTTTACTTTGGTCAGGTATAGATATCTTTCTAAGTTCACTCTTTATTAGACGATCTTAGGCCTATTGAGATGCTAGGAAGGCCAATGCTGTTATTCTAATCACGTGAGACACCACTTTTCATACGGGCTGCTTAACCGAAAAAGAAAAAAAAATAGTGATGAGCTGAAAATGTGCAAAAAGACCAAGAGCAGACACTATTACACAGCAGGAAATACGAGGATATGAGTGAAAGAAAAGCTCCAGCTAAACCTAAACTCTCACAGCTTTGTGAGTTATGCCACTGTAGAAAAGCAGTGGTCAAAAGACCGAAGAACTTGCAGAAAATCTGTAAATTGTGTTTTTATGATGTGTTTGAGACTGAGATCCACAACACAATCATAAACAATAATTTATTTTACCCAGGTGAAAGAGTCGCTGTTGGTGCTTCTGGAGGTAAGGATTCAACTGTTCTTGCATACGTTTTGAAACTATTGAATGAACGTTATAACTATGGGATTAATATTGTTCTACTAAGTATTGATGAAGGTATCATTGGTTATAGGGATGATTCTTTAGCAACAGTGAAACGTAATCAGCAACAGTATGACCTACCTCTAGAGATCGTTTCATATAGGGAACTTTATAACTGGACAATGGATGAGATTGTCAGCTGTGCTGGTATAAGGAACAGTTGTACTTACTGTGGTGTTTTTAGAAGACAAGCTTTAGATCGAGGCGCTGCTAAACTAGAAATAAATCATGTTGTTACTGGTCATAATGCTGACGATATGGCAGAAACTGTCTTGATGAATCTTTTAAGAGGGGATGTTGCTAGATTAGAGAAATCGACTACGATCATGACATCCAGTACAGGCTCTCCAATAAAGAGATCAAAGCCTTTTAAATATTCATACCAAAAGGAAATTGTGCTCTATGCTCACTACAAGAAGCTGGATTATTTCTCGACTGAATGTACGTATGCACCTGAGGCATTCAGAGGAACAGCCAGAGAACTAATGAAGAATCTCGAGGCTATAAGACCGAGCTGTATCATTGATATTATTCAATCTGGTGAAAACTTTGTCTTGAAGCAAAAGAAGATCAGAGCTCAATTCAGAAAGAACAATGGGAAGAGTAGTGCAAATACTGAAATTGAAGTGAGATCGGACGGTACTGTTTCCCTAAATAGAGGAGGGTTTGTGGACGGAAACAGATGTGAGAAGTGCGGCTACTTGTCGAGTAATAATATTTGTAAAGCGTGTATGCTTTTGGAGGGATTAGAGTTAAACAGAGCCAAAATCCAGCTGGAGAATGATACTTCCACTGTTGGTGCTGCTAAGCTAACGAGGACACTCGAACAGTTGACCTTTTAATGCGAAATTAGTTTCTTTTATTTCTATTGTCTAAGAACTCGTAGCCTAGTCACCAATCATTAATCACTGATCGTTTGTAATCAAAGTTGCCTATCACTCAACTAAATAGTGATAATTATCTACATCTCATAAGCCTAAAAGTTCTCAAGCGGAAGTCAAATTCGGGCGGCGTAGTGGCTTATTTTATATTACTTAAAACTAAAAAAAGCATACTGAACAGGCCAAAAAGTACACAACTAGCCAGATGAGATCACTGATAAAGTCACACAAACGAGAGTCCTCTGAACCAAATGGTGATCTTCTTCCCAGCCCCTTCGATCTCGAACCAAATTACGCAGAAATCCATAGTTCATTGCTCCCACCAGCCTCATCTGTACCGCAATCTCCTACAAAATCATCTAGCTCTCCCACTTTGAATAAAGGGAGAAAGTTGCAAAGATTATTTCAAAGGTCAAAAGCTCCATCACTCAATATTGGAGTGTATTCTACTACTGTTTTACCCGTATCTCCCAAGAAATCCTCGCCACCATCTATTATTGGAACTATAACTCATGAATGGGGGTCTACAAATGATATTAGGAATCCCAAAACACCTTCAACTCCAAAGTTAAATTCTCTAACCTCTTCTACTGATAATCTATTCCAAAAAACACCACCATCAAAGAATCTTGAGCAAATTCGATTACCCTCAAATACAGTACTTGAAATCCCAGATAAAGCTGATATCAAAAATGCACATAGAAAAGCCCAAATTTTAACCACAGAAAAATCGCCAATGCTGAAAGTTGGAGAGTCTACCCCAATGGATTCACCCAAACCTGATAATTTTTCATCTTCTGATTCTGAGCGTAGTGAATTTTCTTTTGAACAGGATAACAGAGCAGGTAGAAATACTTCAATAAGATATTATAAATCACATAGCCAGCAGGAACTCCAAAATCAAGAAGTAACTCAACACCAGGGGTACTATGTGAATGATTTGGTCGATGATAACTTTGATGATGATATGAATTATTTTGATGAAGATGATGGCTTCAATGATGATGAAGAGTTATTTAACAGAAAATACTTTGCTGATGATGATGATGGCCAAGAAAACGAGAAGGAAAAGCAAAAGGAAAAGGAAAACATTAGGGAACAATTGAAAACATCAAAATCGATAAACAATACTGTGACACTCTCTCCAAAAAGATCTCTGAAGTATCACCAGCTTCCTTATGGCTTAGAACAAGAGTTTAGCACAAAAAAATATTCATGGTTTTCTGAAGATGAGAATGATTATGATTCTCAAATCAAGTCAGATAAGGAGTATTACAAATTCGAGGAGGATGACTACTTAGATGAAATCAATGAAATTCCTGAAAACTATGAATCAGATAGTTCCCAAGACACTAGACCAAAGCTATCGAAATCAAAATCATTGAATAGCAGTTTGAAACAAGTGAAGAAAGTAGTTATGGGGGATTCTTACAAGAATAATAAAATATTTCAAAGGACGAAGACCGTTACACTGTTCGAAAGACATGGATTAGCGTCAACACCAACACTAACACCAGCATCAACATCGACATCGACATCAAATACATTTAGTTACTCTACTCCGAATTCGTCTTTTACATCTCCTTTTCCAACCTTTCTTTCAGACCAATCTAATGTTGATTTATCCCCAATATCAGAAGCATCTTTTGATGGCTCTCCTTAACTACAATAATTAATGCATGAACCATATTTATTTCAATATTCGTTTTAGAACAATCAATAAATCCAATATTTTATACCCATTTCTTTTCTCAGAGTGAAGTCCTATTTTCCTTTATAAAGCTTTCAAATGTGTAATCTGGAGCATTTTTATAGTCAAAATAGTCACCATTAATTGTCCTTCCTTTATTATCATCATTCTTCTTTTGCATTTCTAATTCATACTTGTTTTTTTTAAAGCTTAAATTCCTCTGTTGACTTTTTATACTTTTTAATTGTGTTTCATGATCTTTTTTTTGCTTTAACAATTCAAGACGTTTGTTGAATAATAGTGTTTTCTGTCTTCTCAGATTATCCAACACATCTTCTGTACTTTTAATTGTTTCATCACATAGATCAATAACATGACTACGCCCAATGTAACCTGTTTCATAGATAGCTGAAGTATCACTTGAAACTTTCTCTTTATCCGTATGAAGTTGCACCTCAGAAGCTATTGTTTCAAAGGAAAAATTAGAAAAGTTTCTTATCAATGGATCAATCTTTGGTTTATTTTTCTCTTTGAGCGACTTTCTTGAAATATCTGAAGAAGGAACATTATAATAATCATCATCATCCAAAAGAATCACTTCTTGTAGAATCCCTTTCTTATTTTTTTCCAAAGTAATCTTGAAATTAGGGATATCTTTGGATGTGATCTTTTGTGGAGCAAGATTCACTCTACTTTCATCAGTTAGATCAATGATTTCAGCTGGAGAATAATCAACAGAGGTAGCTAGTGTTGGAACGGTGGATGCATTACTGAACGGTTCACTGATTTCTGATTCATGACTAGATTGACTTAATAAACCAGTAATTTTGGCAACAGAGCGGAATTGATCCGCATCTGTATAATAAATTTTATGCGGTTGAAATTGGGAACCCAGTTGTTTTTGTTCAGGAGTAGCTTCTTTATGTTGCAAACCAAAAACAGATATATCATCTTCTGGTACTGTGGATGTGAAGTTTTCAGTGGTTAAAAGGTCCGGGGTAACTGCATCAAAGCTCATTTCTTGATCGCTTTGATCAACATTGGCGGTCATTTGAAGGGGAATTATATTCTCATTTGGATTAGATGTGATTAGATTATTCTGCGCCATCTTTGTAGATGAGATGATTAGTTTACCAAGATCGACTAGCTGTGTTGTTTCATCTTCAATAAAAGAAGAAGCTGTCGATGCTTCTGAATCTTCTTCGACTTCCTCAATAGAAGTTTCTTCCTGATATGATTCAGATTCAACATCCTTACTGAGCGGCCGTACTTTAAAATCCTTTGAGCCTATTGTATGGGATGCTTCTAACTGTTGTTGAAAAGCATCAGATCTTAAATGCCACGGAGTAAAGGTTCCAGCCTCTACTGACACAACCCGTTTGCTTTCAATTGGTGATTCTCGTGTTTTTGGATGATATTCTTGGATAGGTTCATCCGTTGTATTTACTTCAACCTCAAGTTGTTTAGAGTAAATCTGCAATCCTGGCGATACAAGTTTTCTTGCTTGACGTGTAGGTGTTGTCGGTACCTCAGGAAGTTCCTTTTCTGGTTTTTTAGGTGGGAAACTAAATGATTGATTGAGACTATTATTCAGTTCAGTAGCAGCCTTACTTGGGTTTGCAATTTCCTCCTCATTATCAATATCGAACGCTTTACTCGGTTTAACGTATGTTGGCGTTTCACTGAAGTCAGGTATAGTAATTTCTTTGATTGTTCGATTTGTCTTTGTTGGTGACGATGGAGTTGAGTGTGATTTAAGGTCCAATGGCTCGTATGAAGAGCCATTAAAAATAAGTGACCTGTGTCTGGAGTGATTGTGCTTTTTCCTAGGTGATAGTAATGGCGGAAGTAGAAGTTCAACTGGTATTGGAAGTTCCTGGCTATTCAGCATAGATTTCGGTCTAATGAAAAGTTTTGTTCTATCAGGTGAAGACTCAACAAGGCTCACTATGGAGTCTTTGACTGAGGCTTTTCGAGGAGTTTCGTTTAATAGTTCTCTGGTTGCAAGGTTAAAGAAAGGTTTTGAGTCGAAGCTGCGATTATCTTCAGTAAAAGAAGTACTATCGACATCTTCACTTGAACTTCCTTCTTCTTCTGATGGTAGTGAAAACCTAACTTGTGAGGTAGATCCCGTGAGTTTCTTTCGGGTTGGAGAACCATCCTTAACCATGGAAGATTGTAAAACACGGCCATCTTGCGCAACATAAGTGTTTTCCAACAGTGCTCTGGCCATGAGGTCGTTACCTATAGATGTCGGCCTCTTTCTATGCGTTCTGTACGACATTTCTGCCTTTCCTCTGTTAAAGGCAGCGCACAGAACAATTTTTTGGGTTGTTTTAATTGTCTTTTTTAAAAGAGCTCGTTTGTTTACAATTTGCCTAATTCGGAAACGATAAAAAAATCTTATTTAACCTATAAAACAATGTTTTTAGCTAATTTGTTCTTGTATGTGGAGATTGGACCATCCCATCTGGTAGCAGTCTTGTGTTCAACAACGTAGATATCCTTGGCAATCTTATCTAGCAAACGGAAATCGTGACTAACAACACAAACACCACCATTGAAGGCGTTGATAGCATCAGCCAAAGAGTCAATGGTTGGAATATCCAAACCGTTAGTAGGTTCATCCAGTAGCAAAATATTTGGAGCTTCTAGGGCTAATAAAGCAAAGACAACTCTAGAACGTTGACCTTCGGAAAGGGTGGCCATTTGTGAAGTTTGACCTTCACCTGTAAGACCATAACGACCTAGTTGACCTCTCCAGTATTGGAAATCTTGGGAAATGTGAGAGAATTTGTCACGAACAAATTCTAATGGAGTTTTGGTCAAATCTAATTGATCAGCAGAATGTTGGGAGTAGACACCAACTTTAATATGAGTATGTCTTGAAACACGACCAGATTGAGCTTGTAATTGACCAGTCATGATTTTCAATAAAGTAGATTTACCAACACCGTTTGGACCAACAAGGGCAACTCTTGAGTCCATATCAATACCAAAGTTCAAATGTTCGTACAAGTTGTGTTCTGGATTACCATCATAAGCAAATGAAATATCATCGAAAGATAAAACTGGAGGTGGTAATTTTTCAACTTCTGGGAATTGAAAGGTGAAAACTCTGTCTGGGACAACTTTTTCAATCAAACCATCAGCTTCCATCTTATCTAAGATTTTTTGTCTAGATTTAGCTTGACGGACTAAATTTGCATAAGTACCAGCAGAAGCAATGAATTTTTTAATATGAGCAATTTCTTCTTGTTGCTTGTTGTAAGATTTCATTTGGTTGGTTTCCAATTCTGATCTGGTCTTGACATAAGAATCATAATTACCACCATAAGCCATTATTTTTTGTAATCTCATATCAATCATGTTTGTACAGACACCGTTCAAGAAATCTTGAGAATGAGAAACTAAAACCAAGGTACGGTCAAACCTCTTCAAGTATTCTTCTAACCAGACACAAGCTTCTAAATCCAAATGAGCAGTTGGGTCATCCAACAATAGCAAAGTTGGTTTAACGAACAAAGCTTTAGCTAAAGCAACACGCATTTTCCAACCACCAGACATATCTTTGGTTTTCTTGTTAATGGTTTGAGCGTTGAAACCTAAACCGATCAAGATAACAGCAGCTCTTGATTCAAAAGTAGCTGGATCCATAGAATCCATTCTTTCATATATACCTTCTAAGATTAGTGACTCTGGACCTTCTTGAAGAATGACCTCTTCAACTTGGTCTTCTAATCTTTTCAACTCCAATTCAGCTTCACGAACAACATATTCTAAAGCACTGTACTCGGTTGGATCAGCTGGTTCGTTTAATAAATAAATATCAATGTTTTCTGGGATTGGATATTCTCTAGCAGCAATAGCTTTCAATAGAGTAGATTTACCACAACCATTTTCACCAAGTAAACCATAACGACGGCCATAATTTAATTCTAATTCAGAATCTTGAATTAAGACTTTACCATGGAACAGCAATGAAACAGAAGATAATTTAATATCTCTGGAGGTGGCTAAAGAATCTAAAACACCGGTGGTAACACGATCAGAGATACCATCTTTATCTTGTTGTAACTTTAATTTTTCAATCTCTGCAGCAGCAGCATCGGTATCGGAGAGCTTTTCCTTCTTTGGTTTCTTACCAGAGGCAGCCTTCTTAGCTTCTCTTTTAGCTTTGGACGCGGAAACAGCCATTCTTTCAGTGTATTAAATAGATGAAGCAATATGGAAGTGTCCGCTGAGGAAAAAAAATCTCTTCTTGACATTTGATATAAATTTTTTCTTATCATTATGTAAGCAGCCGGGTAAAAACTGGCCCTACCAGATGAGATACGTAATAGTGAGCAACAGCATGATGAAAGTGTACATTAAACTTGAATCTGTTTATATGAGATCGTCCAGAAATGCTTCATCATGTTTTAGAGTTGGAGGAGCTCTATTTTTATGGAGGGTGTTTTGATTTTGTGGTCTTAGTTTGGGATCTGACGGCACTAATGTTGGAGTCTCAATTGGTGAGCGTGAAGGTACAGGATTCCTAGTCTTATTTCTAGTATCGTTCTCATCAAATATAGTCAGGTTACTTAGGTCATTGATAGTCATTTTTCTTATGTCCTTCTTCTGAGGGATGTCAAGCTCTGATTCTTTTGTTTGGGTTATTTTTTTAAAATCTACTGATTTTAAATATTCCTCTTCATACTCATCCAAACCTTGGATTTCAAGCTGTTCTTTATACCTAAAGCTATTGGTAGACCCCTTAGGCACTATTTTACCAATTTCATCTAACTCTTCGTCACTGTGTAGAATAGGGTCTCCATTATCATCATATTCTCTAACTACTTCCTGTTGCTCCTCAGTTTGATTCTCTTCAGCATCACGCTTTGCTTTTAGCGAAGGATTGAACCTGTGCTTTCTATTTAGCTTCTGTTTGTCTTGGAACTTCTTCCTGTTCTCCTTCTTGAGATTATACTCCATCTGGTTCTCCTTGTGCTGAGTATCTGAACATTTGAGCCCACACTCCGTCGTACCAAAAAGAATTTCCCACAACGTCAGGGTGACTCGCGATCGAAGTATGACAAGCACGTGACTTCAAGGAGTCGCACTGCAGAAACAAAAATGACGGCGATTAAGTTGAGACAGTTGCGGAGCTTCTCTTTAAATAAGAGCTCTAATTATTTGATGTCAGAAATCAGAGAAGTTTATTCATATTCAACCAAATCATTTCCTTTAGACTCAGGCGACACAGCGATATAATTTCTATTTTTCCCACCTCACCACTGCAATTACAAAATGTCAAACTCCTTGCCAGGTCCTCATGATAACCAACTCTTTAATAGGCCTAAAAATGACTACAAGAGATTCAATAATCCCACCCTTCCAAATGGAGAGAAGCCTGATTTTGGATATGGTAAAAAAACACAGAAACAACAACAACAACAAAAGTCTCAAAAGACTCCTCAAAAGAATAATAAGAATAAAAATAGACAGGGGCAGACCCATGCAGGAGATGCGAAATCAAACATCCACAAGAGTCCACTGAATCCACATGTTCAACTTTTGGAAAGTTCTCCTGTATTTACAAAGAACTCCAACTATAAACTGGCTAATGTCGAAAATAGTTCTCCTGGTACTCCTTCATCTAAATTGCACTTGAAGAATTTAAACTATGCTGGTTCAACTTTCCATAACTCTCCAGAGACAAAATCCTTACCAAAGCCATCATTCTTATGAAATATTTTACACCTACAGTATTAGGTCATGAGTTATTTCTAGTTGGAAAATAGCACGTTGTGTATATTCATAAATCTCTGATGTAATGAGTTGGACAGTGGTAGCCATCTGGGTTTTTGTCCAAATACACCTGGTGGTAGTCTTCAGCATCATAATAAACTTTCAATGGCTCAATAGCTGTTTTGATCTGGTTTGACCATTTTGGTTGGAATTCTTTTGTAACCTCTTGTGCAATTTTGAGGTCTTCCTCTCCATGAGTAAAAATGGCTGAACGATATTGGGTACCAACGTCCCCACCTTGACGATCAATAGTTGTTGGGTCATGGATTCTATAGAAAAATGATATCAGCTCTCTTAATGAAACGATTTTTGGGTCATAACTAATTTGTAGTACCTCAGCAACTTTAAACTTTTAGTTAGTATACTTCAGTCAAATAGCTTTTGGATAAGACTCACAATTCGTATCTCCCACACAAACTCTTTTGTATGTAGGGTCTGCTATAGCACCATTGGCGAAACCAACTTTGGCATCAACAAGCCCCTTGGATCCACCATAATTCTTTCTGTAGACATGTTCAACTCCCCAGAAGCATCTATATTCTACTGTTAGTATTATATTTATTGTTGAATCAGCGAAGCACACATACCCTGCGGCAAAAGTAATGAGTTTTTGAGTAGCTGGATTGAATTGGATAGTTGGTGAGACAACGGACATTTTTCAGTGATAATGAAGAGCTGAGCTGAAGTTGCCACAATAATATTTTTTGTTTCAATAAAACCCACCATTCTCGGAAACGTCACCTATTACGGGTCTGGGCCTCGTACACAATTTAAAACATATAAAAAGAACCTACTAAGACCATTGCGCACATCTTCCAATCCCTCAAGTTCTTCAACTAAATGACCCAAACATACCCAAAACTTACAACGGCTGAGTTTACCACTGCTGTGGGAAATACTCCCCTAATTAAATTGGAATCCATCTCCAAAGAGATCGGAAGAGACGTCTACTTCAAAGCAGAATATAGAAACCCAGGAAGATCTATCAAGGATCGTGCTGCTCTATTTCTTGTACAAGATGCATTAAAAAGTGGTAAGGTGGCACCAGGTGGAACCTTAGTTGAGGCTACTGCCGGTAATACTGGTATTGCAGTCACATTAATTGGAAACAGTTATGATCCACCTTTCAAAACTATTTTGTTTGTTCCTGAAGTCCTTGTTCCTGAAAAGATCTCGATTCTAGAAGAACTTGGTGCTAAAGTTGTTAAATGTCCTATAGTTCCTCAGGATCACAGTGACTTTGTTAACAATCAAGCCATCAGATATGCTGAAGAGACTCCAAATGCTGTCCACATTAACCAAATGGACAATTTAAGTAATAGACGAGCACATTATGAGACAACAGGTCCAGAAATATGGAAGCAAACTGGTGGAAATATTGATGCTTTTATTGTTGCAGCTGGTACTGGTGGTACCTTTGGTGGGGTTTCAACTTACTTGAAAGAAGTCAGTACTGGTCGTGTGAAGACTTATCTGGCTGATAGAGAAGGTTCTGGTTTGTACTCTTACATTACAACTAAGGGTGAAAGCTGGGAAGCCGAAGGAAAAAGTTTCATCGAAGGTGTTGGTAAGCTTGCATTGACTGGTCAATTGCAAGATGCTTTGGAATTAGCTGATGGCGCATTCAGAGTTCTAGACATTGAAGCTATCAAAACTATTTACAATTTGATTGACAAGGAGAACCTTCATGTTGGAGCCAGTGGTGGTTTGAATATCACTGCAGCTGTTGACCTAGCCAAAACTTTACCTGAAGGCTCTGTAGTTGTTACAACAGTTGCGGATACAGCTGAGAGATATGCCTCTAGACTTTTCAATGAAGAATATTTGAGAGAAGCAGGTCACTGGGACCAAATCCCAGATCACTTGAAGAAGTATGCAACTTACAAAGCTTAGATAGCGAACACAGCATGAGAAATACATGTACTTATTACCTGAACTTTTTTTGGTTTAATATAGCAACGTAAATTGCGCTGTTCATAATATGAAAGAACCGATGTTGGCTGGGCTAAATATACTGCTAAGACATGCCAAAATAAGCATTCCAAGTCATTAAGAGATAGCAAAGAGGTAACCTCATCAAGCTATAGAGCAACTAATCCATTTGTTCATATTTGAGCTCCTAATGTTAATTCAAACAATTTGTGGACAGGTGATTACCTTGAGTTCCTCCAAAAGTAAGTGAGCTCTTCCAGTGACAGCTCTAAGCTCTAAACAAGGCTATTATCGCTGTATTTATATCCGGTCATTTTGCTTTATAGAGAGAGTATTGTTGAATCTGAGATATGTTCCCAAGAATGTTCATAAGATGGCTGACCAGCAGGTATCCATAAACGGGATTGTTTCTTAACCTTTTCATCTCGTGGGTTCTTTAAACTGAACAATAGAACAAGTCGTGGCTTAAGTGGTATTGTAATGTCACCAAATAATACAGGTTTTGCACCATTTGAAGATCCATCGGACTTTATAGAATTGATATAATTGGATTTTCCAGGATCTCTCAGCTCAAGGGAATCTAAGTCTTCCCACTATTATCGCTAATGTTCATACTTTCGATGGATCATAATCTCAAGTTAATAGATTCAAAGAGGTATACTAGAGCCAGCGGTTTTGCATTGTAATGAGGTTTTGTTGAAGAAAATAAAAGAGCATGATGATGAAGAGTGAATTGTTAATCATGAACATTTAAAATTTACAACTATAATGAAGTAATCAATGATTTTATTTATACTTAAAAGCTATTCCATGGTGCAATAGCATTCTCATCCAGTTCTATTGCAAAGAATGGTTTCAATTG
>JAKUAH010000260.1:0-96283 GCA_030562945.1 Wickerhamomyces jianshihensis
CCAACTATGAATTTGCTGGTGACGTTAAAAGTACTTTCTAAAATCCTGCAAAATGCTACTATCAACTTTTCCAATAGATTTGAATATTTGACCGAAAAGATCTTCCTCTATAGCAAAACTTTCTAACATTGATAGAGACTCTAGTGCTTTTAGACCCTTATTCAAGTCCAAATGCTCATCTTCGTAATAATTATCAGCTTCAATAGCTGCATTGGGCAATGGGTTCAGTAATGTTGTGAATTCAGGGCAATGATAAAAACTTTCTTCAAATGTATTTGATAGTTCATTAATGAACTCATCAGACAAGAGAGTAAAAACATTGGACGCATTCAAATTTGAGATTGTGCTATCCTTTAATAACATCCAATCTCTCAATATGAAATTCAATTCTGGATCATTAATATTTTTCTCAACAAATAAAGAATTAAAGTCTTGAGATCTGAAAGATTTTAAACAATCGAGACCAAACTGGTACATAACCATAATCTTCAAAGATGAGTTATAAGTAGAACCTATCTTGAGATTGTAGATATTAATAGCAGTATTGGAAATTTGCAATAGAGTATCTATCAGGTTTGTTAATTTATTCACCTCATGCTCCCCAGACTGAGTAAAGAACACAAGGCAATGCACTAGTCTTATAAGCAGGACGGATATGATAGTAAAAACTCTAAAGAATGTTACATTTAATATTGGTAATATTTCAAAGTTATAAATAGGATCAATAAACGTTTTGAAGTTACCCATCAAATAACTTATTCCCAAATCAATAATATCCTTTAAGATCAAAAAAACCTCCAGCATATGAATTTGATAAAGTTCAAGGTTTCTGTGTGAGTTATTCTCAAAGTACTCACAAATTAACATATGGACTTGAACCTTTAAATTTAAATGAGTTAAATTGATGATATAGGTTGTTACATTTGATAGGTTGGCAGAAAGATGTTGCTTGTAACCTCTTGATATGCCCTTCAGAGGTATTAATAGCTCAATACCAAAATTATGTTCAATATAGTCATCAGTTTCATATAACAAGGATATCAGTCTGTCCCAATTTGTGTCCTTCTTTATAATTCTCATCAACTCCTCATATCTTTTATGAAGGGCTGATTGTTTTTTGATATCCTCGCTCTGTATCATCTCAAGACCATCGGCACTTAAAATAACGGGATATTCA
Organism: Wickerhamomyces jianshihensis; assembly: GCA_030562945.1. Classification (NCBI taxonomy): domain Eukaryota; kingdom Fungi; phylum Ascomycota; class Saccharomycetes; order Phaffomycetales; family Wickerhamomycetaceae; genus Wickerhamomyces; species Wickerhamomyces jianshihensis. The sequence continues at coordinate 1,178 of JAKUAH010000260.1, forward strand.
ACATTCACCAGTTGCCTTTTTGGTAGAACACTTAAGCTTCCGCTTAAAATAATGGTCCTTAAATCGAGATCCATCAAAGAATACCAAAGCTTCCTTCTCAGGTTTGTCTCGACAGCATTATTTTTAGTTTGAGTGTAATTGACTGGATCACGGTTAAGCCCCATTGAAATAGCACTTTGTGCAATAAACCCCATTAAATGCTGGTTCCTTGTCAAACTTAGGTCTCCATTTTCTGGGCTATCTTTTAAATAGAATCTGAGGTACAATAGAGCTTGGAAAATTTCAAGGGTGGTTTTCTTAGCAACCTTGTAGAATGACAGACATAACTGAGCCGTTGTTATTGAGTTAACTGAGATGGGATAAGCCTTAAGTTCAGATAGGACATCATTTGTGTTTTCATCATCAATTATTTGAATAGCAATGCTAGAATATCTCAAAATTATTAAAGATATCGATATTATAGCCAGATCAGAGCGGTGAGATAGGAGAAGTGAAGGTTCTTGATTATTGTAATTTATGATTCTGGACAATTTCTCTTTGAATTGAAGTTCGTCGATGAAAGGTCTCATAGGCCAAAGGTAATGAAAAAAAAACCACATGTACTTCTCTGTCAAATTCTTTGAGGGTAAAACATCTTGAATCTTCTTCTTCAATAGGTCAATATTCCCGTCATTCGAATCTTCTAAAGTCAGGAAAGGGAAAAAATTCATCTTTACTAAAAGCTGCCTCTCATTAACTATGTTAGAGATGGACTTGATGGACTGTTGATCATCTTGACCAATTTTTAATAATATTATCCACTTTGAAATATTATTAGAATGACTAGTGATCCAGTTTTCCTTGAGTGGTTCCGACAAGCCTATGGTGTGTCGCTTTAAGGTAATTATAAGATACGTAATGAACAGCTGAATATAGGCATCTTGTTTATACCATTTCATTGTGCTCAGGGGATTACAATCACTATGATTTCTGTTTAGCTTCAATATAGAACCGTTTGATTCATTGAAATTCATGAGAAGACCACCAAACACAGACTTGTTATCAATGTTATCAGAATTAGCTAGATCAAAACCTCTGTTTTTATAAGTTTTTGAGTTATCTCGGGAATCTCTTCTCTTAGCGAGTATATAACTGCAAGGTAGCTTGAATCTGTTACAATTGTGGCATTTTGCTTTCGCTTTGTCAGATCTGTTCCTGTTTTTTTCACAATACCCACAAACGATCGATATTCTTGACCTAGTTCTTCCTTCCATCCTCAAAGACTAGAGGTTCAAGCAGCCAGATAAGCTTTGTCGGCCTTCAACTATGATAAAAACTTATAGGAAACGCTCCTGCAATTACTGAAGGGAAACTCCATCTGTTATGATTAGCACTCTTTTCATTTTCTTGGCCATCTAAATGCTTAATTAGGTAATATTCGTTATAGGTGCCTTTAAACTTAAATGCGTCGAAGTCCGTTTAAATGCACCTTAAGGCCGCATAAAATCCGCCTTGAACACAAAACTATAAAACCATAAAACCATTCTTGAAGCCATATAAAAATGCTATAAAAGTAGTCAACACCCACATAGATAAGCGATGAATCCATGGCCTCCAGTTCAGGGAAGGATCAAGGCCATATATGAGTGACTATTCATTGAAGGATTTTGAACAACAGCAGGAAGTGCTCAACTCCAAACCTGTGAAGAGGCTGTTTACTCCGTTCCTCTCTAAAAGGGTACCACCAATCCCAGAACTTTCTGAGAGGGAAGCCATTCCACTATTCAATGCAACTATATTGTCAAGAACATTTTTGTTTTGGCTCACACCATTATTGAAAGTTGGATATAAAAGGACGCTAGTTCAAGAGGATCTTTGGGTCTTAGATGATGAACTATCTTTGGAACAAAACTATTTAAAATTTCAAAGTAATATGGACTATTACATACAAAAGAATTCGACTAATGAGCTAGCTGTCTTATATGCTCTGTTGAAGTCGATGGAATATGAATACCTTTTGGCAATAACGTTCAAAAGTCTTGCAAATGTTGCTTCAGCCTTTACACCATTCCTAATGAAATACCTTGTTGAGACTGTTGAAATGAGATCTTCAGGTCATGAATTGAAAATAAATAAAGGAATCGGTTATTCGTTTGGAATCGCTATTTTAATGATATTGGTTGGAATTTTGAAAAATCAAGGTTTGCTGCTGTCATATTATGTTGGTTCCCAATCAAGAACCATATTGACTAAAGCCTTGTTACAAAAGTCAATAACTGCAAGCAAGACAACAAAGTGCAGGTTTAGTAATGGAAAAATAATTTCAATGATGGGAGCTGATTTGGAGAGAATTGATGAAGCTATTTGCTTTCTACCTGACGCTATCTCATCTCCATTTCCTATAATTATTGGGATTATTATTTTGGTAATCAACTTGAGAGTTAGTGCCTTGGCAGGTATTGCTACTTTTTTCCTTGCTTTAGTTCTTATGGTTTTACCAATGAAATTCTTGTTGGATTTAAGGAAGAGAACAGATAAACTAGCTGATGAGAGGGTTTCTATCACCAGAGAGATACTGCTATCAATAAAGATTATCAAATTTTACTCCTGGGAAAATGCTTATGAGTCTATAATTAAGAGAATTCGTTTCAAAGAAAGTTCGTTGGTTTTGCGTTTTCAAATTATTATATCCTATATGATATCACTTGTTACAGGCAGCCCACTGTTGAACTCTATGGCTGCAATTTTGGTTTACTACGCTGTGTCTGGCCATGGAAGTGCAGCAATCATATTTTCCTCGCTGTCTTTATTCAGTATGATTTCAAATCAAGTTATTGAACTTCCAGGTTCAATTGCTAAATGTGTTCAAGGCTATAGTGGTATTTTGAGGATTTCTGAGTTTATACGAGATGAACATGAATTTGACCATACGATAGAGCCTACTGATGAAAAAGTCCCATCTACTCTTCTTGGTCCAAATGATTGCATCAAAATGGTTGACTGTTCTTTTGAATGGGTTATTTATGAAGAAAAAGAAGAAGGTACATCTAGTGTCTCTCCACAGAAGAAGAAGCTAGAGAACGAATATGAAGTTTACTCTATAGATGATAATACTGTGAATTTTAAAGATTCGAAATTGAAACTGTTCAATAAGGTAAATATAACGATTGGGAGAGGTGAACTTATCGTTGTTATTGGGTCAATCGGTTCAGGTAAGTCTTCTTTCCTTTCAGCACTATCTGGAGAAATGGCCAAATCTGAGGGTTCATTAGCTATAGAAGGATCATTTATCTTATGTGCTACACCATGGATTCAAAATACTTCAATAAGAGAGAACATTCTCTTTGGCTCTTCATTTGAGTTTTCAAAATATCAAAATACAATTAATGCTTGTGGTCTATCTGAAGATTTAAAGGAGTTCAGCTCTTCAGATTTAACTGAGGTTGGGGAGCGTGGTATAACATTATCTGGTGGCCAAAAGGTGAGGCTGAGTCTTGCAAGAGCTGTTTACTCAGATAAGGATATATATCTGCTGGATGATATTGTAAGTGCTGTTGATCCAAATATGGGCGAACATTTGCTTAACGACTGTCTGTTTGGTATATTGAAGGATAAGACCAGAATTTTGGCCACAAATCAGCTTTCAATGGTATCAGTAGCTGATAAGATTATTTTTATAGGAGAAAATGGAACTTTAGATTTTGGTACGGCAGATGAGCTACAGGCTAGAAACAGTGGTTACCGAAATTTGATGGAGTTTGATTACAAGAACATTCCAAACCATAAGAACGGCGTTGAAGTGGAAAACTCAAAGAGGGTCACTGGTTCTGAGATGTTTGGGCTCGGTACTTCAGATAACTCGTTGTACAAAGATGAAGAACGTGCTTTTAATAGTATCCCATTGTCATTATATCTTAAGTATTTAGATACTGGAAGCGGAGTATTTGGCATGTGTGCTTTCCCCCTTTTGCTACTGCTGATGACTTTAGCAACATTTGTGTCGCTATTTACTAATGTTTGGTTATCCTTTTGGATTGAGATGAAATTCCCAAAAATCCCTGGCTCTGTTTATATTGGGTTGTACATTTGCTTCACTATTTTGAGCATCTTGATTACTTGGCTGTTGTATGCTTATATGTCGTACTTCATAACAAGATCTTCTAGAATAATGATCTTGAAAGCTATACACAGGGTCCTTCATACTCCAATGAGCTACATGGATACTACACCAATTGGAAGAATTTTGAATAGATTCACCAAAGACTGTAATTCTTTGGACAACGAAGTCGGTTCTGAGTTAATGTTGTTTGTTTACTGCTTTAGCTTGATGATCGGAATTCTGATTTTGTCTGTGGTTTATATTCCATGGTTTGCCTTGGCCATACCTATATTCGCCGTTGTGTTTGTGAGTATCACAAACTTTTACCAAGCTTCCTCAAGGGAAGTTAAAAGATTGGAAGCGATAAATCGGTCATTCGTGATCAATAATTTCAATGAAGTACTTGGTGGCTTATCTACTATCAAGGCTTACAAGACAGAATCTCTTTTTTCAAACAAAAATTCCAAATATTGCGATCAGTTGAATGAGGTCAATTTCATAGTCAACGCCAATCAAAGATGGATTGGTATAGCTGTTGATATCATTGGTGGTATTATTACTTTCATAATCTCAATTCTATCAGTAACAGGCGTTTTTAATCTAAGTGCTTCCTCTGCTGGTTTACTGCTTACAAATATTATTGACTTTTCTCAAATTTTAACCTCTTTGGTCGAGTTTTACTCTGGTTTGGAAAACGAAATGAATTCTGTTGAAAGAATTCATCATTATGCGTTTAATTTGGATCAGGAGGCACCATATTATATCAAAGAAACAGATCCTGGTGTTAACTGGCCATCAAGTGGTGGTATTGAAATGAAAAATGTCAGTATGAAGTATAGAGCAGAATTACCCTTTGTGTTGAAGGATCTATCATTGAGCATTGACCCAGGATCAAAGATCGGCGTTTGTGGAAGGACAGGTGCTGGTAAAAGTTCTTTGATGAATGCAATTTTTAGAATCAATGAGCTGAAATCGGGTAGGATTGAAATTGATGGTGTTGATATCTCCAAGCTTGGATTGAATCAATTGAGATCAAAATTGTCTATCATTCCGCAAGACCCAGTGTTATTTGAAGGAACACTGAGAAGAAACCTTGACCCATTCGATGAATACACTGACGACACATTATGGGACTCATTGAGAAGAAGTGGCCTTTTAAAACATGATGAATTGGAAAGAATCAAGATACAAACTCGAAAGCTACATAAATTCCATTTACTCAACCATGTTGATAGTGAAGGATCCAATTTTTCATTAGGTGAAAAGCAGCTAATCGCCCTGACAAGAACTATAGCGAGAAATTCAAGGATACTGATCATGGATGAAGCTACTGCTAGTGTTGATTATAGAACTGATGCTTTAATTCAACAAACTATTCTTAATGAGTTCAATAGTTGTACTATTTTATGTGTTGCTCATAGATTGCGAACAATTTTAAATTACGACAAAATAATTGTTATGGACAAAGGTAAGGCAAAGGAATCTGGCAAACCTTTTGAACTTTTTGAGAAAGGTGGGATTTTTACTGAAATGTGCAAAGCATCTGGTATCACTGAAAGTGATTTTGATTCGAAGAACAAAAATGTACATTAAATTCTAGAGATTTAACATTTGATTGAGGTCCTGAAAAAAAGTATAACCGAATCATTCAGATAATACAGTAACGTAGTGAACGCATCCAAATTATCGAAACCTGATCTAGAGTCAAAAAAATTTGGCTGCATAATATTGCTTTATTTTTTCCTTGGTTAACGAAGTTGAAAGCATTGGACATCATACCTGTGACCTTATTTGAAGCTACTGATGATTGATCCTCCTGAAAGCTAAAAATAAGTCATGGAAATCTAAGCAATAATGGAATGGTTCATCCAAAATTGCGCTAAACTCCCTGATATAACTTTCATCTTGATGAATGAAAAAATTAGTTTTATAGGTGTTTATGATGGCGACTAATCCACTACTTCTTTCTGTATCTAGGAGTTCCCACTGTTGTGAACTCTGTTGTAAGATAAAGAATTGAAAGTCTTTTTTATGGTTTCCACTTTAGTGTTGATAATTTCAAATGATAAACAGATTGGGGGTTATAAAAACTGATGAGCTGACTCAAAGATTGAAATTTATATCATTATAAAGAAAAGAAGAAGAATCTCGAAGAAGCAAACATCTTCAGCTGAATAGTACCGCCGAGAGACCCAGTTTTGTATAAGTTGATCAAATACTCGGCGGTTTTTACCAGTGCCTGGATAAACAGTTCCATAGCATGATAACCAACATTATCCGAAATGTCAGTATTATGGAAGAGATCTTTAGCATGGTATAGTCTGAGTAGAGTTGAGGTTGGTATCATAAATATCCTAGAAAATGCTGTATTGATTAGAGGAACTATTTCAAAATCATAGAATGGATGAATGAACCCCTTTAGTTTCCTCAGCAAAAAGGCGGCCCATATATCTTGCAGGAACTTAATCTACCTCGGGGCCTTAATGTTGTATTCTCTGAAAAGATCAGGCTTTAAATGGTTGTTATTTTCTGTAAACAATAGAATGGACTGATATAAGAATAATTTAAAAGAATGATGAATAAGGTTTCGGGCTAAAATTTTCATATAAGATTTGAGGGTTGAAAAAGTATCGAATTTGGTGGAATCTTATCAATTGAAACCAGGTTGTTCATGTGGCAATGTGACTTCATTTGACTATCTGTGTCTTCAGATTAGCTCCATACGCTATATTTATCATTTTGGATACTAATATATAGAGCTTGTCTAGCTCATACCCCCTTTCATTTTCTTTTATTAGTCTTTCTAAAATCGAACCTGACACTTGTGTTGGTAATTTTACGTCATAAAGTGAGTTATCAGGAACCGTCGTGATAGAGCCAGCTAACAGCAAAGATCTTGCATCTATTTCAACAATTAAGTACCATATTCTTCTTCTTAAATTGCATATTGATGATTCCAGTTGTAAATTTTCATAGTTATCCGGATCTCTACTCAACCCAATAGAGAGGTCCGAATGAACGATTAATGCGAGCAAGTTTTGAGATTGTGTCAGTCTGGAGAATCACCGTCCTCTGGTGCATCTCGAAAGTACAGTCTTAGATAAAGTAGGGCTGTAACCAATAGTGAATTAGTTTTTCTGGAGACCCTTTAATATGAAATTGCGGTTTGAGCAAGGCATATTACCTAAATGGGAATTGGCGAGGGTCAAATTTCTCAGAATGGGGTTAAAACTGTCAGAAGCTTCTTCAGAATAGAGATGCTGGTGTACCTCAATATGACTAATAATATAGCAACAATGCAAAGGTCTGAGCGGTTTGAGAGATTGATATTTTGTTTCAACCTGTGTGGCTCATAGCGTATAATCGCATTTAACTGAGTCCTAAAGACTTCTTAGTCAATCTAAGGCCTGGTGGGCCATATATGATCACAAAAATATAATAAATAATCATATATGATCTCTTTTGGAGGCAAAATCTGTCCAATCTGACCCTTTAAAGTATCTAATTTCCGTTCACTTCCGATCAGCTCTCTTGGAGCTCTATTTGCAGTCTTCATGAATATTTTATTTTTATCACTGTGAAGCTCCATAATTGGAACGCTGAAATCTCTATCCTTTCCAGTAGTGTCTAAAAGTGCTAGCCATTTACGAGTGCCTGGGCGTCTTCTTTTCCATTTGTCATATACCTGATCACCACTAAGCCTTAGAATAACAATAATATGGCGATAAAAAATGGGATTCTGTTGACAGATGCGAAGAGATCTAAAAGTTTACGATCTTCGTCACAGGATCATTTTATTGAAAGTGAGCAATAACCCTCACGGAAATTAATCGAGATCCCAGAGGTGAAGACCGGTAACCCTCCTGAGAGTTAGAGCGCTCGTCTTCCAACTTCCTCAGCTTTCTTTTGAGGGCCTCGCTATCATCTAGCACTTTTTGGATATAAGCGGCATGGTCCTCCGTCTTGCTCTGAGATACTGAGTCAGAATAAACACATTCAGTTCCATTTTTCACGCAATTTGAGCATCTTGGGCGCTCCTTGTCACAACTTCCTACAACTATGACAAGAAAAGGCTATTCTCTGCCGCTTTCGCTTCACACTGTACATCTCTAGCTCAGGAACCCTATTCATCACAGCTTACATACCTTTCAATAGAATTTTTTATTCGGCTGCTTTTCTGCAAGCTATGCAAAACATCAAAACACCATATAGATGTATATTATGGGATCTATACTGTAAAGAAGACAGACAAACCATCTGATTCTACCGAGTCACCATCACTTGGACTAGTCTGTAATGGATTCATATTGATATTGAAGACCTCGCTAAAGAATTCATCATCAATGTCAAGGTCAATTAGTGGTTCAAGTGCTCGATAATCTGTAGGGTTCTCTTCTGCTAGTTTTCTTCTGGAATCATTCACCACTTTAGAAAAAAGATCAGTATGTGCTAGACACAAAGGACCCGACGGAGAGCTCTTTGCTATCCTTGGAAAATCCGGACAAAACCTATACAAATGGTCAGTTTCGACAATTTTGTCAATAAAAGCATTGTCTACCAACGTAAACATATTGGTTGAGTTAACATTGATGATTGATGAACTTCCAGAATTTGATTTTGGGTCAGTGCGCGTCCATTCTTTATACATCTTTAAAGTGCTAGCCTCATTCTGCAGCTTTCTCCTGACAACATCTCTTTTGTGGCCATTTAAAGTAAAATTGTTACCATGATCTTCCATCTCGAGGAATTTTACGACTTCATTCATTGCTTGAAATCCGTGCATTTTCAAAGTCGCAAGACCATATTTGTAACATGCAAAAGTCTTCAAGCCGGAATAATACTTCTTAGCCAGGCTGGTTTTGTGTAAGTTTAACAACAGTTCCATTGGGGAAGAAATTGTCTCAATAAGCCCTTCCACCAGAAAATGCGTCAGCTCTCCCTTATAGTAAGATGTTTTTATTAGATCTAGAAGATGATAAAGCCTCAATAAGCTGGTGAGCACTGTAGTAAAAAGCCTCAAAAGTGCTATATTCAACAAAGGCAAAATCTCAAATCTATAAGATTGGTCAATATAAGAGTCCATATGTCCCAAGAAGAATGCACTAGAGATATCTGCTATCTTGTGCTCCGTACTAACAGCTGCTAAGTAATGATCTTTGTAGAGACTAAGATTCAAATGTGAGTTAGATTCTGCATATGAATACACTAAAACATGAATCTGGTGCTCCAATGATAGATGTATGATATTTTGGGTGAAGGCCTTCAAGTTCCGAAAAGCATTGGCTGCACGGTAGTTAGTTTCAGATAGAAAATTCTCTAAAGGCAGCATATTTACCAAATTGTAGTTGATATCGACATAATTACTTGCATCCTCTAATAATCCAAGTAGCTCTGACAAACTTCTTTTGCTATTCAAATCATTGATCAGATCAGATATCAAATAGTAAATTTCATACAATTTGATCTGTTTTTCAGCTTCCTCCTTTTGGATTCTGGTATATATATCATCTTCATATAATCTTATCGGCGGCTTTACATTACAATCTTGAAGAGGGGGTAAAGCGCTGAAAACACCTGATAACACACAGGTTTTGCAATCAAAATCAACTAAAGAATACCAAAACCTTCTGATATAATCTGAGCGGTGACTCAAGTCACCGGGATCTTTGTTATAACCAAGGTTTATCGCAATTTGTACTATGAAGCCAAAGGAGCTTTGAGATTGCGAAGAGCTTGACCCGTCACCATCCTCTGGAGAATCTTTAAAATATGACCTTAAGAGCATTGAGCTTTGAAGAAAGTCGTCGTTTCCCATGGAAGAAGACCTACACAAAGACATGGCACATTTGGCCAATGTTATTGCTTCAATTGGGATTGGGTATTTCTTCAAATGAGAGAAGAGTTCCTTGTCTGTTAGTTGAACAGAGCAGCTTGAAAACCGCAAAATTATCAAGAATGAAATTAGCGTGGGAAGTTGTTCCAGAGATTTTAAAGCTAGACTAGATTCCAGAGTTATGGAGTCAAACTGTATCATGCAGTCTAGAGATCGCTTGAATTCCTCTTTATTGACAAACGATCGTAGTGGCCAAATATAAGTGCAATAGAAGTGCCAGTAACCATCAAGCGATGTCCTTGTCTTAGGGAAAAAAGTATTCACAGCCTTCTCCAGAGCTCTCAGTTTTTGTTCATCAGTGGTTTGATGGAGCTTCAAAACAGGAATGAAGTTTGTCCTAGAAAGCTGTGCTCTATCACTCACAATAATCTTAATTATATCACGTAGATCAGCATCATCTTTCTTGGTATCAAGGAGAATTAGCCATTTGCTGGCGCCATCTGCATGCTTTGATTTCCAGTGCTCCTCAAAGAGATTCGAATTGAGCCTTAACGTTAACGCCATATAGCTGAAGAAGAAGGAAAAATAAACATCTTTTTTGTAAGAAGATGTGATCCCCAAAGGTTTGTGATCTTCATGGCTTGATGACTTCATTGAGAGAGAGTTGTAGGACTCGTAGAAGTCTATATGGAGATCCTCCTCCTCTTCACGATTTTCCAGGGTATTTGTGGTGGCCGGATTTGATTCATTCCTCAGTTCAGATTGACCTTGACTTTTAAGATTTGAAAACTCATACCGCAGCTGATCACCTGAATTTCCCTCCGACACAACTGTACTCTCTGACACCTGTCTGATATCTTTCAACCATTGTGGAACACTATAAGCACATGTGATTCCCAGTTTGATACATCGACCGCAGGATGGCTTCATCTTGTCACATCCAATCTTTCTCCTTCTGCAATAGACGCATGCAAATGAAATTCTCTCTCGTCTCGACTTGTTCCCTCTCATAGCATCTATTGTTATTATGTTACACACCCGAGAAAGGCACAGTCTCTTGATCAAACACCTACAAAATTATACTTCAAACACTTCACTTCGCGTCCAACAGCGCTCATAACCAGAACCTGAAAGAGCGAATCTAATAAAATCTACATCCATTTTTGTATCATAACGACAATAAATTGATTTACAAGCTATTATTTTCTTGAAGCATCATCAAAAGCTCATCAAGGAAACCAAGGTCATATTCAACAGCATCTTTATCAAAGATGTTGTTTACTTCGTCCATATTCAGGTTGTAGTTAGGCCCAAGATCCCTACTTGGGTTTAAGTTTGGGCTTGTGATCATGCTCTTATTGAATCCGGAAGAATAGTTATTGTCCGATATTTTTTGTTCTAAAGTCTTCGAATATTTAAAGGGTGTTTCTAAAATATTAATAGCATTATCAATATGCTCTCTTCCCAGCAAAAGATACATGTTTGAAACTTTATTATTGATAATCGAATCTTCACTTTTACCAAAGAGAGAACCACTTGAATCCTTCACAAAATCCCACTCATTGATAAACGCAGTGAATTCTTCTTGATAAAACTTCCCGTGGCGGTCTCTTATATTTTCCTTAGAAATAGAAGGTGAAGACGCAACGATATCGTCACCAGGAGATAAAAATCTAAAAACGTTTTTAATCAGATCAAACTTCGAAGCAATTAGGCTTTTAAATCCGTAATTAGACGAGGCATAAAGTTCTAAAGCAGCATGATACTTTTTTGCTAAAGTCTTGGACAATATTATAACACAGCCATTGAGTTTTTCATAAGAGTTTGTTAATCTTATGGTAGTCTGTTCGTCTAAATTCGTCTGTTTCAAGTCTTGTAAATGATATAAGCGGATAATTTGTGAAATGAAAAAAGTTTGTAACCTTTCTATCGCTGTGATTATGAAAGGATTTATTTCATAACTGAAGCGGGAGAGCAAATAATCATCCATATCACCTAAGGTGTATCCACCAATTAAATCAAGAAGATCCACAAGGCTATTGATTGATGACAAGAAATGCTTGACGTAAACTCCAGGATTTAAATTTTCATTGACTTCAACATTCAGGCAGATAGAAGCATGAATTTGGGCCTCCAGTATCAATTGCGTACAATTTTTGGTAAAAATTTTCAAATTTATGAATGCGACTGAGTGGGAAACATCCTCCCCTGTAATTGTTTTTGGCAAGCATCGTAGGTCATTCAAGCTATAATTTTGGCTAATAAAATTTCTTGAAGTATCCAGTAATGAATTTAGCTTGTTGAGACTAACTAGGGTCTTGACATCATTAAAAGTGTTTGAAATATCGATGTAAATTTCACTCAATTGATAGTCTTGCATTATTTCATCTCTTTGGGCTCGTTCAAAAGAATCAAAAGAGAGAACCATAGGATAATTTACGTTGGTTGTGCTTCTATTTGGTAGAACTGATAGAACACCACTGAGTATTACACTTCTAGAGTGAATTTCAAGGATGGAATACCAAATTTTTCTTCTCAAGTTTGATTCTGTGACATTGAGTTCAGGCCTTTCTATGTTTAGACCCATATTCAAGGCAGATTCGAAAATGATACCAAATAAGTTTTCTGATTGAATTAACGTAGAGCCGTCACCATCCTCCGGACCATCTCTGAGGTAATATCTCAGGAATAATAAACACTGTAATCCCTCCAAAGTGATGTTTTTTGAAACTTTGTAAATTGATAAACATAATTGAGCAATCGAGATGACCTCGATAGAGGTGGGGGATAGAAGAATCTCTGTGAACTCTTTTGGAATATCACTTGAGTCCACAAGTTGAATAGAGATAGTGATATAACGTAATATTATCAAAAGCGTAGACAGATTTGCAATATCACGATTATCCTCTAAGCTGATCAAAACTTTAGAGCCATCATATGTTAAGATTCTCTCTATGCTTTCTCTGAATTGTGATTTGTCAACAATTGGTCGCAAAGGCCAAATTACGATTTCAAAATACCGCAAATAGCAATCCAATAATCGTGCAGACTTGGGTAGTAGTCTAATAATTTCAGGCTTTAAATGTTCGAAACCTTCCTCACTAGGTAGACTCGTCAAGGGGAAAAGAGACACATTCTTGGACAGAAGCAATCTATCATTAACAATTTTTTTGATCGAATCACGCATATCTATATCATCGTTCTGAGTGTCTAACAAAGGAATCCATTCTGAAATGCCGTCAAGGTATTTTGATTTCCAATCTTCCTTGAAAGCAACATGTAAAGATTTATTCACTCTTACAGTGAAAACAAGGAATATGTTGTAAAACAAAAAATATGGGTCCTTCTTACGGATAGCTAATGGATTTAAAGGTTTGTTCTCTTCATCGGAGAAATTCTTGAAATATAATGAAGAGCGTTCATAAAAATTGACAAAAGTGTCTTTGACATTATCAGTATTTGAATTCAAGCCCCGAAGAGTCTCATTAAAACCTACGGCCTTCTTCCCACTAAATAGCTGCTCTTTCAAGTTTAGAATGGCTTGAATCAACTCCTTTTTGCTCAACCTCTGCAAATCTGAGGCAGCCCAACCAACGAGGGCATCATCAAAGACATTCACACCCGTGCTAAAGGAGGTAGTGATATTAGTCAATCCGGTGGTAGGAGAATTAGATGCATTAGAAGAGCCATTTTTTAGAATAAGGCCGTGATTCGTTATGGGTAGCGGTCTATATAGACACTCACATCCGGACTTGACGCATGAAGAGCACACAGGTCTGATACGATCACATTTAACCTTTCTCCTTTTGCAGGTCTGGCAAACGAGCGTGAGTCTATTTCTCTTCGTCACCGATGATACACCTATTGGTAACTCATTATTGCTTCTTTCTTGTACCGACATCGCCTGGTATTCCAGTTTTAATGTGCTGATTTCCTCAGAGGTTTTTGTTTTGTTTTGTTTTCGTTTTCTATTTTTTTGGAAACCACGACAACAAATGCTAGTATTACATAATCTAGAGGTGCTAGATAGACCTTAAAGCAACCAGAGGAATTTCTTGCACAGAACTTCTCACCTGGCAAAAAGAATGGGATTTCTAAACAAGATAAAGCACTCATTGACTGAAAACTCTATTTTGCCGTCGGCTCCAGTGGCTCCAGTCGGTGCTCTACCAGACAGGCCTGCGATTTATCGGAACAGACGCAACTTTGGTGTCAATTTTGGATCATTATTCGTCCAAGAACGTTTTATATTTGAAAAATTCTTTATCAATGGGACAAGCACAGAGTTCGAGGCCATCACTGAATATATTAGTGTTAAAGGTGAAGAGGCTACAACTCGTGATCTAGAGGCTCACTGGAATGGTTATGCCACTGATGAAGATTGGAAGTGGTTAAAGATAAAAGGGGTCACAGCAGTGAGAATCCCTGTTGGTTATTGGCACGTAAATGGTGGATCGTTCACTCAAAACACCCCATTTGCATCTATTTCCACTGTTTACAAGTCCGCATGGTCTATTTTAAAACATATCATTGACAAGGCGAAATGTTTTGATATTGGCGTGCTCATTGATTTACATGCCTTACCTGGTGGTGCCAACACAGGCGATCATAGTGGTATTCATCTGAAATCTGCTGATTTTTGGAATGATGATAGAAATGAAACACTGGCTGTTAAGATTCTGGAGTTTATTGCAGATGATTTAAAAGCCTATGAAAATGTGATTGGACTACAGATTGTGAACGAATCAGTATTTGATAATCAAGCAACAAGCCAAAAGCATTACTACAGAAAGGCAATAAATCATATAAGGAAAATAAACCCCACAATTCCTATTATTATTTCTGATGGATGGTGGACTGATCAATGGGTAAAATGGGTAAAGGAATCCCAAGAAGACTTGAATGGCCAATCTATCGGCGTTGTGATTGATGCCCACATCTATCACTGCTTCTCAGAAAATGACAAAGAAAAATCACCGGAGCAAATCATAAATGATCTTGATGGTAATACGTTGAAAAACTTATCCAGTCCTGCTGATATCATTGTGGGTGAATATTCTCATGTATTAGCTGAGGAGTCTTGGAACAGAAAAACTCATGATAAAGCTGAACTTATAAAATCTTATGGTCAAAATTTGAGCAATATCTTAAGTGAAAGGGCAAACACAGGATCATTTTTCTGGACTTTCAAATTTCAACATGGTGATGGAGGTGAGTGGGGGTTTGTACCACAGGTTGAAAGTGGTGCAATTCCAGCCAGAGTGATTATTCCTTCTAATCCAAATCCATCAGAACAGACTTTTAATGAATTGTTGAAAAAGGAGTTGTCAAATCACGCCAACTACTGGAATAATCAAAACCCGGACGAATCATTTGAGCACTGGAGATACCAAGAAGGGTTTACTACAGGCTGGGCTGATTCAGTAGAATTTTCTAAGTTTAATGGATCAGTAATCGGACGATTAGGTGCATGGATCAGCTCTAGAAGAATGGAACATATCAAATACAGGGGGCTCAGTAGATTTTTATGGGAATGGGAGCAAGGGTATAGTAAAGGCATCGAAGCTGCACAACAAAGTTTATTCCATTGAGGAGTCTTATTAGGAGCGAACTTACCAGTTCCGAGCCTTTAATTCCTTTATTTTGAAGAATATTCCAACAATTATTAGTTTGCTGACTAGTTTCATAAACTTGACGTTTATTAGATTTTCTTCTAAATAACCTGGAAATGGGTATATTTGTTCTATTTTAATAGCTTTTGAAGACCAGCACTGCTTGATCTTGAAGAAGAAGCTTTTCTAACTCCAGCATTACCAATTATCGCCGGTGCTTGAGATTGTGTTGCAAGTTTTGATCTAACTCTTGCACCAGATGTAGTTCTAGAGGTTCTTTGTTTTGGTAAAGTATGTATACTATCGTTTGAATTTGGAGGGGATGAGATTGTTGTTGTCTTTGTTGTAGTGACTGTTTTAGTGTACTGAACCCTTGATGAAGATTGAGGGAGTTCTTCCGTGGTATCATTCTGATTCTCTTTTGTAGATAAATACCTGAAATCGCCGTGGTCTTCATCTTCAATATCTGAATTGTTATTAATTAACGATATTCTTTTTGGAGATTTTCTTGGTTGACCTGGTGATTGAGATGGAACAGCTTTATAAACGCTCTTATGTAAATTAGTTGTTCCAATACTGATTTTTCTTCTGATAGGAGTAGATGGGGAATCAGTTGACTTTTGTACTTTCTGCTTTTTTTTGAAATCTTCATAGCTTATTAGTGTCGAGTATCCACTTAATCTCTCCAGGGAAATATTATCAAGCAACATTGTGAATTTCCATTCTCTGAATTGATGTTGGTGTAAATATAACCAATGCTGTTGGGGGCCAACCACCATACCTGGTCTGATCATTCTCATGTAGGCAATGCATTCATTTGCAGTAAAACCATGTGTATATATCAAATGAGCACCAATTAAACACCCTGTTCTACCTAAACCAGCCTTACAGTGAACAGCGATTTTACCTCCGTTCTTGATGACACCTTCAGCAACGCCAATGAAATCTTTTACGATGGACATTGTCGGACAAGTACCATCATCAAAGATCATATCCAAATGATTTATACCTTTTTTCTCAAATTCATTCTTATCATAGAGATGGGAATTTAAACGAACCACCATTTGAACATCATTTTCCTCAAAAAACTCCAACACTTTTTTAAACGGTTGGTTTAATGAAGATGCCCTCGAAGAGAGCTGAGGCGAGGCAAAAGCAATGAAATCTTTTGAAACAAGATTAAGATCCCCTTGGTCAACTCTCTCATAGTTCTCGTACTCTTCTAAATTGAAATTGCTCAAATCTACCATTCCTCTTTCTTTAGCCCTCCATAATCCATAAACAATATCTTGAATAGTGATTTCAAAATCTGCATGAGAATAACCAGCATCTCTGAAAGCCATAAATGGAGGATCTATCTGACATAATGGCTGGAGAACTTGGTGGGGAGACCAAGATTGGACTAATACCATGTAGCATGCCAACAAACAAGCTGCATTGGAACGTTGTTTTGAGTCAGAGGAAGAGTAGAAAACAACAGCTTTTCCCTGGTTCGCATCATCATTTAGAACATTATGTAGGATCACAGCAAATCGGTACAGATGTCCAATGTTCAATGGACCGAAGTCTAGATGGAAAGAGTTGTAAGGCAAAGAATCATCTATCGTGAAGTGAACAAGTTCATCTGTATCTTTTGGGATATGATCATAAGCTCCTAAATAAATCCTTCCTCTGAGGAACTCAATAGCGTTAACGTTCAGCTTCTTTGCCATTCTACGCCTTTTCAATGCCTCAAGATTATCTTTTTTGATGGGTATTTGAACGCTCTAGCTGTGATGAAACAAAAACAACAAAAACAACAAAAACAAAACATCGTCTTTCTCTGTTTACAAATTACCCGAAATAGAAATGAGATGGCCCTCGGTAAATTAGACCGGGTCACATGAGGCCAAGATGGGATACTCACCTAAAATGGAAATATTCCTAATACGTAAAAATTTGAAATATGGAATATGGAAAATGTGGATCTGGTATTTGTCAGGGAAATTCTAGATCTATTTATCAACATTAGAAAAACCTTTTTATTACTAAAACATCAAAAAAGTACATAAACCTGTAATTTTTCCAGATCAAACTCTTTCAAAGTGATTGGTTTAAACAATTTATCACATCTAAACAAACTAAAATTAAATCCAATAAGAATGGTTCACCAAAAAGTCACAATCATCGGTGGTGGTCCTGCTGCCTTAACTGCTGCTCTATACCTTGCTAGAGCAGAAATTAAACCAACACTTTATGAGGGTCTATTAGCCAACGGTATTGCTGCCGGTGGTCAATTAACAACCACTACTGAAATAGAAAACTTCCCAGGTTTCCCAGATGGTCTCACTGGTTCTGAGTTAGTAGAAAAAATGAAAGCTCAAGCTGAGAAATTCAGTACTGAAGTCGTTACTGAAACCATTGCTAAAGTTGATTTATCAGCAAGACCTTTCAAATTCTGGACTGAATGGAATGAAGACCAAGAACCAATTACTACCGATTCCATTATTTTAGCCACTGGTGCTTCTGCGAAAAGATTAAGTTTACCAGGTGAAGATAAATACTGGCAACAAGGTATTTCAGCCTGTGCTGTATGTGATGGTGCTGTCCCAATTTTCAGAAATAAACCATTGGCTGTTATTGGTGGTGGTGACTCTGCTTGTGAAGAAGCTTTATTCTTAACTAAGTATGGTTCAAAAGTCTACTTAATTGTCAGAAAAGATCACCTAAGAGCCTCCACTATAATGCAGAGAAGAGTTCAAAAGAATGATAAATTAGAGATTTTATATAACACTGTTTCAGTTGAAGCTAAAGGTGATGGTAGATTCTTAACTGCTCTTGGTATCAAGAACGTTAAAACTGGTGAAGAATTCGATTTGCCAGTCAATGGTCTATTCTATGCTATTGGTCACACCCCTGCTACTGATTTAGTTAAAGGTCAAGTTGAAACGGATGAAAGTGGTTATATCAAAACTATTCCAGGTAGTACCTTGACATCCGTTGAAGGTTTCTTTGCTGCTGGTGATGTCCAAGATTCTCGTTATAGACAGGCCATTACCTCTGCAGGTACTGGTTGTATGGCTGCTTTAGATGCCGAAAAGTTCCTTTCTGAACAAGAGTAGATTACTTGCTTTAATATCATATATAATATAGAAATATGTTCAATCACATTAGAAATGGATTACAAAGGTAGTATAAGTCATTATAACCGAGGCCATTCATTACACTTAGTTCTAATTCCAATTTTTATTTATACATTCCATTTATCTTCTCAAATTGTTTTAAAAACCATTCAACGTTTACCAGTCTTCAATTGTAAGTTCTTAACTTGATCCTCCAAAAGCTTGACTTTTTGTTGAATTTCATCTAAATCTGCATTCAGTCTATTTCTTTCATTGGTGATGTTATGTTCCCATTGTCTAAATCTTTGGTCTTCGGCCTTAATCTGATCAGCAAAGAATTTTCTCAAGGCGTTTTCTTCTTCTTTAAATTTAGGATTTTGTAGCTTTCTTGAAGTGACAATTCCATTTGGATCTTTAGAATCACCACCTTCCATTCTCAATGTTCTGTAGGCTTCGTAGTGCAATTCTTCTGTAGATGCTATTAAGTCAAGAAGATTTGTTCTTAATAGTAAAGATCTCAATTTTCTAAAGTCAGAGTGTGATTCATTTTCAACTTCAGCAATACCCCATGCATATTTACGGCCTCTAACAAGTTCACCAGAACCATTGTCATATTCATTTTCAGAACCAATAATAGCAAAAGGCATACTCTCAATAAGTTGTTTGGCGTGATCGGCACTTGCCTGATCATCAAGTTCAATTGGAGGTGTGTAAATTCTTATGTCTTGAGCCTCAATGACTGCTCTGATTCTCTGTTTGAATTCAGAGATTTCGGTTGGTGATAAAGTATCGGCTTTGGCAATAATTGGAATCAAGTTAACCCTGGATGACAGTTTCTTCAAAGTTTCGATATCAATAGGTTTCAAAGAGTGTCCTGTTGGTCTTATAAAATAGAGACATGCATGAACTCTAAGGTCATGTTTTGATGTGCGGTGTGGTTGTTGTTCTTGTCTCATAAAAGAATCATGTTGATCATCAATGAAATCAACAATTGGCTGCCATGAATTCTTGTTGTTGATATTGTCACCAAACCCAGGAGTGTCAATGATGTTCAATTTCAACAAAAAGTTCTTTTCCTCTAGTTCAGCACGAATGACTTCAATCTCAGTTGTTGAACGAATTCCTCGTTTATGTCTTGTTCTATTGTCAGCTTTTTGCTTCAAGACAGTTTGGAAAAGAGTGTTAACAAATGTGGTTTTACCCACACCAGATTCACCAGCAACCATAAGGGTAAACTGGCCACCTTGTTTACCCACAATTTTATACCTAATCAAAATTTTGTTAGTATTTTGAGACATGTAAGTGGTGTGAAACGAATAGCGTACCTTTGATTTGGAAGGGAAGAGACACCAACTGGTTCAGACATTTGAATATTTGCTGTTTTTTTTTGGACTTGAACTTTGTGATTGGTCTTTGTCAATGCTATCAACTTAGTAAAGTCAGATAATCGGATATTTCCCCAAATGGCCAATTTCTTAACTTCCAAATTCCCATTTTTTTGTTACACGTAAAAATTCAAAATAGTTATCTAAATAACTTACCCGGCTTTCCTCACACGTGACTGGTCGTTTTTTTTGTCGAGTTCTCTTCAATTTGAATATAAGAGCTTTTATTAGTCAAACCAAGTTATCGTAACTAAATAGCATCACATCATGACGCTTGACTCAAAAAACCTTCTTACACCATTCATTAAGTCTATGCTATTGGAACCTCCTAATCTGAAACCGGATGATCTTGCTCTGATAATTAAATTGATAATACAAGGTATCCCATCAGATATCCAAATCGCTTCTTTTCTAACAGCTCTTAGAGTGAAAGGTCTAGACTACCAACCTGATTTTATAGCTGCTGCAGCAGAAAAGATTCTTGAATACTCAGATCTTGTCAACCCTTTGGATGTTAATCCAGAAGGATATGTCGATATTGTTGGAACTGGAGGTGATGGACAGAATACTTTCAACGTATCAACAAGCTCTGCAATTGTTGCTGCTGGCGCTGGATTAAATGTTTGCAAGCATGGTGGTAAAGCATCAACTTCCTCTTCTGGAGCTGGTGATTTGCTCAGTTCTTTGGGAATTGATTTGACTAAAGTGAATAAATCAACAGTTCCAACCATTTTGAGATCCTCAAATTTTGCATTTTTGTATGCTCCAAACTTCCATGAAGCTATGAAAAAGGTTGCTCCTATTAGATCAAGCATTGGTATTCCAACTATTTTTAACATAATGGGCCCTTTGTTGAATCCTGTACCAATACGAGCAAGAATTGTCGGTGTCAATTCTGAAGAACTTGGTGAAGTATATGCTGAAGCCCTTTTGAAACTTGATAAAGACAGATATAGAAAGGCAAAAACGATGGTCGTCTGGGGATGTATTGGACTGGATGAAATTAGCCCTATTGGAAGAACAAAAGTTTGGATCGTTGACCCAGAAACTGAACAAATTACAACATCATACCTTGAGCCAAAGGACTTTGGAATTAAAGAGCACCCAATAGAATCAGTCGCCTCGGGATCTCCTCAACAAAATGCAGGGATCTTACTAGATATTCTTGACGGAAATAGAGATGAGGGTGACCCAATCTTTGACTACATTGTCTTGAATACTGCTGCTCTACTTCATATTGGGGGAATCACTGAGAACTGGAAAGATGGGAAAGCATTGGCTATTTCGTCCATAAAATCTGGTGCTGCTCTGGCAGCTTTGGGAAGATTTAAGGAAAGTATTAAGCAATTTGAATAGGCACACATGTTTAGAAATGTATAGAATAGACTAAGTTGAGTTATGACATTTTTTTCATATAATATAATCGTATATTATCTGTAAAAATTCTAAAACAAATCTATTCTATTCTACTCACAACCAATTGAAATTTTCCACTATTTCCTCACTCACTACGTGTTGTGGGTGCTGAAACAGTGCCAGTAAAACTTGAAGAGGCACTTTCCTGCGCGTATCTTTAGACAGTACAAAAGTTAGCCGCCGGCCTCAATATCAGCTGGTTACCCTGGCGAGATCAAAAAAGTCGCGTTCATTTTAATTTATTTTTAGTTGTCATGGAAACATCAATTTGTGATTGTGTGTTTACAAAAATAACAAAATAGAAAACAAAAAAATATAACAAAACCAAACAAAATCAGACAAAAAAAACGGTAAACAACACGTTTGAAAATCTGTAAAAACGTTGCTTCTGGAAAATCCTAGTTTTCATATTTAGAGTCAAGCCCTTATTTGAGCAATTTCTCTTTTCCTTCACATTGGTTTGCCTTTGTTACATTAAGCATTATGTTTCAATCTGCAAGGACCTTGATACAAACACCAAAAGGTCCCAACACGGGCGACGCTGAGTTGGAATTCACTCCAATCGGACAGGAAAATAGTTATGGCTCTCCATCTAAGAGAGTGTTAAATTTCAATCAAGGCACCGTTCGAGAAAAAAGAAATCCTCTCAACAATAGCCCAATAACGAATCGTATTCATGGTGGTTCATCGTTTATTGCTGACAGCTCATTTGATACAATACACCACTCTATGTCAAAACAGCCCAGAACACAAGCTTCCTCCTCATCTCCAATTAAAAACAACCTTCAAACTCATGATTTGCTGAATAATGGTTCCAATCCTGTGAAACAACAACAAGAGAATGTTTCCAGACTACAGGAGGACAATTATAACTTAAAAGTCAAGATCGCGAGCTTGACAAGGTTTTTGGACTCCATCACAAATAATAAGCAACAAGAGATCTATAAACAAAACTCTGAACTCCAAGAAAAATTAATTAAGACAAGATCTGAAGTGTCGTTGCTAAACAAAGAAATCACTGACCTAAAATCACACGAACCTCGTCCAAGTGAGTCAGAAATAGAGAAGTTTAAAAATGAAATCAGTCGATTAACAAAGTTAAAGAATGAATTGGAACAGGAACTCGAAGAAAAAAAAGATCAACTCAAAAATAGATCTAGTCCTATCTCAAAATCTTATATCCAAAGGATCAATAAACAGGTCGAAGATCTCCAGGGTGAAATTGAAGAGAAGGATTATGAGATTAGAAGGAAAAATGAGATTCTTGATGCAAAAGAGGATGAAATTGAATCTTTGGGGTCAAAAGTGGAAGAACTACAACGGGAGCAGAGATCACAAATAGATCGTACGGGAAATATTGATTCCCAGGTTGATAAATTGAAAACTTTGCTGAAAGCCAGTGATGAGAAATCTCAGCAGTATGAAGAGACTTTGAAAACCAAGAATAATCAATTGAAAACACTGAAAATCAATTCTGAAAAAATATTGAAAAAACTTGAGAGTTATGATCAATTGATTAAGGATTTGAAGATTTCATTGAAACAATCAACAAGACAAAATGATCTTTTTCAGGACAAATTAAGGGATATGAGCAATTCTGAAAGCTCCAGAGAAAAAGAAATACTAATCAAATCCAAAAAGCATCAACTAGAACTTGAGTCAGAAATTCAAAATCTGCAATCAAGGATTGGTATTCTCAATAACACTATAAGCCAACAACAAGAAAAAATTGATGCATTTGCTAATAGAGATCCTGTCATTTCAAATGATGAATTAGCTAAGCTACTGGATAAACTTGAGACTAGCCAAAAGAAAGTGGCAGATGTGGTATCTGAGCGTGACTCGATAAAGAAAAGGCTGGAGTCTGCTGATATGAGATATATCGAACTTAAAAATAACTCTGAGAAAACATATAGAGCTTATGAGAAATTAAAAATCGAAATTGATGCTAAAAAGACAACTGAATATGATGACTACGATATTAAAGATGAAATTGAAGTGTTGTCTAAACAAGTGAATGATTTAAATTTCCACAATAAGACTTTGGAGAGCCAGATTCAGAGAGAAAGGGACCAGAGATATTCAGCTCAAGACTCATACCACAAGCAGGAATTGAAATCCCTAATGAGTAAGTGTAATGCTCTTGAGAGCGAGATTTTTGAGAAAGATAAACTTGTCCAAAGAGCAAATACCAAGTACCAAAAAGAAATCCAGGATTTCAAAAGGTTGTCTTCACAGAAAGATGAGCAGATAATCTCTTTAAAGAAAGAGATCAAGTCATTTGAGTTGCTATCAAATGAAAAATTTGAAGATGAGAAATTTGAACTATTAAAAAGCAAAAGTTCTAAAGATAAAGAGATCAAGCTGTTGAAATTTCAATTGGATCAAATCAAGGAAGAATATGAGGCCGAAATTCAATATTTGAGAAAGACTATTGATCAATTGAAGAAAAACGGAGCCAACTTGGCTACAAACTTTCAAATTGAACAGTCGAATGAGCTTTTGCAAAAAATCGAAGAGAAAAACAAGAAAATTAAACTATTGTCAGAGAAACTACATGACTCAATGTTCGATTTGAAAACCTATGAAAACACTGTTTCAAAGTTGGATAAAACCAAAAATGATCTAAAATCTGAAAATGCTCACCTCAAGAGAAGACTGCATTCATTAGATCAAGATCTAGCTTATTTTGTTAAAGAGTTGAAAAAATCAAGCGAAGGAAATAAGGAAGATGAGATAAATATACTGAAACTAAAGCTTGTTTCCAAAGAAAAGGAGATAGACTCCTACAGTAGAGGATTTAGCGAAATGAAGAAAGATTTACAAGGAAAATATAATGATGCTGTTAATGATCGAGTTATTTTGCAAAGGAAGCTTGAAAAGCTGGTTAACAAATATAGCCAGCTACAGAGTTCTTTGCAAAACAGTGGGTATAATCATGACTCTACGAAGGATAAACTCACAAGCCTGAAAGATGAATTGGATTATTACAGAATGAAGTATACCAAAGGTATCTATGCTATAAAGGATTTAAAATTCATGAATTCTTTCATGATGAAATCAATTCAAGCGAATAATAACCATATCAAAGGTGATATAAAGAAGCTTCAGCAATCAGGAATCTATCCAGATTATGAACTAATATGTACAAAAAAGCCTTCATTTTCAGTCTTGGTGAAATTTGTTGTTGCAGCTGTTCGAATCAAGAGAAAAACAGAGAATAGCTATGTGAGGAATCAGAAAATTGAAGCATTAAAGGATAAGTTGGTGTTATAATATGATAAGTTAACGGTTATAAACATACGACTCAAGCTGCCGTATTCTCTCTCTAAAATCTGTAACAATGTAGCTGATCTGTTCAATTTTGAGTAGTTCTAGCTCCAGATCTTCACAGGAAGAAATAAGTTCTCTGAGTGAGTCAATCGAGGTGTCAACGTCTACCAACTGCCCATCTATCAGCCTCTGTCTATTTTGGACACTATCTCTTGTTTGTTCTGCAAGTGCAGAGACATGTTCGTTGATTTTAAACAATAAATATTCAAAGTTCAAAGCCAGCTTTTTTACACCAAGAGGATCGTCTTCGTTCTGATTCTCATTCAAATTCTGATAATTCAAGCTTTGATTATTTGGGTTTTCACCATCTTCATGATCTGGCACTTCTGGAACTTCTTGCACCTCTAAGACTTCAGAAACTTCTGGATCAGTGCTAGATTGTTCCATTCTCTGACGGTTCAGACTTGTTCATTTCCACTTCCAAACAGATTCTAATCGTGATTCTTTAGCGAGTTTCCTCATTTCCTTATTTGGAGGGCTTCACCGGGTAATATCTTCAAGGGAGTTATCGTTAGTTTTGTTAATTGTTCAAATTTATGGAAAATTCCCCCCAAATTTTGAGTTAGATTGACCTTCTTTTACCAAAGTGAAACATTTGGTGAAAAAATGTCATACGCAGACAGATACAACCCATCTGGTGCTTCCTCTTTGGTGAGAAAGATTTACAGGGCCTGTAGAGCCTCCCTTGCTGAACCTGATCTTTCCTTGAACTTGGCTGTTGCGGATTATGTGAACGATAAACAAGGCAATGCCCCAAGAGAAGCCGCACTCAATATCGTTAGCCTCATCAACTCAAAGGACACCCATACCTCCATCTTTGCTTTAGCTCTTCTCGACGTTCTTGTTAAGAATTGTGGCTATCCTTTTCACTTGCAAATCTCCAGAAAAGAGTTTTTGAATGAGCTGGTCAAGAGATTTCCAGAAAGACCTCCAACTCGGTACTCCAAAGTCCAAAGACTCATTTTGGGTGCGATTGAAGAATGGAACCAGACAATCTGCAAAACTTCACGTTACAAAGCCGACTTGGGTTTTATCAGAGATATGCATAGGCTGCTGACCTACAAAGGCTATTCCTTCCCAGAAGTTAAAGCTGAAGATGCTTCTGTCTTGAACCCATCAGACAATCTGAAATCCATCACAGAGATCCAAAAAGAGGAACAAATTGCACAATCTGCCAAATTGCAAGAACTTGTGAGAAGAGGTAGACCAAGCGACTTGAAAGAGGCTAACAAGTTGATGAAGATCATGGCCGGTTTTAAAGACGATAACATTGTTGATTCTAGAGCCAAAGTCGCTGAAGACTTGGATAGACTAAAAAGAAAATGCGATATATTTAGTGAAATGCTCCAAGCCGCCCAAAATGCTGGCCAATTTGACTCCACTGATGAAACCTTGATCGAGCTTTTCAGCTCTTTGAAGGTAGCTCAGCCTAAAATCCAAAAGATTATTGAAGAAGAATCTGATGATGAGACTGCTGTAAAAGATCTTTTAAAACTCAATGACACGGTTAATGCATTACTTGAAAAGTATAACTTGTTAAAAGCTGGGGACTCTGCCAATGCTTCAAAGGTCAAAATTGCCAGTACAGGCTCTGGTGTTCAAGCCTCATTAAATCTGATCGACTTAGATGATGATAATTCCACTCCAGAACCTAGCTCCAACTCTACGGTGGATGACTTATTGGGCGAGTTGGGATCTTTGTCTTTCAGCAACCCACAATCCACAAGCTTTGGTATTGGTGGAGATATCACATTGGGCTCACCAACTCCGCAACCGCAATTTCAATCGCAATCACATTCACAAGCTACACAGGCTTCCATTGGTTCAAACTATGACATTTTCACTCAACTTTCGTCACCACAGCAATCAAAACCAGCTTTAGCAAAGAGTAGTAACGATTTAGATGGGTTCGACCTCCTTTCAGGTTTCTCTTCAGCTCCATCCGCATCTCAGCCTGGATCAAAGGTTACAATTAACCAATCCTCTAACTTAAAGTTCGAGATTGAAATTACAAGAGAATCACCATCCACAGTTCAAGCTAAAGCCAATTTCTCCAATCTACAAGCTCATGCCATTTCTAACTTCCAATTTTTGATTGCGGTCCCAAAGAACTTTCAATTAAGATTAGAACCACAGAGCGGGAGCTTTCTTCCTTCTTTTGGTCAGAACGCAATTTCTCAAGTATTTAGAGTTGATAGTGCCTACCTTGACACTTCAGTCAAAATCAAATGGAAAGTCAATTACACTGTTAACAATGGCTCATTTGAGGAGACTAATACTTTTGTCTTCCCACAAGTTTGAATAGACAAAACCCGTTTTAACATCAACCAATAAAAGTATAAATCATTTTTTGAATGCTACAGAATATAAACGTGTAGAATATCAATACTCATTAGAATTTAGAGGCATTTCACATTCTCTTATTTATAAAGGTTTTGTTTTTCTGTCACAAAATGAGTCTATGGATTTTATTTTTAAAATCCCAGATCAATGGGATTTCTATCGATTCACTTGGAATTTGGTTTCCCATTATTGACATTACTATTACCTTCAGTGGGAATATTCTGTGTTGATGTCTCCTGTTTTCGCTTCTCCAGCTGTTCAGCTTGTAAACTCTTCAGCATATTCAGTTGTAGTTTCTGTTGAGGTGTCAGTGAAGGTGGAGACTGAATGTTGTGAGTAACAGAAGGTGGCGAGGAGCGTGGAATATCTCTTGTAGTATTCTGTTGCTGTTGCTGTTGAGGTTGAGATTGAGGTTGAGGGTGTGGTGGCTGTTGCTGTTGCTGTTGAGGTTGCTGCTGCTGTTGAGGTTGCTGCTGCTGTTGAGGTTGCTGCTGCTGTTGAGGTTGCTGCTGCTGTTGAGGTTGCTGCTGCTGTTGAGGTTGCTGTTGTAATAAAATTTGCTGAGGGGTTGGGACTGGGACTGTCTTTGATGAAAGTGGCATAGCAGCAGCACTTGTGCCAGCACTAACTATCGCCTGGCGTAACTGCGGAGATTGAGAAGCTGGAGAAGCTATGTTATTGTTACTATTATTATTATTGGCTTTGTTTTGTTTTGCTTGTAAATTCGCCAAATACTGTGCTGCAATCTTTGTGACATCTTGCTTTGACATATTTGGATTCTGTGATTGAATTCGATTTATGATAGCAGAAACGTGCGCAGGAACAAAAGCAATCTTACGACCATCTTCTCCATTACTAGGCTGTACTTGCTGTGATGGATTGCTGTTGGCTCTTGGAGTTATAAGAGGTTTAGCATTCGAGCCATGGTTATTCGGCACTAACTGTGCCTTCACTGAGCTTGGAGATGGAGAACCCTGTGCAGAAATAGAGTTCGTTCCATTATTGACACTGACATGAGGTGGTAACGCTTTCCGTTGCCTCATTTGAATCAATTGTTGGATTTGCTCTTGTGTATAAGGAACACCTGTTGCTGGGTTAATAGCCGCACTTGAAGGCGCAGGAACGTTTGTTTGTGGATAGTGATTAGAGTTTGATCTTGATCCATTGGACGAAGCAGAAACTGCAGGAATAGCACGCTTGATGTGAGTTCCGTTATTTGAATATGGTTGAGCTTGGGATGAATTTGACTGAGGGATTGCAATTGGTGCTTGAATTTGGGCATTTGGATGTGGATGTGCCACTTGACGAGTCTGTGCTTGTACCTGGGCTTGAACTTTGGCTTGCGCTTGAGCTTGAGCTTGTGTTTGAGTAATAGATTGAGATTGAGGTTGTGATTTAACAGACTGTGGTTGAGATGGAACAGGTTTACCTGTTTGTTGAGGCCTTGACCTAAATCCATTGCCAGTGTTTTGAAGATAAGCATCTTGAATTGATTTATCCCTTTCATATTTCAATTTTGATAGTTCTGTAGGAGTTGGTGTAGCCAAAGGTGTACTATTGTCATCAGCTCTCCGAACTTGTGCTGGGTTGGGTTTACTTACGCTTTCTCTCTTCCTCATACATTTCCTCACAGCTTCAAACATGCTAGCCCATCTTAGACGTTTATGACCGCGTTGAATGGAGTCGACTCCGACACCTAAGGGAGATATTCTTCTTTTGGTGGTAGCTTGTATGTTATGTGCATGTTCCAACCATTTCATAGCACTCTGCGTATGTTGACCCTTCATATC
The DNA here is from genome assembly GCA_030562945.1 of Wickerhamomyces jianshihensis. Classification (NCBI taxonomy): domain Eukaryota; kingdom Fungi; phylum Ascomycota; class Saccharomycetes; order Phaffomycetales; family Wickerhamomycetaceae; genus Wickerhamomyces; species Wickerhamomyces jianshihensis. Next base: position 30,069 of record JAKUAH010000260.1, read on the forward strand.
ATTAATCTGGAAGGTATCATTCAACTGAATATATCTCTCAAAGCATTGCCATGGAGTCCTTCTTTCGATATTTGATGAATAGCTTTTGGTTGGTCTTCTAGATAAATGAGCAGAAACAACGCCCCAGTTGAATGCAAACTGATTGACAAACTCTATCAGGTCCTGATCGTCTTCTGGTAGCCATATCGTTGGCGTTCTTAAATCTAAATACTTCAAGCTTGGTGGTGGTGGTGGTTTAGTTGACGTGCTAATTTTCTTTTGAGATGAAAACCCAAATAAACCTTTTTGTTGGTCAACAATAATATTAGATGTATCTTCAATCTGCTTAAAATGTAGATTATACCATGCGTCATCTTCAATAGGTATCAAAGCCTTTGAGACGGGGACAAGAGGTGAATTAAGCGAAGAATTAAAGGTTTGGAAGGCAGAAAAGGTTGGAATAGCATCCAATAGCACCTTATTACTTTGGGTCATAATATTGGTATCAAAAACGACTTTGAAAGGAGAACAAGATTCATTTTTTATCTTGGTGTAATCCTCATAGCTTATATTTGGTAGATTGGCTGGTGTGATTTCGTCTTCTGGGTTTGGTCTTTTTAATAACACTGAGATGTCAATAGTTTCCTTATCTATAACTTCGGGCTCCTCAGACAAACCATTTTTAGTAGCATTACTCACTTCCTCAGGATTGGAGGTCTCGAAATGCTCAATAGTTAAGCGGTCTTCAGTTGATATTTCTTCTGATAAATGTTCTATTGGTTTTCTGTCAACACAACAAACTTTACCATATTTCCAATAATCTCCTATAGAATTAGCAATAAATGCACAAGTGGCAATCTTCAATTTTCTCTCTTCTTTAAAGTCGATAGCCATCCAGTTCATCTCTGATAATAAGTTATCCCAGTGTGTATTTGTGTTTGTATTGAATGGATCAGCGAATTTTGAAGGCTGTCTCAAACTCCATTTACCTTGTCTCTTCAGTTCCTCGATTCTTGAATGAACAACACTAATTTTACCTTCGGTCAAGGCAGTTTCGTACATGGACGATGTAACAACCTTGTGAGTGGAAGGAACCAACTTGACTAGTGGTAGAGTTTGAGCAAGATAGTAAAGCTCAGCTAATGACGTTGCCTCAGGGACCTTTGCAGGTAAAAATTCTTTTAATAGAACAACATTAGTTTCTATGGCATCTTTATTATCAATATGATATAATGATTTATGACTATCAGGACTACTCTTCCTTTTTATTATTGACTTTCTGGGTGGTGGAGTAGGAAGTGATGACTGCGTTCGTTGTTGTACTTGCTGTTGTCTTTGCGCAGTATCCAAAATATTATTGACTTCCTTCTTCTGTATCTTTTTAGGTTGTTTTGATTGTTCATCTACAACGGCATTGGTCTTGTGAGATCGCAGATTGTCCAGTTGCTTCGATGAAACTAAATCATCTTGTGAGCGTGTCAGAGAATCTGATGAGAGTCGTTGAATCATTGGCACTGGTTTCTCCACCAATAAAGTGTCCACACTAAATCTATGCCCATTCTGTATATCATTCTTTTCTAAAAAGGAGTTCAATGAATCCTTTACTACTTTTAAAGAAGCATTATCAGCAACTGTCCTTATTTTACCCAAGTTTGAGACCATATAAAGCTCGGACAGCTTTCTCTTTCGCTTCTGTATGGTTTCTAGAGCCTGTATTTTCCTCTTTTCAATTGCTTCGAGGCGCATCCTATCGATATTTGCGGACATTGTTGTGTCGTTTTCAAGTGTGCGTAAGTAATCAAGGTGCCACGGGTATACAACAAAAAATGAACTAAAAAATCACCAAATTAGAGCAGAAAAAGCAGGAGGAGAAGCAGATTAACCTGAGAGATTAGGAAAAGGAGAGAAAAAGAACTTCAGATATGAGGAAAGCACAGAAATTAGATGTTTTTGCTTTGAATATCCTGGTTTTAGTGGTTTTGGTTTTTTGCCAAAATCCTGAGTAGCCGCGAAACTCACGTGACTATGTTTATATTTTTATCCGGGTAATCAAGAAGAGCATTGGTGTCCGGGTGTTTTTATAGTTAAGAGAACATCTAATATATATATGGCTACTTGATCAGCTGAGAAGGTATACAGCTAAAGAAATGACTGACCTGCAGCAGAAATGCAACGAGATTTTGGATAATGAAACTATTTTAGAGGAAGATAAAGTTGACCATTTGGAGGAACTTGTAAGGAAGAAATATGCGTCGTCGTCACCTTCGCAGATCGAGAAGATAATTATGGGTATAATGTGGAAGCATAAAGATCCTTCAAAAATCGTAAAGTCTAGGCCTTGTATCGCTAAGATCGAACATTTCACATCAAAAGTGGATATCCCAAGTTTAGAGAGAAGGCTGCAACTTGAGAGGGAATTTTTACAGCTTGAAGCACTCAAAGACAAGGGCTGCCAAAGCAAACAATTCAAGAGAAACTTAACCCAGGAACCTGAGAAATCTTTAAAAAATAAGTATAATGATCAGCTACAGAAGTCTGAAAACGAAGATACAGCTATTACTAGCTCGAATGTCTCACCAATTGATAAAATTAGCGACTGGTTTGGAGGTGAAGTTTCGAAAGTCAGAGTGGAACAAGCTCTAAAAAGTGCTGGCTACAATATCGTGGATGCTGCTGAACTCATTATTAAACAGTTGAAGAATAAAGAGAAATCTGCATTGGAAGTCTTCAAACAGGAGGATATTTTCAACAGTGAAAGTAAAAAGAAGGTCATTTGCAGTTTCTTTATGAAGAATGGAAAATGTTTGAGAACAGATTGCCAATTCAGTCATGATGTCAATAGCAGAATTTGCCGCTATTGGCTTAAAGGTTATTGTAGTGCTGGTGAGTTTTGTCTCTTCAACCATTCACTGGAGGGAAGTTCCTTATCGACTACTCATTTAACAGCAACAGCTCTTACAACCACATCATATGAGTCAATGGATTTGGATAGTATCTCCCCTTTTACTCCATCCCCCATCGGTAGCCGGGTCAAGCTGACTAGGCAATTGAAGAAGCCCGAATATGTGCCATGGGAAAACACTTTATCTAATAAGTTATTCGCTAAGTATGTACAACATAGAGATTTAGCTTTCAAATATGAATGTCAGAGGAGAAAATATGCACAAATGTCTACAGAATCATGGAAGTCCAATAATGGTGGAAAATCAAAGCAACTGAGTCAAAAAGCTAATGAATTTGAAGATAAATATTTCGAGGAGTTGAAACGTTCTGATGAAATATTATATGAATATTCTGAAGAGAACGAACATAATGAGGTGTGGTTTGAACTTCACGGGTATGAATTTGCAGATGTTGTAGAGGAAGTGCTGAAAATTTTGAAAGATGTAGTTGATAAAGAATCAAAAAATAGCAAGACGATATATCTTGTTGTCCCTTCAATCACACAGTATGATTACAAAAAGACTACAAAGCCACTTATCATCTGGTTAGACCATGAAGGATATCGGTACCAGATTCTAAGTTGTGGAACTACGCAATATGGTTTTGTGATTATATTAGACCCATGGTCAATCCTATAAAAACTTAAAACGTGGCCGCTATAGCATCCTCCAATTCGTTAATAGCCTTTACTAGACCATCATGGTCAATTATAATAAAAGTCTGGATCAAACCACGCTTAGAATCTAATTTGGTAGTGTATTTGGCATTGTTCTCAAAGAACTGGTCCTCGTGATGGTAGTAATCGACTTCAATAGTTTTCACTTTCTTGTTGGAATTCTCTTCAGATTCTCCATTAACCTCATATTTCCTTGAAGGAATCAAGTAGTTATCATAATGAGCGCCTTCAGCCTTCTCGATCTCTTCCAAAACAATCTTGTAGATTGCTGGGATGACTTGAATAGGCATGTTGATAAGTCTTTCGCTTAATAGAAGGGCGTTCTTCTTATTAGAAATCTTATTCAAAAAGTTAGAAAGACCAGCATCGGCCTTGTGGATGTATTGAACATATTCGGTATTTTTCAATTCTTTCAGGCCCAATGGAGCCAAGAATGCATATGGATCGCTTTCTTTACCATCAGTCTTAATAGTGGTTGCCGAAGTATCTAAAACCAAATCAGTAAGCTGCGAAAGTGGGATCTTCTTTGAGTCCTCCCCAATCAACTGGCGAAGTAAGTTCTTAATAGCATGGAAATCGACCTCTTTATCAACGTCAAAGAAGTCAAAATCAATATTGACGATTTCACTTTCTTCCTGTTCATTATCTGAAGCTTCCTTTTCTTGGGTCAGCAAAAAAACACTTCGTTTGATCAACAAAATAATACCAGACTTACTGAATCTGTACTACTGATATCGATATCAGATTCTTCTTCTTCGATTCTTCTCTTTGACATTTCTCTTTTTTGTTGTTTTAACCTTTCAAAATGAAAGCGATGAATACATTTTTTTTCTTTCGTATATTTTTAATTCAAAAATATGGCCTTTTAACAGCAAAGTAAACACAAACTAGCCAATATTACGGATTAAAGAGTGATGTTTCTCTCTGGATACTCGTCATCTTCAGAAAGTGAGGGAGATTTAAAGCAAAGTTCACAAAATGGTAGTTTGAAGCTGGTCGAAATTGCTCCAAAAGTGTCGAAAGCTGAACAACAACACTTGAACAATACGCCTGATGTGTCAACTCGTAATAGCGCTGCCCTGGTACAAAGGCAGTCATATGATAATTTAACCTTCGAGCAACAGCGAAGAAACTATGAAAATCTGGGATATGCTCACACTTTAGCTGGTAATACAATATTTGGAGACTTAGATGCTGCTGACAACCTTGGGATGCTAGAAACCAGTCAATTGAAAGCTACAAAGTCAGAAACTAGGGCATTAAAGAAGAGACGAACAAACAAAGGAACTCCTGGAACTCTTATTGGCGAAGGTGCGTATGTTGGCCCTTGGGCTACGTACAATGAGTCCTCGAGTGAAGAAGAGCAAAGTGCAGAGGAAGAGATATCAGTTACTGATGCTCAAGAAGAAACAGGTCGCAATGAACAAGATCAAGAAGATGATGATTACCAAGAAGAAAAGCAAGATTCAACCAAGTTCTATGGTCTTGAAGAGTTTGATTACCTAGGAAGAACCTACATGCACCCACCAAAAGAGGCTTCTGGAAGTTCAATACCACAAGAGTGCTTTGTGCCTAAGAAACTCATACACAAATGGGCTGGTCACTATAATGGAACAAACAAGATCATATTATTCCCAAAGACAAACCATCTTCTCCTTTCTTGTGGTAATGACTCCAAAATTTTGCTCTGGGCAGTCTACTCGAAAAGAGAGTTACTAAGGGGATTCTTTGGACATTCTAAGCCAATAAGAGACATCTGTTTCAATAACAATGGAACACTTTTCCTTAGCTCTAGTTATGATAAAACAGTCAAATTATGGAACACTGAAACTGGCCAATGCATACAAACATTCCAACTACCGTCAGTTGCAAATGTCATTAAATTTAATCCATTTGATAACAATGAATTTTTGGTTGGATTAATAAATCATAAGATTCAACACTACAGCATCTCTAATAAAGAGCTTCTTCAAGTATATGACCACCACCTTGGCTCCATTAACAGTTTGACATTCTTGCCTAATAAACGATTCATTTCAAGCTCAGAAGATAAGACAGTGAGAGTATGGGATATTCACATCAATATACCAATAAAGCTTATCTCTGACCCAACTTTACATTCAATGCCCGTTATCAAAGTTCACCCTGATGAAAAGTATTTTGCAGCACAATCGATGGATAATACAATTATGGTGTTTAGTGCAAGAGATAGATACAAGACAAACAAAAAGAAAATATTCACAGGCCACAACTGTGCTGGTTATGGTATTGGTATTGATTTCAGTCCTGATGGAAGAAATCTTGCTAGTGGTGATTCAATGGGATATGCTTTGTTTTGGGATTGGAAGACTACAAAATTAGTCAAAAAATTGAAAATTGATAGTAAGGCAATTACACAGGTTATTTGGAATACAAATGAAGTTAGTAAAGTAATTATGAGTGGTTCCAATGGTACTATTTACTACTATGAATGAAAAGAAAAACAAACTTTTGAGAGTTTGACTGTGTGTTTAACTAAGCGTAGAAAGAAACTGACTTGGTCTTTCTTGCTTGGACTTCACCAATAGCTTCGATAAAATCTTCATGTTTCACACTAGATTGACCATTTCTAAGGGCAATCATACCAGCTTCAACAACAACAGCTTTTAATTGAGCACCATTGAATTCGTCAGTAGATCTAGCTAATTCTTGCCAGTTAATTGAACCATCAACAGTCATCTTTCTGGCATGAATTTGTAAGATGGACGCTCTAGCTTCTTCTGTTGGTAATGGGAATTCAATTTTTCTATCTAATCTACCGGATCTCAATAACGCAGGATCTAAAACATCAACTCTATTTGTAGCAGCTAAAACTTTAACACGATCATCTGAACCAAATCCGTCCAATTGATTTAATAATTCCAACATTGTTCTTTGAACTTCTCTATCACCTGATTTTTCAGAATCAAATCTCTTTGTACCAATTGCATCTAATTCATCAATGAAAATAATTGTTGGTGCCTTTTCCTTTGCTAAGGCAAATGCATCACGAATTAATTTAGCACCATCACCAATAAACATTTGAACTAATTGTGGAGCGGCAAGTTTCAAAAATGTTGCACCAGATTGAGCAGCACAAGCTCTTGCTAATAATGTCTTACCTGTACCTGGAGGACCATACATTAGAGCACCTTTTGGAGCTTTGATTCCTAATTTTTTAAATTTTTCAGCTTGTTTCATTGGAAGAACAATTGCTTCAACTAATTCTTCAATTTGTTTATCCAAACCACCAATATCAGAATAAGTTTCAGTTGGTTTTTCATCAACTTCCATGGTTTTAACTCTTGAATCATATTCAGCTGGTAGAGTATCTAATACTAGATAAGAGTCTTTATTTACTCCAACTAAGTCATTTGGTTTTAATTTTTCATGATCAACAAGCCCTATCATTGGTAAAAATATTGTTTGCCTTGTGGAAGTCTTGACAACAGCAGATTTGCCAACTCTTTGTGAATCTAAATCTAAGTTTCCGCCTTGGGCCTTAGCTTCTTCTTCAGCTTCCACGTCAAGTAATTCCACAACATTACCCACTAAGTAAGGCAATTGTCTGTTATTATCAATTTTTTCTTTGTTATCCTTAATCTTATCTAGCATTACCTGTTTATCGTGAGATAGTCTCTGAGACTCTGATCTCATAACTTTTATGTCGTTGTCCAACAATCTTACTCGATTGAGCAGATCTTCTGTCGTGGAGTTCAGGATTTCCTGGTCTAATGCATCATCTTCCGGTTGTTGGGCCAGTTCTTCCAAGGTTGACATCTTTGTTTTTTTGAGCTATTGTCTGGAAATAACGAATTTCACGTCAATTTTAGAGTATTTTCTTTATTTTGGATTTATTGCCACTTCCATTTCAACTATTTCCGCGAATGGGGTTTTTTTTTTTAGGAAATCTCACAGTATTACCCTGTTCCAAATAACAAACACACCATCTACAAATGTTTTAATGTTCTCATAATATAAGTATAAATGGATATAGGATTCAGTTATTGAGTCACATACAGGTCGATGTACTCATCAATATCAAGTTGATCAATATCGTCAGAGTAACTTGTCTTCAAGATTCTCTGAGCCTGTTCTGGATCATGGAAATGCTGGGAAACATGTCTCTCAAACTTCTCCAACAACACTGGAGTACCTTCTTCTCTTCTCTTTCTGTGGCCAATTGGAACCTCAACAACTTCGTCCAATACGGTTCCATCGTTTAACTTGATTGTCAACGCATTACCGATATATCTCTTATCAGGAGCATGATAGTCGATAGTGAACTGCTTATCCTCAAGCACGGTTATCTTGGATCTCAACTCATCAATTTCTGGATTCGCAGCTATTGAATCACTATAATCATCAGCAGTTAATCTTCCATAAATTAAGGGAATAGCAACCATATATTGTATACAATGATCTCTATCAGCATAGTTATAAAGCGGGCCTTTTTTATCAATAATACGAGTTGCAGCTTCTTGTGATCTAATCTTGATAGATTTAATGTCTTTAAAAGTCTTTCCGATACTCTCCAATTTATTATAACAAGTGATTGCAGCCTCAACAGCAGTTTGTGCATGAAACTCAGCAGGAAATGATATTTTGAATAAGACATTTTCCATTACATAAGAACCATATGGTCTTTGAAATTGAAATTCTTCACCTTTGAATAAAACATCATAGAATCCCCAAGTCTTTGCAGTTAAAACAGAAGGTAAGCCAGGTTCACCCTTTTTCACCAAATAAGTCAAATTTACTGCACGAGAAACAGCATCACCAGCAGCCCATGATTTTCTTGATCCTGTGTTAGGGGCATGTCTATAAGTTCTCAAGGCTTGACCATCAACAAAGGCTTGAGAAACAGCATCAATTGTTTGTTCTTTTGATAATCCTAATAATTTGGAAATGACGGCAGTTGTTGCAACTTTCACCAATAGAACATGATCCAACCCAACTTTATTGAAAGAATTCTCCAAGGCCAAAACCCCTTGGATTTCATGAGCTTTAATCATACTTTCTAAGACATCTTTAATTTTAAAGATCTTACCAGTTCCATTGGCCTTTGATACTCTGGTTAAGTAATCAGCAACAGCCAAAATACCACCCAAATTATCAGAAGGATGACCCCATTCTGCAGCTAACCAACAATCGTTATAGTCCAGCCATCTGATCAATGTTCCAATGGACCAAGCACCACGAATTGGATCCAATTGATAATTTGTTCCAGGAACTCTAGTCCCATTTTCAACAGTGACACCAGGTACAACAGGGCCAATTATCTTCTTTGGTTGGTCATATTTCAAAGCAGCTAACCCTGTTCCAATGGTATCAAAAAAGCAAAGTCTTGCAGTATCGATAGCCAATTGAGAGTCAATCGTGTAATCATGGACATAGTTAGCAATATCCTTCAATACCTGATCAGGTTCTGGTCTTGTATTCTCAGTAATGATATGATTCGCTTGGGAGGACATTATGCAACAGTTGGAGAAGGATCTGGTGAGGTTTCGAAAAGTTGTTGTGAGATTCTTTTGCATTTGTTTGAGTTTGTTGGAGACTTTGACTTGAAGTTGAACCTGTTCAAATTAATCAATTTAATTCGTCTTTCAAACACCACCAAAATGTGAGTTTAAATAGAGATCTAATCATCAATTCGAAAATCACAATAAAGTCATTCACAATCCCGCTAAAACACTGAAGATTGTTCGAATTCGTCTCCGAAATCAGCAAATTGGGCCATTTTGTGTCTTGTCACCTTTGTTTTATTGTTTTGGTAAATTACCGCTTTGAGCTTCCCCGCCTATTGACAGGTTGTTCAGCGGGTGCTTAATCCCACTGGGGCCTGGACCGGTTTGGGCTTCGGTTCCAGTGTCAATTATTTGATATGAAAGTATTGTCTTTTGTATTTGTATAGACTCCAATCTATATTATGAATGAAGAATATTGGCTATCGAGTATATTATAAACTATTCATTATGTCAGCGCCATATAAGATAAGACTGATGAGATTGTTTTTTTTCTCCAAAAAAAGAAATGCGTTAGCCCGGAGTCGAACCGGGGGCTCAAAGATGGCAACTTTGAATTTTACCGCTAAACCACTAACGCTTTTTTTTTTGAAATCAAAATATTTTATTGATATATGTTGATATAATAATTACGTAATTTGTAGTGCAAAAATGCTGTGAATAGTGAAGTGGTTAGCGTTCAGAAACATCTCTAAGAGACATTTCATTAGTTCGACTCCGGGCTAATCAGTTAATAAACTGACAACATTACCATTAGGAAAATTAAGCTTCATTAAGCAGTATAAAAAAGTCCCAAGAGACAAAAAATCTTAGTGGGTTTTAGTGATTATAAGGAGTCCCACACTGTTCTGAGGTCTTAGTTGGTATAGTTAGGTCAACCAAGCTAAATGTAAATAGACTAAATTGTTAGTACAAGTCATATCAGGCAATAAAAAAAATTACTCTCAGTTTAATTACTCTCAGTTTGAGATTAGAATGATCCTGTAATATAGAGTGTAATACAAATGCTAATAGTATAAGGAACTAATCATATTCAACTGAAGGTTAACAAGTTAATGAAAAGACTATAGCTTTATCACTATCAAAAACAAGTTTATAATCTTGACAATGTAAGTAAATCAATACTTTTTGGACGTTCAATTGGTAAACCATAAATTCTATCCCAAATCAATTGAGATAATGGACCTAAAGCTCTTGATCCACCAAATATGACAGTAAAGAATAACAATTCTTTAATACCATAATGATAGAATAAAACACCTGAACTTGAATCGACATTTGGATATGGATTTTTCGTTTTACCATGAGTCTTTAAAACATCAGGTGCAATTTGACTTAATTTTTTCACTAATTGAAAGTTTTCATCATTTATAAATTCTTCAGGTCTATTTTCACCAAATTGAATCATTGCTTCAAATCTTGGATCAGGTTTTCTCAAAACTCCATGACCATAACCAGGAATAACTCTCTTCGCGTTCAAAATTGACCATAGATAATTTTTAATCTCTTCATCATTTGAAATATCTTTTAAATTTTGTTTCATTTCAATTATAAATCTAACAACTTCTTGAGCAGCCAAACCATGTAAAGGACCAGCTAATCCTTGAATTCCAGCACTATAACTCAAAAATGGATCACTTAAAGCACTTCCAACCAAATGTGAAGTATGAGAACTCACGTTCCCACCTTCATGATCACCATGTAATGCACAATACAATCTAACAAGATTGACGAAATCTGTTGATTGTTGATCAGATAAACCATTTAAATTTTTAGAATCTTTAGAAGTTTGACCTAATAAAGAACTTAAATTATAACTCCAGTCTTTATTATAATTGATTTCACCTAAAATTTCTCCATTATGATAAGAATTTGAATATATTTTACCAATAATTGCAGGTAATTTTGATAATAAATTCAAAGAATCGTCAAAAGTATACTCCCAATAATCTGATTTAGAAACACCACGTTCATATGCTTTAGCAAATTTTGATTCATTATTCAAAGAACTAATTGCAATCGATAATTGTGTCATAGGATGTAGAGATTTTGAAGGTAAAGAATCCAATACTTTAATCAAATAACCAGGTAATTTTGAATTTGCAACCAAATCAGAACTAAAAGAATTGATCTGATCTTGAGATGGGATCTCACCAGTTAGAAGATACCAGAACATAGATTCGGGTAAGAATTCTGATTTATCATCATTTTTTTCATCGTTTTGCTTTGGTAAGAATGATTTACATTCTTTTATAGTATGACCATGGAAAGTGACACCTTTTTCAGGGTCTACTTTTGATGAATCCCATAAAAGGGCATTATAACCTCTCATTCCACCAATTGTATTCCCCACAGTAAGATCACCAAGTTTCACATTATTCTTTGTGTGTTTAATATGTTGAAATAGCTCAAGTTTTTTTGGAATCACATTTTTAAGAGTAGACTTGAGATCAGTTGTATAAAATCTTCTTAGTATCATTTTATTAATAAAATATTACAACAATTGGAGGGAAAAGTATCATTTTAATAACAATTTATAGTTTAAATTCCCTCAAATGGTCATTTTAATTGAAGACTTTCTCCAATTTAACTCATTGTTTAAAATTGTTTCCCTTTTGGTAAAAAATCTCAATAAAAAAACCCCATTTTAATTACTTTAATTTCAACTTTCTATAAAAGATTAGGCATTTACTTTGATTGAACTTGTTTTATGTTTTATATTTCCATATTTCATTTTTTAGATTTCTATATTTTATATTTCTATAGCTCTATATTTCTATCTTTTACATCTTTTTATATGTTAATTTATTAAAATCAACTTTGCCATATGGAATTTATAATTTCATGAAATGGATATGAAGAAATTACTTAAAACACTTTAGATCATTTGTCTTATTTCTAATGATTAATACTTTTTGATATTTCTGTATCCTTCATCTGTTTCTTGTGTAATACAATACAACGACTCTCTTAATTACTCTACAATCAATTATTGTACAATTAAATCCAAACGCCTGTTGAGGGGGTGTTGTTATTCATACATTGACCTATGCAACGTAATCTTCATAACTATATAATATCATCTAAAAGTGGTCATCATTCATATCTTTCGAAGATCTTTATAAATTTTATAAAATATCAATAAGTTGAGCATTGATATATTCAATCAAAAAATTTCATTTAGAATTTTAATTTTTTTGGTTGTTCCCAAGTGTTAGCTTGGTCAGTGAAATGACCATAAGAAGCTGTCTTGAAGTAGATTGGTCTAGCCAAGTCTAATTCTTTGACAACGATACCTGGTCTTAAATCAAAGTTAGCTCTAATGATTTGAACTAATTCTTCAGAAGTGTATTTAGAAGTACCATAAGTATCAACGTGAATAGATAATGGTTCAGCAACACCAATGGCATATGATAATTGAACTAAAGCTCTTCTAGCTAATTTGGCATGAACTAAAGATTTAGCAATCCATCTGGCAGCATAAGCAGCAGATCTATCAACTTTAGAGAAATCTTTACCAGAGAAGGCACCACCACCATGAGCACCCCAACCACCGTAAGTATCAACAATGATCTTACGACCAGTTAAACCAGCGTCACCTTGTGGACCACCAATAACGAATCTACCAGATGGTTGAATGTGGTAAATGGTTTTTTCATCCAATAGATGTTCTGGAATAACTTTTTTAATAATATGTTCTTGAATTTCAGTTCTTAAATCTTCAGTAGAAATTTCATCAGCATGTTGAGTAGAAATAACAACGGTGTCAACTCTTTTTGGAATGACAGCACCACCATCCTTTTCATATTCAACAGTGACTTGGGTTTTAGTATCTGGTCTTAACCATGGTAAAGCACCAGATCTTCTAGCATCAGCTAAAGCTTTGTTTAATTTATGGGATAATAAAACAGTTAATGGTAATAATTCATCAGTTTCATCAGTGGCATAACCAAACATGATACCTTGATCACCAGCACCTAATTCTTCCAAAGCCTTTTCATAATGCAAACCTTGAGCAATATCTGGAGATTGTTGTTCAATAGCGACTAAAACGTTACAGGTTTTGTAATCAAAACCTTTTTCAGAAGAATCATAACCAATGTGTTTGATAGTATCTCTGATAATTTTTTGATAATCAAGAGAAGCTTTGGTAGTAATTTCACCAAAGACTAAGATCAAACCAGTTTTAGCAGCAGTTTCACACGCAACTTTGGATAGGGGATCTTGAGCCAAACAAGCATCTAAAATGGCATCAGAGACTTGATCACAGATCTTATCTGGGTGACCTTCACCAACGGATTCAGAAGTGAATAAGAAAGTTTCGACAGGAGAAGACATTACTGAATTATAACAATTGTCAAAGGAATGAATCCAAAAAAACTGCACCAGCAAAAAAAGGAAAATATCAATTCTTTTATATAAACAACAGAAAAATTTTCGAAAACGCCCTGAACGAAACATTTTGCGTCCCGAACCGCGTTATCACACAAAATCACGTGCAAAATAGAACTCGTTAAATTTTCACATGGCAAAAATTGACTTCTCCGATTTTGGCACGTGCAAAATGAACCTCTCCGGGTTCCTCGAACCACGATTTTATGCCTTATGTAATACACAGTATCTACAAGGAGTATGTTAACAAAAAAATATATATTACAATGGTGGAGATTATGCTGCCACGCCCCACTCTGATTCACAATGCTTCATTACTTCCCACAACCTCAGAATCAATAACTGTAGCACCAACACCGATATCAGGTGTAACAATAGGCGCTGGCTTCACAACTATAGTCGCGTATTCATTATCAAAAACTTTGAAATCAAGCGTATCTGCCGCTTCAGAACCTGCAATCTCTCTATACTTTTCAACCGCAAGATTCTCTAATGTAATTGCATCCAAATAAACAAATGAACCTTCTTCATTATAAACCTTAGCATTACCACACATCAAATGAATATCCTCCATTAATTCTTTCAAAGAACTATAAATATTGGTGTTGATCCTCTTTTGAATCATATCAAATGCAATTGGATTTTTGATCAATAAATAATAGTCCGGATATATCTTTTTAGGAGGTCTGACAAGAAAAATATCACTCAACTTACGACCCTCATCATTCACATAATTAATCAAACTGTTATATATGAGTTGAGAGTCACGAGTTAATTCTGAACGCTCTTCAATTGATAATGTTTCCTCCTTTGGTAAACGATTAATTGGAGTGCCTGCTCTTCCACGAGCACTAGGACGACCACGACCACGACCACGAACTGCTTTATTTAAAGTTGGGCCTCGGCGAACAGAAGGTTTAATATCATCATCATCAATGAAATTTGGCGTTGAAGCTGTACTATTGATATCATCATCAAAATTTGAAGTGTTGAAATTGGATGAAGAGTTAACACCTCTTCTTTTTTTACCAAAAAGGATATCTCCCTCATCATCATCAAGTGCATTTCTTTTTCTTCTTGGTTTTTTCTTCTTAGTAGACACATGATCGCCAAACTCTTCATCTTGTAACTCATCCTCACCATCTTCTTCCAGCCCATCAATTTCTTTAAGCCATTGCTCCTCTGTTAAATTATCATCATATAAGGCCTGTTTACGCTCTCTAGTACCACGACCATATTCAGACACACCATCTTCAACATAAGTGGAAGGATCTTGTTCATAAGACTTTGGAAGTTCAGCATCGGTGTAAAGACGACCTTGTTTCTTTCTATCTTTATCCATTTGTCTAAAAATTTCAAGTTCTGTTTCATGTCTTGATAAAATTTCGTTCAAATCATCTTCATCCATTTCATCATCTTCATCTTTACCAATTTTATTGTTCTCTTCAGCTTCTAATAAAGCTCTTAATAAAGCTTCTTGTTCTTCTGATGTGGATTTGTTGTCAAATTTACCAGCTTGAATAACTTTACCATCTATATCTAATTTCTGATGAGCTCTTTCCAAAATAACTTCTTCAACAGAGTCTTCTGTAATTAATCTTAAGATTCTCACTTCATTCTTTTGACCAATTCTATGAGCACGATCTTGAGCTTGTAAATCCTGATGTGGATTCCAATCAGTATCAAAAATAATAACAGTATCAGCAGTTTGAAGATTTAAACCCAAACCACCAGCTCTTGTTGACAATAAAAATGCAAAATATTCGGAGTTTGGATCATTGAATAACTTCAACAATTCAGAACGATCATCTGGTTTAGTTGAACCATCCAATCTTAAATATTTCATATCATTTAATCTCAGAAAATCTTCCATAATATCCATAATTTGAGTCATTTGGAAAAAAATCAGAACCCTATGTCCTGTTGCTTTAAGTTTTGGTAAAACACGATCTAAAAGCTCAAATTTTCCTGAAACTCTCCAAATATTTTGATTAGTCTCATGTGTTGGATTTATCATACTTTCAACTTCTTCAAAAACAAATGGATGGTTACAAATCTTTCTCAATTGCATGATTGGATTATTAAAGCCTTTTAAAGGAATTAATTTCGTATCATCTTCATTTGCAACAAAGATTTGGTGACATTTCAACATATATTGATACAATTTGGATTGAATGGCTGACATTTTACACTTGATAACTTTCTCAACCTTATTTGGTAAATCCTTCTCGACATCCCTCTTCAAACGACGTAATAAGAAAGGTCTCAAGACTTTGTGAAGCCTTCTAATAACCAACAAAGTTTCTTCTTCAGATAGCTCTATTTTATCTTGGCCACCTGTATTAGCAAAAGGAGTATTAAACCATTCATCAAAAGATTTTACGGAGTTGAAAATTTTAGGCAAAACAAAATTCAACAAAGCCCATAATTCAGGTAAATTGTTCTGTAGTGGAGTACCTGTTAAAATCAATCTATAATCTGTATGATAATATGTCGTTAAGGTGTAAGATAATTTTGAATTGGCATTTTTCATTCTGTGTCCTTCATCAATAATCATATGGGCCCAATTGATTTTGGATAACAATGGTCGATCCTTTATTATATATTCAAAAGTCGTTAATAGTACTTGAAAGTTTCTGCTTCTTATATCTTGTTGCATAACTTTTCTAACATTTGGAGTACCTTTGTAAGTGATTTTCTTCACAGCAGGCGCCCATTTTTCAAATTCCAAGTTCCAATTGGTTAATGTGGATAACGGAACAATAACTAAAAATGGACCAGGAACTTTTTTTACCTCAATCAAATAAGTAATCAAAGATATACTTTGAATAGTCTTACCCAACCCCATTTCATCCGCTAGAATACCATTTAAATGATTATTAAACAAAGATACCATCCATTGTAAACCTTTCATTTGGTACTCTTTTAGTTGACCACCAACTAGAATACTTGGTTGAACTTTAATCTCTTCTCTGATTCGATGAGCGACAGAATAATAGTCGATATTATTCTTATCATCATCATCATCATCATCATCATTAGCATCACCAATAGTTTGAGCTTCTTCATCATCTCCAGATTCACTAGTCTTAGCATGTTCTTGAGCATCCCTTTGTTGCTCTTTCACTGCTTGCGCCAAAGAATCCAAGAATTGATTTGTTTGTTTCAACAAATGTGTAATTCTGGTATCCTTTGTTTGATCCAATAATTTGATATATGCTTCTTCATCATTGGCTTTTAAAGCTTGTAAACGTTGTTTAGCGTTTCTTTCAATCCGCTTCTGTTCCTCTTTTTCAATAAAATTATGCATGGAAACAATGGATCTTCCAAATTTCGCAATGTGCTCATTCTTTTCATTTTTTCGCTTGATAATATGACTGGATTCTGAAGCAATTTTTTCAAGTTCATCAATTTTCTTCTTATTCTCGACCTTCTGTTTCTGTGATTGTTGCTGAACGTAAAGATTGTTGGTGATATTGGCATCTTGTAAATTAATCTTTCTGATCTTTGCCAAGAAGTTTGGATGAGTATTGGTCAATAAAGAATTTTTAAAGTGATTGAAACTTAGAATATGGCCTCTGATAGCCTTTTGAAGCGGTAATACTTTTAGAGAATAATAATCAATCAAATCATCAACTTGTTCAGTGTTATTATCATCAGAAAAATCCAACCTTGACAATAGTTCTTCAAGGACTGAGGCCATTTCTAACTGTATAGTAGCTTCTCTAATTTGATGGGCACCATTTATATCTAAACCGGAAGGTAATACTCCAGGTATTATAACCCTTGATTTTGGATGATATAACATTTCATATTGGATCTCAGCTTGTGGAGTAGGTTTTGTATAACTGTCTACTTGTAAGATTGGATCATTAACTGGGATAATGGTAGTAATTTCAGGATGTTGGGATTTCAATTTCTCAAACGGTACCGGCTTCTGGTTATCAAAAGGATATACAGATGGAACAAAATTTTGCAATGTTTTGGATTTCTTTTGGTCATTATTTAAGGAAACAGAAGAAGTAGATTGAGACCTATTACCTAAAAGCTGCTGTTGAGGAATTGAGGGCGTTCTAGAGATCTGTTGAGGGGGTGTTGGGTTCAAATATGGTGCTACTTGTGGTTGGGCAGTATGTTGAGGTTGAGGCTGAGGTTGCGGTTGAGGTTGAGCTTGAGCTTGAGGTGGTCTCCCAAAATTTGCTTTCAGTGATGAGACTAGAACGTTATTGACCTCTAATGGAATGGCCATATTTTTAACTAAGCACTTGAAAGCAGCAATTTGAGCCTTTAAGAGAACAGATTGGTTTGAAGTAAACAATCCGTTAGATAGTGGGTTCCTTTGCTGGTCTTGATGTTGTTGTTGATGTTGTTGTTGATGTTGTTGTTGATGTTGTTGTTGATGTTGTTGTTGTTGCTGCTGCTGCTGCTGTAGTAGCTGTTGTTGTTGTAGTAGTTGTTGTTGTTGTTGCTGAAGAAGAATAAGATTGTTTTGTTGTTGTTGTTGTTGCTGGATTTGAGGAGTAGGAGGAGCCTGTTGTTGCGGTATAGGAGCCTGCGATTGCTGTAGAATTGGAGATTGGTTATTAGGCAGTTTTTGATGTTGTTGCGGAACATAACCAGTGTTATACCCTGGCTGAGAAGGTGGAACAATAGTAGTAGAGGATGCTTGAGTTTTTTGCTGCTGAATCCTTCTGGCCATTTCCTGCTGCGCGGAGATCTGTTTAAGAATACTGGATAGTTGCAGAAATTCTGCATTTTGTGTAGCAGCTTCCCCTAGTTGGTGTTTCAATTGTTGCCATCTCTGTTAATTGTCAGTAGTTGTTGCAATCACCAATACAAATTAAAGTAGACACGTACTGCATAAAGCTTTTGAATTTCCTCTTTGGGGATTTGCTGACCGAATGCCATTTTCCCACAGTTCGAAATTGTTTGTTTTGTTTCCGCTTTGTTTACTTTACGAATTTCTTTCTCCAATGTTTATTACTTTCGCCTTTCGCGTTTTGACTTCCTAATTCGGAAACAAAAAACCATTTCACTCCTATTCAGTGTACTTAGGCAAGGGCTCCAAATCGTTGTTCGTGTAGTCTGTTAAGAGACGAGTGAACTCTTGGTTGAAGCCGATAGCACCACCATAAGGGAACTCTATGGTGAGATCCCAGGGGTAAAGGTAGTTCAGACCACCGTTAGCATTACTCACACGAAACCGTATTAGATATTTATTGCTACCGAACCAAGGCATTTCCAACTTATGAGAGATGATATCACTGAAGAGCAATGCAAAATTGTCATTTTCCTGTGATTGTGATGAGATGGTATGATCTGCAAGAACAACAAGTCTCTGATTGGTAATGTATGTGTGACCTTTCAAGATGATGGCTTCAGGGTTTGGTTGACCAACTGGAACAAGCTTGAATGTGACCCTTTCCTTTTGTGCATGGTGAACTAACTCTAAAGGCAACTGAATAAAAGGAACACCACTTGACAGACCTCTTTCCGTCCTTTGAACCCAGTTGAGTGACATCTTTCTCGCTTGTTAGGAATGAATGAATAACATAGATTTCCATATCATTTATCCGTATTTCGACTTGTAGGTGCTTAGTGGTGTGTGGGTGTATTATTGATAGTAAACATATAATTTAGGATTAAAGTAATTATATACATCTATTACTCTATGAAAAACTCTATTGTGTTCGGTTTGAATGCCCACTGCTTAAGAAGCTTGGTGACTGTGAGAAAATGCTCATGTTCCAATTCACAAACTTTTCTCTGGAGCAATTCTTTTGGAAGCACTTGGTTGAAGTAATCTTCGGCACCAGGTCCTAAATTCCTCACAGACTCCCCTAAACTTTGGTGGCCAAGAATCATCAAATTCTTTACTACAAACTCCCAATCGTATATATCTTCAACTTCAACCTCTTTGGGACTTAACTCAACCAAGGCCATTGTTAACTTTGACGAAAAGTCATCTTTAGTTAGAACTCGTGGTTCATCATTGGATAACACTTCCTTATTAAACTTCTCAAGATCTTCACCGTCAGTTACAGATATCAGTTTAATATCAGCGAAAGTTTGGCAAACAACCGAGCATTTAGCTCTAGCTCTGGAATTGGGTAGCGCTGTAATTTTGACAGCTGTGGATTGTGGAATCCATAGAAGCATTCTAACACTTCCAAACCTTTGTATCCAATTCTGATGACCTAGACATCCTAACCATTGCATTATCAAGGCCTCCTCACAGACAGCACCTGTGAATAAAAGTTTCGAATGTATGTGATCCCTCGATTCAAATCCAGGCTGTAATATTTTGTTCTCCTCTGTAAGCTTAAGGTATGAGATCCACTCAAATGGATTAAGATCTATGTGCTGAAATTTGTGGGGGACTGTTAACTGCCCTAGGTAATTGTTGATGTTGTTAGCATATTCTTTCCTCTTCTCCATTAGAAGGTACTGAGAGGGTTCAAGATGGTTGTACAAGGCTGTAGAAAACACAAGATTATTGGAATAAACATCAAGGACTTTGCATTCCTTGTCGTAATGTTTCTTTAAATTCAGCTTTTCGACAAGTGAGACTTGATGCAGTTATTTGTCAGTTTTGTGATGAGCTTAAAAGTCTTATTTTTACACTCACCTGCCACTTCTTGATTTTTTAAGTAGTTCGTCCTTGAATATTGAAAAAGATTTGCCTTCTTAGGGAAGGGAACCTTGGAAAAGCCGGATAATACCATTGAATACCACCAAAATAATGACAAATCTTTTAGAGATGTGATTCAAATTTTTTCATGATGAAATGCAATTCACAGAACAGATTCGCGAAGTCTTCGTTAACTGGCAAAACAATTACAATAACAATAACACGAATAAGAATAAGAAGAAGAATAAAAAGAGCAAAACTAGTACCTGAACTAGAATAAAAAGAACTATTGGAACTGAACCAAAAATGTTTAAAATCAAGTTGAAACCACCGGTGGAAGAGAAAACCATAGGATCTAGTATAAAACAGGAAGTGCCTTCTGTCAAAGTGAAAAAGCCTTCAATCAAGATCAAAGTATCCAAACCTTCAAAATATAGTGGGAATGCTTCATCTTCATCTACAGCCGACTCTTCGCTAGTGAAAAAAGTGCCACGTATCATAAGGGTTAAGCCAACTAGAATACCTGGCGATGGATATGATTCAGAAGCTTCAGATGCTGAAGATGATCCCTGGATTGAAGAAGCGGTGATTATTAGATTTTTTCCTGATGCTGAACTAGATTATGTGAGGCATTGTGTTGAAACTGGTGAGTTTAAGAATTTTTATATTAAATGGAAAGACCGCGTACGTGCGATAATACATATAAATAATTCCATATATGGTGCCAAATTGATCAATTTACCAAATTTGATTGAAGCTCAAAAGACAATAGACAAGAAAAATCTATTCAAAACTGCGGATATTTCACAGATATTATTGGTTGTGAAGAGACTTAATGATGAATCAGAGATTAATGATATTAAAGTCGAAGATAAAGAGATTTTAGAGGATGGTATAACACCTCCTTTAAAAAATATCGTTAATAGTCAATATCGAAGAAAAATGGATTATTCAACCATTTCAAAGATCGAGGCTAAAGTTGATGAATTGTTAAGATTAGACGAAGAAGCTGAAGATACACAATTCCAATTTATTGATCCAGAAGCAGAATCAATAACCTCAAGTTTGTCACCATCAATGGATATCAACTTCTCATCCGAATTACCAAATGATTTTAACAGCAATCGACCACTATCTAAATCAGATTCAATTAATGATATATTAGGGGGAGGTGAAAATCACGTGGATGACTTAGAATTGGAATTAGAGCAAGCTCTTGGAGAGGAAGAATTGGGAATTGATCAACCAGAACAGAACGAAGAAGAGGACATTATTGGAGGTGCTGAAGATGAAGAAGATGAGGAAGAGGAAGATGAAGATGATGATGACGAAGATGACGATGACGATGATGACACAGACAATGAAAATGGTGTATCACGTAAAGTTGAAGTTGATGAAGATGAACAACATAATGCATTGCTAAGAGATGAAATCACGGAATTGGAATCAACCATTGAACAAAATAAAGAAAGGCTTTCAAAGACACACAATCCGCTATTACAAAGCAGATTTATCGATAGTATTAAGAAACTTGAAAAAGAATTGGAGAACAAAAAGAGGCAATTGAAGACAGGGGAAGACAAGACTAATAGTAAGAACAACCAGCGCAAAGAAGAAGAAGATGACGATGAAGATAATGCGAATGCAAGTGATGGTGACCAAGCAGGTTTATTTGATGATGAAGATGAAGATGATGAGGAAGAGGAAGACGATCCAAACGAGAATGAAAACGAAAACGAAAACGACAACCAGAATGACAATGGAAATGACAATGAAATTGAGCAGGTTGGTGCTAGTCTCGAGGAAGATGACGGTGATCTCGATGACCTATTCGAATAAGTTGGGTTACCTTAGGATTACGTAATATACCAGTTTTTCTAATTTCTTTGTTTATGTCAAAAAAAAAAGTGATGAGTTTTGTGGTTTGTAAATTGTAAAAATTAGCAAAATCTTAGAAGTTCATTGCCTAATCTCCTTTAGACATGGAAAGGGAGGGAGTGAGTCTTATTGAAATTCATCTTTTTTGTTAATGAGAACTAACAGTGATTTTTTCGTTACAGCACAATAATTTTATATTGGACGTGTCTGCTTTAACAAAAGGACTAGGTAATATTAAGAAATGGGTTGTCAATAACGAAAACAACACCACGTTGTATATTCCAGCCTATAGTAAGTATTGAAGAAAAAATTGAGATCAAACAAGTGTAAAGAACAAATTCTGACGTAAACTTCAAAGCCATTCATGAATTGGATTTTTTAAAGAAGGGCACTTCTGTCATTGCAACAAATGCTAGGGAAAGTGTTCGTTTCATTGAAAAGATGGTAACAGATGAGAATCCAAATGAAAAAGCTGTGGTAATTCTGGAAGGCCCGGACGATTCAAGTTTAACCTTCAAGAGGTGTGTTAAATATAAAATCAGAGATCCAAGATTATCAGAGTTTCCAACCTCTATAAGATCAACAGTATCAGCTCTCAAATATGAAAGGGATCTTATTGAAGAAGCAAAAAATATCAGTGATGCTGATGAAGAAGATCTAGGAGAAGAAGCAGGAGGAGAGAAGGCTAAAATTCCCCCAAGATTGAGATACCTAATTAGACCTGCCGTAAAGAAGGTTAGAGTCCAGAAGGAAGATTGGAGAATAATTACTGAAGATTTAACTGTTAAAATCTGGTGTGAAAGCTTTGGTATCAAGTGCGTGAATATTAATGAGGTTGAATCTGAATTGTTTCATAATTCTATAGGTCTTAAGACTGATTTATTAAATAAAACAGAGGTCACTAAGAGTGGTCATCATTCAAAGAATAAAAAGAGAACAATTAAAGCAAAGAAATCTCCCAAAGAAGATCCAAGAGAGGAAACAGATGGAGTACTAATTGAAAAGTTTAACTCAATTTCTTTTGCACCAAGAGGTCGTGGTGACCTATGGGTTCCATAAGAGAATTATCAGATTTTATCACTAAAGTACAGTCAATTGAGAGTCTGCATAAGTTGTTAGCAGATTGAAGAATTTCAAAAATAGTACTTCACTAAATTGGAATTGGATGATAAAAAGACATTAGGGCTTATTGAGAAAGGTGCAATCTAGGTTATCACCGTAAACCATTCAATTAAAGTTGCGTTTTGGCTTCCACAATCACAACTTTGGAATACAAAATGATAACAATGATACGATAGTTAACTACATCAAGATTTATCAAGAATTAGGTTTGAAAGTTTTATATTTGAGCTTATTCACGAAAAGAAAAAAACATGTTTCATATTGAATCAAATTAGTCAAGATATAAAATATTTCCTCTTTAAAAACTTATTAGTAGGTGTTCCAAAACAACGCAGAAAGATACTGGGATACTCCATTTCATATCACATTTTTTTTATTGTTGTTGTAAACTTCAGAATATCGTCAATGGTTGTATTCATTGAGCCGGTAATTAAACAAGCTCTAACATTAGAGATGCCAGAAAAAACATACTTAGATAAGAAATCATCACAAAAGACACAAACAACACGTAAAAAAACATGACTGAAATGGATAAGTAGAATTGACTTACAATTTTTATGAGTTACACAGCTCAGCTTTTGTTCATTTCACAAGAATTTGTTAAACTTTGCAAAAACAAAAAAATTTTCAGTGGGTTTTTTGGGTTTATATAGAGAAAATGACACGTTGATTAATGGCAGATATAAATTTAGGGTTGAGATTAGCCCAAACCGGAATTAACTGAAGAGGATTGTTTTAATTGTTGAATTTCTTCAGTGAGCGATTTAATTATTTGGTGATATTGGTCTATCTCATTATTGAAGAGTGTCTGTTTGGCGAAGAGTGCCTTCTTCCAATCTTTGAATTTCTTCTCCTCCATAGAAACAATCTCATTGAACATTCTTCTCTGTGATAATTGCCTTTTGATGAAGATTGGGTTCCATTCAACAGCCAAATCATCTATAAAGCTTTTGCTGAACTTTGAAAGGACTTGATAGTTGCTCAAACCATTTTGGTCTGGTTTATCAAAGTTGTAATCAGCTGGGATCTCACTCTCTTGCAATATCTCTTTGGCCTTATTGATTCTGGTGCTGATCAACTTGTTACGATACTTTTCATAGTAGGCTTCTGATGTTTTGATGAGATCAATCATGTGTTTTGACATTAACACCTCTCTTAGCTTCATAAAATCACAATGGTCAAGGTTCTCAACCTCAGCAATACCCCAATCATATTTTCTGCCTCTCACCGAAGACCCATCCTCTTTACTCACAAGGGACTCTGAATTGATCAAGGAATATGGGATGGTATTTAAAATAGTACTTTTCACCTCCTCATCTTCAATCAACTCGCACACTTTGATATCTTGAATTTCAAGGATATTTTTGACTAACTCCTTCAACTCTCTCAATTCAATAGATGTTAAAGTATCTGCTTTGGAAAGAACAGGAATTATATTAACTCTTTTTGAAATATGCTTCAAAGCTTCAATATCGAATGATCCTAATCCTCTTGAGCTTGTGTTGAGAAAATAAAGACAAGTATGCACTCTATTATCAACAAGAGACTTTCTTTCTGGCTGCTCATCCTGGAACATGTATAATCTTAACTGTTGCTCTATGTATTCAATGATTGGAATATAAGAAAATTGGTTATCAATAGCATCACAAAATCCTGGTGTATCAATCACAGTGAAGTCTAAGTGGAAATTATCTTCAACAAGATGCAACGTCTTACGAGTTATTCTTGTTGTTTTCTCAAAAGCAAAATGTGTCTGATTGTTTTCAAGATTTTTCCAAATATTTGGCAACAAACCAGTGCTGAGTAGAGTATTAATAAATGTTGTCTTGCCCAAGCCTGACTGACCAGCCACCATCAAATTAAAAGTGGCACCCACTTTAGCTTTGTGTTCTTGAGATTGTCGTGGTAAAGAATCAAGTTGAAGATCATATTTTTCATTAAAGACGGCACAAGTATCATCAGATTGACTCACAACAGCTTCTCTTTTGGAGTAAAACTCTTTGTAATTTGTCTCTTGAGAGCGTAAAATTTGCCCAAAAGATTCAATCAAATTCATTTTCTTCTGAAATTACTCCACCAGAAAAACTATCAGAACTTAAAAGTACTCATGCCTTTTTTAAGCTGATTTAAAATCTCAATGAAAACCCATTATTTTGTGTAAAATCCATATACGTATTGACACAAAAACCTCGAATAGGAAAAAATCGCGGATGATATACAAACAAATCTGGTTAACTACCTGAAATTTAATAGAAAATGCTTTCAATTAGATAAAATTGGTAAAAACCTCGTTCACAAAGTCCTGATATGTGATAGTAGCAACACCATTATTCTGCTTATCAAATTTCTTAAATACATTAGTAGCGCGTAATAACCAAACAAGACTATCAACAAACCTGTCAAAAGTAAGAAACATTGGTTGATTCAATTGTCTTCCATTGAGATCTGCAAATTTCTGAAAGATAAATAAAATACTGTCTGTAGTTAACCTATATCCAAGGCTTTCCAAAGCTGCTTGGTATTCAGTGAAGGATAGTTTGTTTTTGGCAGAAGTATCTGAAGTATAAAAAGTTCTCTTCCAATATGAAATATAATTCCACATATGGTAAAACTCTTTAAATTCGATAGTACCTGAATAATCATCATCAAAGAGTCTGATCATGAGCTGTACTGTACTTAATTCAAGTTTAGTTCCATCGTTATTACGGAATGCAATTATTAGTTCAGCTTCGTTAAGTCTTCCATCTTTATCAGTATCAATTTTGTTGAACAATTCACTTAGTTGGACTTCAATACTTTCCACTTTATCGAACTGCTTCTGTGATTGTTGACCCGATACCAGTGGCTGCTGTTGCTGTTGTTGTGTTTGTTGATATATTGGTTGAAATTGTACAGGAGCTGGTCGTGATGGAGCCACTCTTTGCTGGTTTTGTGGGAAATGACTTGAATGAGATGATCCTGATGAAGTCAGAGAGGTTGAGTGCGGTACTGGCTGTTGCTGCTGCTGCTGTTGTTGTTGCTGTTGTTGCTGGAATTGTAACGTGGAATCAATTGAAGATCTTTGAGGGATACGAGGAGTTGAACTATACGGTACTTGTTGTGGTCTTAGATTGGCTTGTAATGAATTGTGGGATGGGTTTGATGAAACCCTTTTTTGATGAATTTGAGGTTGATATTGTTGTTGAGGAAGATACTGGTGTTGACCTGCAGATTGGTTTGGATGTAATGGTGGACGATTGTCATTACTCTGCTGCTGATATTGTTGTTGAAATTGTTGTTGGGCTCTCTTAGGACTCTGTTTCATAGGCCTAATAAATGCTTCGGCAGGAGTTGGATACCGCTAATTCAGTGATACAGTTAGCAAACAAGATATGCAAAAAAAAACCATTTTGAATCTTTTCAACGTACGATCAAGTCATCTGCACCCATCTTATAATTTGGTATTGATGGATTGATTGGTGTTGGACGAATTTGCCTGTTTTGTTTACCTTTTACTGTGGAATCCAGCAAAAAAAACACAAAACTGTGGTGTTCGGATGTGTGCGGTTATTCTATTATTAAACCTATTTGTGTTCCTATCTGTAATTGTATTTGTATTTGTATTTTTATTTGTATTTGCAGCCAGTACTCTACCAATTACAACCGATGTGACGTAATTTTAATCTACAATAGATGATTCAGTCACGACTGTACAACCAATGAAGCCGAGATTAAGAGAAGACGCGTTTAATTTATACCGCTCCGAATTGCTAGACAAACAAACAATAAGGCTTAGCACTCAGATAAGCAATTTATTAGCTACAATCAAATCAGAATGCTACAAATAGCAATCTAAATTCATTCTTTTTTTTTTTATCTTTTTAACCTTTTATTTTACAGATAAACAAAAAACCTATGAAACGATGGAAATTAAATAACGACATAACAGCAATTAGAATCACACAATCAAATAAATCAATTTCCAAAATTTATTCAATGTTCAAGTGTGAAAGTAAGTCTCTAATCATGAAAACAACCCATTAACTACACCTCCTCCCCATACTTTCTTATTCTCTCTTTCTTTTATCAACCTTCAAGCGAATAAGACATCAAATTATCATAAAATCTAAGCTTTTAAGGAAGAAGCTCTTCTCTTTTTAACTTCGGCTTTTTCAGCTTTACGTTCATGTAAACGTTTAGCTAATAATTGAGCATATTCAGCAGCAGCATCTCTGGAAGCTTGAGCATTTCTGACTTTCAAAGCTTTTAAGTGACGTTTTCTTTGTAAAGTTTGTGGAGTAACTAATCTTTGGATTTTTGGGGCTTTGGTGTATTTCTTTTCACCTTTGACAACTTCTCTTCTGATAACGTATTGTCTGACATCATCTTCTTTGGTTAAACCGAAGAATTTTCTGATATTGTTAGCTCTTTTTGGACCTAATCTTTTTGGAACTTGAACATCAGTTAAACCAGCAATGTCAGCTTCACCTTGTTTGACAACAACTAAGGATAAGACAGCTAAATCTGGACCAACAATGGCACCTCTAACGGATTTTCTCTTTCTTTCACCAGTTCTTCTTGGTCTGTAACAAGAAACACCTTTAGTCAATAATAATTTAACTCTGTTTGGTAATAAAACACCTTGTTTCATTGGGAAACCTTGTTTATCGTTACCACCAGAGATTTTGAAGATGTAACCTTTGAATTCATCACCAACGGAATCACCTTCAACTTCTTGACCGATTCTCTTTTCATAGAAGATACGAAGTCTGTGTTCGTCATCGATTTCAACGGTTTTTTGGGAACCGTTAGCTGGGTATGCAATGTTTAACTTCATTTTGATATAATGCTAATTACTATAACTTCGCTTGTATAGAGAAAGCCTTTTTTGAAAGTGTTGGGCTTGTGTTTTTTTTTTTCACAAAAATTGTTTGATCACAAGAGTTCGCGAAGTTTGGCTTTATTTTGAACTTGGTGAACAAAAGCCCTTATAAATATCACGTGCAGAAAAGAAGCCCTATGATTTGGATGACCTTCCTTATCAATTTCTACACTGTACACTCGTACTGATCTAAAGGTAAAAAAAATGGTTAATATGATTAATTCAGCTAGAATCATCAAACCCAATCTATCATACAAAGAATTGAATATATTTTACAGCATAATTATTTTATTACCCTAGTTTTATTTTATAATGACAAAAATACACATAGAATCAAAAAAGTAACTTAGTTTCTTCTTCTGTAACCACCTCTGTTAGCTTGTGGTCTTTCTGGAGCAGATTCTTGCAAACGAGTTTGTGGCAAGATACCTTCTGGGATGTGCAAGTATTCACGCAAGAATTCAACACCTTCATCAGTTAAGGTGTAGTAATAGTATTGCCATGAGAATTGAGTTTTGACGTAACCTTTAGAAGTCAAAGATTGCAAAGCTTTGATAACATATAAGTTTCTGGTATCAATTTCTTCGTGTTTAGCTTGGTTGTAGTCTTTTTTAGCAACAACAACACCTTCTATTTTTATATGAGTTAGTATTTCAAAGTTTCAAATTGAATTTTCTCTTAAAGGTGAAGGTGATCAGGAATTCAAAAAAGGAGTTGGGGGAAGTGGATAAACGATGCGATTATCATATTATGGATTATTTGGGAGATACTGGATTATTATTGAAAACTTCACTTATTTTGTCTTAGTAGGTTGGAGTTTTATGAAATATGTTGATAGTTGCATTATTCTTGCACATGACATCACAAGGAAATTAACATGTTCTATACTGTCCAAGTGCTGAGAGTAAAATATAATGTAGTATAATTAATTTTGTTCATTTGGTTTACCTTTAATATTGAAAAGTCTTGAACCCGAGTAGATTGAATTCAATACATCTGAATATCCTTCCTTTTATTCATTCCTGGTGTACCCTTACTTCGAATATTGCCACATACCACTGAACAAGTATCTGTGAATTTTGTTTCTGTCTTCCTTTGGAATAAGCATCTTGAATTATTGACGTTGAACTGGTTATGTTAATTCAGTGTTTTGTTGATCAATTTGGTTGTAATTTTTTGTTTTTCACTGGAAGGCTTTGGTTGAAAAAAAATGCTGCGATGTGTCCCCTTACCAGAATAAATGAAGCTTAACTATGCTGAATTTCGCGAATTTGTTCAAGAAATGACATATATTCGCGGAATTACTCTTTGGGTGGTGTTTTTTTGCATTGGCCTGAAGGAACCGTTTGTACGGGTGTTCGCGGAATGGGACTGTTTCTAGGATTTGCAAGAAACCCTATAGGAGATCACATGATAATCATGATGATAAGCCATTTTGGTCTTCAAGTGCTTTGAAGCGTTGAAGCAATACAATTAATAGATGAAAGTTAAGGAAATCGTATTACTTTGGGTGTAATGCCAGTGCACATTCTTGAGAACTCATCATCAAGAAGGGGAAGTATCAGAGATGAGCTCACAGCGGAGGAGCAGAACCTTGGGCTGGTAGATGATGTTGATAACCAGTCTATGATATCCTTGAACACTCATTATAGATCAACATATTTCTACAGGACATTAAAATATCTCTCAAAATTCAAAATATTGTTTATACCGATCCTCAATTGGTTAATTCTTATTACTTACATTTTGCTGCTTTACCGATGGATTTACAAATATGAGACAATGTATGCTAAGAGTGCTTTAGTAACTGCTGCTATTTCAAACACCTTATTATTTGGACTATCAGACACTCTTGCACAAAGTATTTCGTGTTTTGTTGAAGTGCGTGAAAATAGAAGATCGATCCAGAGGACTGCATCAATAAATAGTTCGATTTCTTTGGAGAGCTATCTCCCGCCAAATTTACCTTATAGAGATGATCTTTCTAATCAAGATGCATTCTACACAGATTATGGTGACACTAGAATTCATAATAGAGGTAGAACAAACAGTACCCAAGGGATAATAGGGTATCAGCAATTATCAGATCAAACAGAAAAAGATGTTTTCAACATCCATAGATTTGTTGGATTTATGTTCTGGGGCTTTTTTGTATCCTTTTTCCAAACAGGGTGGTATTGGATATTAAATCATTTTTATACAACCGAACCAACTGTTGTATCAGCCTTGGAGCGGGTCTTATCTGACCAACTTGTTTACTCCCCAGTATTCCTATTCAGCTTCTTTGTATACTCAAACTTCATCCTAGAAGGAGGAGACAAGTTTACCCTCGCGGAAAAGATTAGAAAGATATACTTCGGTACACTAATTGCGAATTATATGGTTTGGCCGTTAGTGCAATTTATTAATTTTTTGATAATGCCTCGCAGGTTCCAAGTCCCATTTTCATCTTCTATTGGTGTAATATGGAACTGCTTCTTATCAATGAAGAATGCCTCTAACTGAAGCAACATAAGTGCTTGATAATATATGTGTCTGAAGTGAGGTGTATGGATGTCCTATAGTTTTCGTATTGTGAAAATTTGAATTTCGAAAATGAGCTTCAAGGCATGGAAATAACCGACCAGTGTACTTGATAAAAGACGTAACAATGTCCAGCAATAGACTTACAGCTATTCCAGAACAAAGGCCAGAGACCGTTAATGAGATTCTCTCAACTTTGAAAAGATATGATGTCTCAGTCATCAAGGATTTGGAAGATTACGTTATCGACCAATATACTAATAACTATAGTGATTTGAACTCCAACTTAGCTTTGCTTAAGCTCTATGAGCTCAGCGATGATTCTTCTGTTGAGAGAGAAGAATCAACCATAAAGATACTTATCAAGGGGTTGATTGAATTCAATGACCAAGATTTCAGTTTATACCTACATTTACTCCCTGCATTTGTCCTCTCAGTCCAAAATGAATATACAACCAAAGTCCAAAACTTGGTTTCTTTATGTGAAAGCTTAATTTCTAACAAATATGAAGAATTCTTATCCAAAAACAAAGATTTTGGTGATATTATTGATAGTTATTCTGTTGGTTTGATTGAAAACAAAATTAATTCCAGTAAGAGCTCAACATTTTTTGAAACCAAGACTGCCACAGAAGATATTCCGGTTTCTAGATTAGCAAAGGTGGTCGAACAATTAATTTAAAGGCTCCATGGTCTCCATTGAGAACTCTTGCTTATATATGACACACGCTTTTTAGTTCTTAATCCACATTTTGTGTAATTTCATACATTACATAATCATATATTATAAATCTATAGTAAGGTGCAATTTTACCATTTTTTCACCAAATTAGTTGCTCTTAGTGATAGAAAAGCATAATCTGAAGTTCAGAGGAGTATGAACTGCCACATACCACACTCATATCGCTTTAAACTCCTTTTGACGGAGAAATATCCATCCGATATACACCTCATCAGCTATTTCCTAATCGGGCAAAAATGGTAGGCCCACTCTCCAAATAAATTTTTTTCTCTACAAAAATAAAAGATCATATTTACACCACAAAACAATACCAAAACCCACATACAAATCGTCTGTACCTCTTCTTCTGAAATGGCTGTTAACAAAAGAAAGAGATCGGAAGATGAGACTAAGAAGAAAGTGTCTCCACTTGAGAGGGAAGACGGTACACGAGCACCTACTAAATCTCTTTTAGATGCATCTGAGGTTGCCTTTCCAAGAGGTGGTGCTTCTGCCTTGACTCCTCTGGAGTTGAAAGAAGTAGCCAATGAGGCTGTTAAGGATATTTTATTCGAGAGAGAGAACGAATCTGCTTCTAAATCTTCCACTACCGAAGAGTCTCGCCCTAAAAAGAGAAAGAAGACTTCCAAATCTGTCAAATCTAAAGTCTCAAATGAACAAGAAGAAGAAAAGATCCCAATCGAAACTCTTACATTCAAATCACTCACACCAGGATCTCAAGTACTTGGACAAATTCAACAAATCAATCGTCTGGATATTACATTGGCTCTTGCAGATAATCTTGTTGGTTATATCCCGATCACTAGTATATCTCCTATAATCACTGAACAATTGGAGAAATTTCAAGAAGAAAGTGATAGTGAAGAAGAAGTTGATGAAGAAGAGACCAAAGATTCTGATGAAAAGAAATTCCCTGTTCTTTCTGAATTTTTTAAAATTGGTCAATGGTTACGTGCTGTTGTTGTTGAATCAACATCTAGTAACTCCAAAAAACAAAAGAAACGTATCCAATTATCTATCGAAATTGAGAAAACCAATGAGAATCTAGACGCTCAAGATGATCTAGTTCCAAACTCAACCATTCAAGTTTCTGTCAAAAGTGTTGAAGATCACGGAATCATTTTAGATGTTGGTAAACCAGAATTGAATGGTTTCATCTCAAATAAAGAAGTTAAAGCAGCCAACTATGAGCCTGAGACTTTAATTCCTGGTACAGTTTTCTTAGCTACTATTGTTTCCAAGAAAGGACGTACAGTATCTGTTAAACTTACTTCAAACAAAAAGAATGTTGTGTCTACTCTATCATCTGTTGATTCCATTGTCCCAGGTAACATAATCGATGCTTTGGTAACTGAAATTGAAACTGAAGGTCTTATTGCTAAGGCTTTTGGTCTTGTAAATGCTACAATTAACCTTGCCCATTTGGGTACGTTCAACGAAGAAGATGTTAAACATAAATTCAGTGTTGGATCAACTATCAAGGCAAGAGTTCTTGCTGTTTTAACTGTTGGTGGTGAAAAGAAACTTTATCTTTCTATATTGCCTCATATCATTAACTTTAACCAAGAAGCTGAAGCCATTTCAGCCCCACTTGAAGCTTTCCCAGTTGGACATGTTTTTGAATCCGTTGAAATTAAAGGCCATGACAGCAATTTTATCTTTGTTAAGATCAGCGAAGAAAGATCAGGTGAAGTCCACTTTTCAAGAATCAATAATGAAGCTGCTGCTCTCAGTACAACTTATTCCAATGGTACTACTCACTCAGCCAGAGTCTTGGGTTTCTCACAGATTAACAATACCTACATTTTGACCTTGGATCCAAAAATTATTGAACAAAAATACTTAAGGCCACAAGATATTCCTTTGGGTGAACTTGTCACTGTTGAAATTTTGAAAATATCAGGTGAAACTGGATTAGTTGTCAAAATTTTCGATAAATTTGAAGCCAATGTTCCACTACAACATTTGAGCGATGTTAAATTGATATATCCAGAAAGAAAGTTTAAAATTGGTGCAAAAGTTAAAGGTAGAGTATTAAGTGTTTCAAAACACAAATCTGAAATTATTGTTACTTTGAAGAAATCATTAGTGGGAAGTGAGAATCTGATCACCAAGATCGAAGACGTTGAAGTCGGCCAAAGAACTGCTGCTACTGTTATTTCTTTTAAGCCAAGTGGTGCTCTTGTCTCCTTCTTTGGTGACTTGAAGGGTTTCCTTCCAAAATCTGAGATCAGTGAAACTTTTGTAAAGAAACCAGAGGATCATTTACGCTTAGGCCAGACTATCACTGTTAGAATCATTTCAGTTGATGCTGAGAGAAAGAGAATTGCTGTAAGTTGCAAACTATCTGGTGAATCAACTGGGGCTCAAAAACAAGCTTTAGATGATTTAGTTGTTGGAAGATCAATTGTTGATGCTCAGATTACTGAAAAGAGTAAAGATTCTGTTGTTGTTGAGCTACCTGAAAACAATTTGAAAGGTGTTATAGCTGTCGGTCATCTATCTGACGGTAATTATGAACAAAACCGTGCTCTTTTCAAGAGATTGGACGTTGGTACTACCATTAAAGGTTTAGTTATTGAAAAGAATGCTCGTTCAAAACTCTTCACTCTTTCTGCAAAGCAATCTTTGATTGATTCTGCTGAGAAGAGAGCCTTGCCAGTCAATTTTACTGATATTAAACTTTCAAATGAATTAATTCCTGGTTATATTAAATCGATCACTGATAGTGGTTTGTTTGTTGCATTTGCAGGCCGTTTAGTTGGGTTAGTTTTGGCCAAATATGCTACCCAAAATCGTGGTGATGATTTGAAATCTCATTATTATGTGAACCAATCTATCTCTGTTAGAGTCTTGAGAATTGATAATGAAAATGAGAGATTCCTGTTAACCTTAAAAGAAAACAAAGAATCAGTCACTGAAGAATTATTGAATCCTGTTGATAAGAGTTTGAAATCTGTTTCTGACTTTGTTGTTGGTAAAATTACAAAAGCTGCCATCAAAACTATCAAGAATTCACAATTGATTGTTAACTTGGCCAGCAATGTTCAAGGTCTAATAGACGTTTCCAATATCTTTGATCACTTTGATGATATTAAGGATCCAAAACATCCATTAGAACAATTTAAACTCGGTGATATTGTTAATGTTAAAATTACAGGCTTCTATGATGCTCGTTCACACACTCAATTACAATCACTCTCCAAGATTTCTAACAGTATTGTTGTTGAATTAACTGCAAGAAAATCTGACTTGAAGAAATCTTCAAACTCCTTAACTTTAGATCAAATTAGCATAGGCTCTGAGTTGACTGTCTTTGTTAACAGTATTTTGAATGGTTTCTATTTTGTCAACATTGGTTCAAATATTAGGGGCTCCATCTCAATTTTAAACTTGTCTGATCATGCCAGTTTATTGAAAGATCTAGATTCCAACTTCCCATTAGGATCTGCCTTGAAAGCCAAAGTCAAAGCAATTGATTCCACCCAAAAATCCATCACTCTAACTGCTAGAAATAGTCATATCGGATCATTGGAAGATGTTAAAATTGGAACTGTTTTACCAGCCCGTGTTTTGAGAGTTACCGAGAATTTGGTTATTGTTGAACTATCAGAGAAAGTCACCGCTTCTGCCTTTGTTACAGAAGCGTTAGATGATTATAAGTTGAATCTCAACGATGTCTTCTCTAAGAATGATTTGGTCGCTGCTACTGTCCTTGAAATTGACGAATCAAGAAACAAAATAAATGTTTCCTTGAGATCTGAGAAGGCAAAAGATAGATTAATCACAAAATCTGGTGAATTAAAACGTGGTGACACTTTAAATGGTTTCATCAAGAATGTTACTGATAAAGGTGTTTTCGTCGCGCTTGGTCGTAACGTTACAGGTTATGTTAAAGTTAGTGATTTATCTGACTCTTACATCAAAGACTGGAAAAAATTCTACAAAATCCATCAAAAAGTTGTTGGTAAAGTTATTAATGCTGATGATGAAGGTCATGTTACCCTTACCCTAAAAGAATCTGAGGTTAATGGTAAATTGAATATCTTGAAACGTTTTGATGAATTAAAAGCCGGTGAAGTTTATGAAGGTACTGTTAGATCAACTACTGATTTCGGTGTATTTGTTAAATTAGATGGTACTTTGAATATCAGTGGTTTAGCACACCATTCTCAAATCTCTGATAATGCTGTTCAAGATTTGAAAGCATTGTTTGGTGAAGGTGATAGAGTCAAAGTTAAGATCTTGAAAATTGACTCTTCCAAGAAACAATTATCATTAGGTATGAAAGCATCTTACTTTCAAGATGCTGATGAAGATGTCGAAATGGAAGAAGCAAATGATGATTCTAGTGATGATGAAGAAATTGGAGATGCGGATGATGATTCAGCAGAAGATGAAGATGAACTTGTTAAGGATGCATTTGAAAGTGCTGATGACGACGAAGACGAAGATGAAGAAGAACATAGTGGAGATGATGAAAATGATGAAGAGAATGCTTCCAAATCCTCAGGTCTGAAGACTAATGGTTTTGACTGGACAGCTAGTATTTTGGATCAAATTCAAGATGAAGAATCCAGCGATGAAGAAGATTTCGCTGAAGTTAGAAACAAGAAAAAGAAAAAGACTAAGCAAATTGTTGAAGATACCACAGGTGACATTCATCTAAGATCTCCACAATCTGTTGCTGATTTTGAAAGATTGATTATTGGTAATCCAAACTCATCTATTGTATGGATGAACTATATGTCTTTCCAATTACAATTGACAGAAATTGACAAGGCTCGTGAAATTGCTGAACGTGCTTTGAAGACTATCAATTATCGTGAAGAACAAGAAAAATTGAACATTTGGATTGCTATGCTGAATTTGGAAAACACATTTGGTACAGATGATAGTCTTGAAGAAGTTTTCAAACGCTCAACTGAATACATGGACTCATTGACCATGCATCAGAAACTAGTCAGTATCTATATCTTATCAGAGAAATTTGACAAGGCTGATTCTCTATTTAAATTGGTGACCAAGAAATTTGGTAAATCATCAGTTTCAGTTTGGATTTCACTTGGAAGTTACTTATTGGACCGTGGTCAAAATGAAAGAGCTCATGAAGTTCTTGGAAATGCTTTGAGCTCTTTACCAAAGAGAGATCATGTTGAAGTTGTGCGTAAGTTTGCCCAATTGGAATTCACCAAAGGTGATGCTGAACAAGGTAGAACTCTATTTGAAGGGTTGGTTGCTGATGCACCAAAACGTATCGATTTGTGGAATGTCTACATTGACCAAGAGATCAAAAAAGGCGAAAAGAAGAAAGCAGAGGAACTATTTGAGAGAGTTTTGACCAAGAAGGTGACACGTAAACAAGCCAAATTCTTCTTTGCCAAATGGTTGTTATTGGAAGAAAAAGAAGGCGATTCTAAAGGATCTGACTACGTCAAAGCTAAAGCACAGGAGTACGTTCAAAGTCAACAATAAAAGAGAAGAAGAGAGATAAAGAAAGAAGGGGTCCGCATATATGTACATTATTCATAAAGTTTTATTCGGTTTTAGGTAATTTGTAGTTTTTGTGTCATCTCCATAGACTTATTGAAAGATATCATTTGACGATTTAATTTCTTTCCCGCTTGAAAAGAGAGTGATGTATACCACGAGATGAGAGTTAAAACTAAAACATTTGCTCTGGTGCTCCTTGTTAATTTGTCGGCCTTGTTGATCTTTTTGCTGAGATGTAGCGGAATTAGAGCTGGTCTAAAAGTAGGATCCATCTTGGAGGAGACGTGGGAATCACAATGCTTACAAGCGAGCAAAAGTGAAACAGAGATTGCAAGATGTTTGATGGTAGTGGTAAGAGAGTTGCATAGTGAAATAGAACTGCTTCAGCAACACAAACTGACACAGTGAGTAACTGAAATAGTAGCTAGACAGGAGACAATACTAACAAAACCAACAGCTGTAACCAGTTCCAAAGTGCTGAAGAAACTGAGGAGAGTCAGAAAATTGTTGATAAATGGCTTTGGATGGTTGTAGTTCTTGTTATAACAGCTCTATGTGTGCTGCTTTTGTTTGCTATGTACTTCCACTCTGGTGATCGGCACCGATCGCAAACATCACAAGTACCATCAAAAGAGTTGCAAGTGAAAAAGCCATCAGACCTTCCAAAGAAAGCCGGTAGCAGTGAGTTAATAGAAAAGCATTTGGAATGCTCTTCTGTGCCAGCAGCGAAATCCCTTGTCCGAGTCAGAGTTGGAGTCAGAGCCAGAACAGACGTCAACATTCACAACGAATTGGAGCCAACTCCTTCAGTTCTCCACTACCGCATCACTGACAAGACCGGGAAGCCTCTCAAGCGAATCTTCCTTCCAGGAAGAGGGTGGGTCGCCGCTAAAGTCCTCCAGGAGGAGCAACGGGCGCTATTTAAACACCTAAACACCGACTGGCACAATGAGAACAATCTCGATTACTGAACCCGCAAAAAATACAACCAAACGCAATGCACGATGAGTCCTCTTCAAATGTAGAAAACTACGTGGGAGATATATCACATGCCCCAGACACACGGACACTCGTACTCGATTGTCATCCACACCGAAAGCCCCACTGAATCTGATACACTACAGCGAGAAGAAACAATTTTGGCTGGAGAGAGCTTGCCACTAACTCAAGTCACACCGTGGGCACATCACGGCTTAGACACTCATACTACTGACCCTGATTCAGAAGATTACAGACTCTCTCAGTTAACAGAACACACGTTTGACCTTGAGGGACACAATAATCACATGAACGATAAGCGACTAGCGCCATTGAAGGCAAAATATTTGGGTTACGGGGTCGTAAAGCTGTTCAAAGAAGATGAAGTGGCAGCGACAGATGCAATTTCACAAAAAGATCAAACAGTAGAAATGGAATCAGATGATACAACGGTTGCTATTGTTGCTATTCCCTCATACCTCTCGCCCACAGACCTTCTTGGGTTCATCGGTGAAGCAATGATCAAATCTATTTCTCATATCAGAATGATCAAATCAGACAATCCAAATAGATTGATTGGCTTAATCAAATTTAAGAAAAGTGAAGATGCAAGAAGTTTCCAAGATGAATTTAATGGAATTCCTTTCACTTCAATGGAA
This sequence comes from Wickerhamomyces jianshihensis, assembly GCA_030562945.1. Taxonomy (NCBI): domain Eukaryota; kingdom Fungi; phylum Ascomycota; class Saccharomycetes; order Phaffomycetales; family Wickerhamomycetaceae; genus Wickerhamomyces; species Wickerhamomyces jianshihensis. Next base: position 68,489 of record JAKUAH010000260.1, read on the forward strand.
TCAGAACATTGTCATGTGATATTTGTTAAATCAGTCATTTTTAAACCTTTAAGTTCTACAAATGATCAATATGAAGGAATCCCTTATTTTATTGAAGACCCTTTTACTTTACAAGTGAAGAAAACCTCTAACAATAATTCGAAACAATTAAGAATCATTAAAGAACTTCCAACTTGTCCTGTTTGTTTGGAGAGAATGGACTCAGATGTAACGGGCCTATTGACAATCTCATGCCAACACACATTTCATTGTAATTGTCTGAGTAAATGGAGAGATGATACATGCCCTGTGTGCCGATACTCTAATCTTGCCATTGATTCAGTGAAGAATAAAATCGAGCAGTCTTGCTCCACTTGTGGAGGTTCTCACAATCTTTGGATATGCTTAATTTGTGGGAATGTTGGATGTGGAAGATATGATTTGAAACATGCTGTTAAACATTATGAAAATACAAATCACTGTTTTGCAATGGATTTGGGAACCCAGAGAGTTTGGGATTATGCAGGCGATAACTATGTTCATAGATTGTTACAAAATGAAACTGATGGAAAACTTGTTGAATCGGGTTCTTCAGAAATTTCTGAAAAAACTGATAAATCTACTGAAGATTCTATGGAATATAGAGATATATTGATCTCTCAACTTGAGTCACAGAGAGAGTATTATGAATCCAGACTGTCTGAATTGTCTGATATGTTGAATCAGGAGGCTCAGAAAAATAGAGAGACACAAGGGAAAGTTCAACAAATTGAACTTGAAAGAAATCAAAAAGCTAATAAGGAACAAGAAAAGTCACTGAGAGCATATAACCAAACGAAAGAGCTTGTACAATCTTTCAGAAATAAATGGAAAGAGGAAAAGGCAATATCAGAAAATTTGTTAACGAATATGGAGAAACTTCAACTTGATAACAAGTCTCTTAAAGAGGAAAAAGAGGAACTAGAAGCACAGGTAAGAGATTTGATGTTTTTTTTAGAATCTCAAGAGAAGTTCAAAGATGCTTCAGATGATGTTAAGAATGGCACAGTTTTGATACAACAAGAGACTCCACGGATATTGAAAAAAAAGAAAAACGGAACAAGGAAATGATAAAAACTGGGTTGAACCCAAATGAACTATCTATTCATGATCAAATCACCAATCAATTCATCACATCACTAAATCGCATATGTTGTTCGTTTTGATACACAAACTTATATTCATTACATAAGCAGAATCACGTAAGCGACTTATGTAATTTTCGCGGAGTAATGAGGAAAAAAAAAAATTTATCAGTAAAATTGACCACAAAACAGTGGGTTTGTTCTTTTGAGATACTTTCAACGGTTAGCACTAGCTGTTTAGCTGAAGATTCTCATAGATCTATCTGTTTTTTTTTCTCCTTTGGACCTCCAACTTTTTCTTCTCTTGTTAAAATTATTTAAAATATGGGTAAAAATTCAATCAGAATTCTTGCTAGTGATGTTCACAGAGGTCTAGCTGACTTAGTCGCTACCAGACTTGGCCTCAAACTAACCGATATCAATATTAAGAGAGATTCATGTGGTGAAGTTTCTTTTGCTATAAATGAGTCTGTTCGTGACGAAGATATTTATATTATTGTCCAAATCGGTTCAGGTGTTGTTAATGATCGTGTGTTAGAACTTTTGATTATGATAAATGCTTGTAAGAGTGCATCAGCTCGTCGTATCACTGCTGTTATCCCAAACTTCCCATATGCTAGACAAGATCGTAAAGACAAATCAAGAGCTCCAATCACTGCTAAATTAATGGCTGATATGTTAACTACTGCTGGTTGTGATCATGTTATTACTATGGATTTACATGCTTCCCAAATCCAGGGATTTTTTGACGTTCCTGTTGATAACCTTTATGCTGAACCAAGTGTTGTAAGATATATTAGAGAGAATGTGGATTATCAAAATGCTATTATCGTTTCTCCAGACGCTGGTGGTGCCAAAAGAGCAGCTGGATTAGCCGATCGTTTAGATTTGAATTTTGCCTTGATACATAAAGAAAGAGCCAGAGCAAATGAAGTGTCAAGAATGGTTTTAGTGGGAGATGTTACCGAGAAGATTTGTTTGATTGTTGATGATATGGCTGATACATGTGGTACTTTGGCTAAAGCTGCTGAGATCTTATTGGAAAATAAAGCAAAATCAGTAATTGCCATTGTTACTCATGGTATTCTATCAGGTAATGCCATTAAAAACATCAATAACTCTAAGTTACATAGAGTTGTTTGCACAAACACTGTCCCATTCGAAGAAAAGCTGAAATTATGTCCAAAACTAGATGCTATTGATATAAGTGGTGTTTTGGCTGAGGGTATTCGTCGTTTACACAACGGGGAAAGTGTTTCATATCTATTCCGTAACGCTCCTCTATAACATGAATTAATTTGAGTTATGTGTCAATTTTTTTTTTTTTGTCGTTTTTTCGATTTTATTGTTTATACTCAGTTTCATTCTTAGAATCGTTTAGAAATTGTCTACAAAAATAGTGATTTTATTCGATTCTCACATATTTATATAAATATTCATACAAAATTAGGTACAAAGAATACAATTACCATAATCTAATATTCCCATATCAACAAAATGATTCTAAGTAGTTCTATAATCCATATTTTGATGGCTCAAATTCTAATAAATCTTTCAAGATCTCACCACGGTCTTTGATATGTTCATTTTCTTTACCATTTAAAACTTTTAATGCTCTTTGATCAGGAACCCAAATGACATGAGAGCCAGCAGCTTTACCCGCGATTAAACCAGGTAAAGCATCTTCAAAAACAAGACACTCTTCAGGTTTGATTTTTGGTTCAGTTTCAGGTAATTTTGAGTTTAATGAGTCCAAAGAAATTAACCAAATATCAGGGAATGGTTTACCTCTTCCCTTTGGAATTCTTGCATCATCACCAGTGACAATATGCTCACCGAAATGAGCAAATCCATGTTGTAAATGAGCAGTTTTTCTATGGAAATTTGGTGTATTAGAAGAAGTAGCCAAAGCAATAGGGATTTCATTCTTCTTCAAATAGTTTAAAAGTTCTAATGCACCAGGCAAAAACTGACACTTTCTCCAGAGCTCAGTTTGTCTCTTAATATTTCTTTCAATAAGCTCTTCTGGCGTGTAAGGTAAATCATAAGCATCAATCAATAATTTTGAAGCTTCTGGGCCTGGACGTCCTTGCAATTGGATTTTAACATCCCAGCTCAATGGTCCTTTACCATGTTCCTTCAACAGCTCATTAGTCACTTCGGTATAAATATCCTCAGTGTTGATCAGTAGTCCATCCATATCTTGTAGAAATGTTAGTATTTCTCACATAGATTTATATATGGAATTTCATCATCAACTTACCAAAAAGACATGCTCTAAATCTGAAACAAAATGAAAATCAAGTTAGCTAATAAATTGATTCGATATTGCTTGATTAAATACGAACTTTCTTTGCTCACTCATGGTCAAAACTTCAAGTCTTCAATGAGAGAATACTGGTACGATGAGGTAAATTAGCCAACAAAAAAAGAAATAGATATTACAACTATGTTCGCGAAAGCACCCTTGCTCATAACCCACAGCTACCTTTAATAACAGTTAAATTATATACATTCACTACAAAACAAAGGGGTGTTTATCGTTATTCATTTCCAAGTGAGATCATAAAGGTGGTAATGACGTTCTGCAAACAGGACATTGTAGTTTATACTTCATCCAAGCCTCCAGACATTGAGAATGAAAAATGTGTCTGCATGGTGTGACCATATAGTTTCTCCTCTGTAAGAAACCAGTTGCCTGATCCAAGTTGGACTTTGCTATTGGAACTTCCACTTCATTCATACAGATAGCACAGCCGATACAGCGATGACCATTTTCTAAGCTTCTGACTCTTGGATTACTTGAAGTGCCAATATTTTCCTCTTCATGAAAATGCTCATCATTTAAACCAAATCCACTTTCTAAGTCAGATTCAGTTAATAATGGATGATAGTTATAAGCTTGAGGAAATATAGATTGAGGTAAGAAGAATCTCGCGCCGAAGAAACCTTGTAATGATAACATCAAAATTTGAGTGAGTATCCAACCAACAAGAATCATGAAGTAGGTGATATCAGTGTGATGATCAAAGACATTTTTCTTAATCACAAATATATAGAATATTGGAATTGTTCTAACGAGAGTTGTTCCAATAACAAACCACCATTCAAATGAACGATGTGAGCCTTTAACAACATTTCTATAGATTTGTGGCCACCAATATGAGTTCAACGCAAATAAAACCAGATATTCAAATGTTTGTCTGACATGTTTTGACCATATTGTGGAGTTTAAGGTTATAAAAGTGAAGATAATTAAACAAAAGAAGAATCTTGAATATATTGTTCCACTAATTTGAGCTTCATCCCCTTGAGAAGGTTGTGTAGTATCAACGGGTAGTGTTGTTGGTATATCCTCTGTGTTATTGTTGTTATTTTCACCGTCCGTATCATCCAATGGTCTTCCTTGTAAAGCAGTAAATAAATTTATGGATCTTTCATTAAATTGAGCCACATAGATACTAATCATGAACCTCATTTCGAAAATAGAAGTTAAGATAAAAGCTAAAAATGCACTGACTGTCAATGGTAGATATAACCTGTTTAAAATAGCAGAACTGACAAGGTAAATAATGGCTAAAGAGCCATCAACAAGACTCATTAGACAAATTGACCAGAATGAAATTCGAGAAATAGTTGATGGGGTATTAGAAAAATTCATCTGTTTCAAAATTAGGACAATTTGAGATAATAATAGAATAATTCCAACAATAGCAATTTTATGAAGTTTATACATATAAACTTCCTTTCTAACACCAACAGAATTATTTGTGGAAAGTTGAATTGAACAATCAGGGGAGTAAAAGAATCCATTTAACTTTAACTTTGGGAGTTCATTAAAGTTAATTGGACGACCGATTGGATTGAGAAGTTCTTTATCAATATCTTGAATTTCTTTGTTTGTCAGATTTACTTTATCAACATGAAAATATGACACAAATTCACAACGATTTTGTGAAACTTCCAAGAATTGTGTTAGATAGTTGAAATTCAAATCAATATTATCTTTTGGATTAACAGATTTGAAGAAACTCTCTTGTAAATATGCTATAGTCAAGTTTTTAGATAATTCTAAATTCTCTTCAGTGAATGTTAAGTGTTGTAAACCGCCATAAAGACTAAAGAACTTAGCACTACTTGATGCAGTTATTATATTACCAGTTTCAACAAAATAAAACCCCGTAGTGAAGATAGAGTGAGTTTCAGTTTCATCATGATTCATTATTATAGCATCAAGGCTAACAAGTTTAACCTTTGAATCAATTTCATTAAAATATTTTCCAGATAACGTATCAATTACATTCAAGTCTATCTTCAATAAACCTGTGTCAAAAGTAACGTTTCCTATAACTTTTTTTTCGTAATTGTTCACTTCAGTTGAATCTGGGGATGGCTTGGTTATTAAATCAGGGGCAAAATTCTCTAAATATTCTGGTAATTGAAGAGGTAAATTAACAAAAGAATTATTGATTTTGTTGAAAATTCCACTTGTGTAAGCAGAGATATTAGTATAATAGTTTCTAATTGGATTTAATGTTTCATCCTGTTCTAAATTCCAAATTCTTAAACCTTCATTTGTTATCTCATCAGGAAGGATAGAATATGTTTGATTATTGAACCATTTTTCGTAATCCTTACCTGGTAGTGGATATGACTGATTCACAGCACCATCAAGAGCATCTTGATAACTGAGCATAAAGCCCGTTAGATTTGAAGTTGGATGTTGGAAGCTCAGGTTTTTAAGACGCTCATAAGAATCGTAAAGGTGCGATTTAAATGTCTGAAGTTTGTTGTATTGATCATCTGAGTTTATTGGAGCAGCAGGCGGTCCTGGAAGGATAAATGTGATGAATATTATAAGAAATATGAGGTTGAAACGGTTCATTTTGACCTGACATTTGCTTCTTGTGACTAGTTTGTGCCTTTGTTTTGTTGAGATAAATAAATCATACAATTACGTAATCAATTTATATATTTAGGAAGACAAGATGAGTTTTAATTTGACTTTAAAGGACTCATCTGGACGGTTTGAGAAGATTATAATAACAATTAAAATTAGAAGAATTTGTAAAGTATTCTCCTGTATATATATTAGTCTTTTTGCTTCTTGTATTTTTTTGTTTATTTATATATCAAAATTTTAAAAGTATAGTACCGAACAAAGCAAAAAGCAAAGACTGTGGAAAACAAAAGTTATAAAGTTTATATCGTTGCAAAGAGATGTGTATCTGAGAGTCACAGATGTCTATAGAAATGTTAAATAATTCGATATCTGGACACATGAAGATTATCGAAAAGTATAGACATATTGTGTAGTTGGTCAATAATACCATTTTTATCTCAAAAGTAACAACAATTACATCGCATCACTGTTACCAATGCCATTTATGTAAATGTTAGACCAGTTGTTAACCTCAGTAAATTGTTAACATAATTTGGTGATGGGTTTTAATTACCAGCCCAGTTGGTAGGTCATCAAACTGACATTTCTCTTGTTGATAAGGAGGGGAAAAGAAGAGGAGCACCCAGTGCTGTTGAGTCTTATCGAAGGTGGGGCAGTGTACCGTTGGACCGCTCTGATCAAAATAAAAAGTCGGAATTCAATCGCGCTTGTCTTGAGTACCAGTTTGACTTAACAGATAACAATTGAAAGCTTTATTTAAAACAATGTAGATACTTCCACCTTGATATAAACACATATACTTCAAATAACTTGATTGCTGAGTTTAAGATTATCAGTTATTTTGCATATCCCTCGAACTCTAGAGCAACGGGATATTCGCGAAGTAGTGTTAAGTGTCTTTGATCTGTCGAACTCCGTCAATACTTTTCTTTTTGGTAACACAAAAACATAGCAAGTCCGACATATTTAAAAATCCTCAGCAAATTGGTGCTTATATATGACCGTATTTTATGGGTTACTACTTGAGGATGTTGTTGGTTGATCATTCCGTCATCCCTTTATTGCACAACTCGCATCTTTCTGGGTGTATCCAATAGAATAGACTGTTTGGTTTATGGGGTGATTTAATAAACAGTGGAGAAGAGTGGTTGGGTAACCTTATATAAAGACAGCAAATTCTCTCCTTATATGGTCCCTCTTGATTGGGGAATTTTATTTAGATTAAAACATTACAAAATGTCTTTAACACCAGATCTAGAAAAAGGTTATGATAATAACCAAAGAAGAGCAGGAAGTAGTTCATCCCAAGAATATGATCCACAAACATTGAACAACAAGCAAAATTATGATCATACAGAAGAAGGAGCTCCATCTGAACTTTTAAAAGTGCGTACCTCAACCAATGGTGATATTGTATACCTTGGTCATCAAGCATTTAAAAGATCTGATTTAGAAAATGCCTTTTCAGGTACATTGAATCCTGGTATTCATCCAGCTCCACATCGTCCAATGGGTAATCCAGTTCCAATTGGTTTAAGTGGGTTCTGTATTTGTTGTTTTGTTGTTTCAATGGTCAATGTTCAAGCAAGAGGTGTTACAAATGTCAATATTATTGCCAGTTCTGCTCTATTCTTTGGTGGTGTGATTGAAGCTGTTGCTGGTTTCTGGTGTCTATTACTTGAAAATACATTTGCTGCTACTGCATTGGCCTCATTTGGTGGTTTTTGGCTAGGTTACGGTGCCATTTTGATTGATGGGTTTGGAATTACTTCTAGTTATAAAACAACCGAGGAATTAAACAATGCCTTAGGGTTGTTTTTGGCCGCGTGGTTCATATTTGCGTTTCTGATGTGGCTATGCACGTTCAAAGCTACTTGGCCCTTTTTCTTGCTATTCCTCGGATTATGGCTCTTTATTTTGTTGTTATCGATTGGTTACTTTGTTGATAGTACTGCTTGTATCAAGGCAGGTGGTGCGGTTGGTTTAATTGCAACTTTCATAGGGTTTTTCATTGTATTTGCAGGTACGGTTTCTGAAGCTAACAGTTACGTTACCATTCCACCAATGTCGATGCCAGGCGCACCAAGAGTTTAACAGTTGAATGGATTAACTGGGTTACCCCACAATAAAATAATGAACTATTGATATATACATACATGTATATATTATATATATATATATGAGATTACGGCTAATTTGATGTAATACATGTATATATTATATATCTATATGAGATTACGGCTAATTTGATGGACTTTTTTTTTTTTTTTATATAGATTTACAGTGTTTTTTTATTTTGTGTGGCTAGTGAAAAATGATTGGCGATGCGCCACAAATGCCTTTTGAAGCGCCACAAATTAGCCCACTAACGTGCTTTATGTTGAGGGTTGAAAATTACACTTGTCCTAGTATAATTACTGTGGAAAGGACTCCCAAAAAAAAAACTTGATAAATATAGCGCTTATCCTCTCCTGTTGTTTCTGGTTTTGATTTAATCAATTGCCTATCAATAATTGTTTATCTGCGTCAAAATGTCAATTCAGAGAAAGTTCTCTACAACAGCTGAATCCATCATTTTGCTTGCAAGTGAAGATGTTCAGGACTTTTCACAGGTGAAAGCTGGTATTCCATCTGAGAATCAGCCTCTACTGCCCCAGGATTCTGATCTTGAGGAAGCAGTTAGTGGTAACATATTGGAAAGGGATAGAGAAAGCGATGAACATGAAATCGATGATGAAGAACCTGAAATTTTGAAAATTCCAAACATTTTTAAGATTGAAACTTCTCTATTACTTAACGTGTTTCTTGCTGCATTCGATGGTACTGTCACAGCATCAACCTATACAATCATTGGATCAGAATTTAATGCTGTTCATTTGGGGTCATGGATCACAACTTCTTATCTAATCACGTCAACCTCCTTCCAGCCTTTGTATGGCGCGTTCTCAGATGTTCTTGGTAGAAGAACATGTTATTTCTTTGCAACGATAGTCTTTACACTGGGATGTATTGGATGTTCTTTAGCAATAGATATATACACACTATGTTTAGCAAGAGCATTCACTGGTATTGGTGGTGGTGGGCTGATAACATTGGCCACAGTTATTAATTCTGATCTCATTCCAGCTTCCAAAAGAGGACTTTTCCAAGGTTTCCAAAACATTTTGATTGGTATAGGTGGTGTTCTTGGGGCTAGTATTGGTGCTTATATATCTGAATTGTTTGGTTGGAAATTTATCTTCTTAATTCAAGTCCCAATCAGTACCATAGGCTTAATTTTTGGATACTTATATATCAAAGATCAAGAAGATTTTGAAGATGCAAAAAATGGAATAGCAGATATCGATTTCCAAGGGTCTTTATTACTGGTCACCGGATTAACTTTACTACTTTTTGCATTATACACTCCAAAGGTCCTATCATTAATATTGGCCATTACAGGTATCATCGTTCTAATTGCATTTGTTAGAGTTGAGATTACAACTTCAAGAATCCCAATCATACCATTCAGTAAGATCCATGGTGCAACTAGTTATCTATTACTTTTCATTTCTACATTAACAGGATTTTCAAACTATGCTTATATCTTCATCTTACCTTTATTGTTTCAAATAGTATTAGATGATACTCCATCAAAAGCAGGGTTAAGACTAGCTGTTCCATCATTGTTCACTAGTGTTGGCTCTTTGATTACTGCTTATTATATGAATAAGAACTTGAAAAACCTTATTTATTTAGTTAACGCTGGTGTTTTCTTATTATTTCTTGGTAATGGTTTAGCTTTGCTTGTTTCAAAACAGTTTCCTGAGAGTTTGATCAATCTCTTGCTAATCCCTGCTAACACTGGTGTTGGTTTAAGTAATCCGGCATTATTATTCTCATTTGTGTTCTTGTTTCCAAAATCAATGCAAGCAAATTCAACTTCAACGTTATATCTTTTCAGAAGCATTGGTAATTGTTTAGGTGGTGCTTTTGCTGGGAAGATTATTCAATCAATTCTTGGAGGAAAGCTTGTTCAAAGTTTTAAAGAGGCTAAAGATATTAACTTAACCGAGAAAGAGATTCAAAAGATTATTTCCAAGTGCATACGATCTATAAATTATATTAAAACACTACCAGCAGACATTCAATTTATTGTTCAAGAAGCTTACAAATTCTCTATAAGAAGAGCCCAACTGATTTCTACACTTATTGGAGTTGCTTGTTTTGGATTATGTTTATTTAGAGACTTTTTAGAAATTAGAAAGAGGTAGATGATGTGTCTAAAGATTTTAATTCATTGTAAAAAGCTTCAATAGATTCCCATTGGCCAGGTTCAAGATCTTGGTTCAAAGGAGCTCTTCCTAAATGAGTTTCACCAAATCCTTGCAAATGGATAGCCTTTTTAATACCAATAACACCAAATTTAACAACCAATTCTTCACCTCTGGTAATGGTTAGTTGTAGTTTCTTAGCTAATTCTAAATTACCGTTTTGGTATGCTTCAAATAATTGAACATAAACTTTTGGGAACGCACCACTTAGTGCATCAATGGCACCTTCGGCTCCCACAGTTAAAGTTGGAAGCAATAATTGACCCAAACCTGTAAAGAAATTGAAGTTATTTTTACCAGAGTAGATATCTTCATCTAAACCAACAATTATATAATGATGGACATCTCCGTGACTGATCTTAGTACCAACAATATTTGGATGTTTAGATAAAGTGACGATAGTTTGAGGATCAACATAAACATTGTTGGTGACTCCTGGGTAGACATATATAAGGAGAGGTAAAGAAGAATTATCAGCAACTTTAGTATACCATTCGATTAAACCCTTTTGTTTTATACCCGGACCAAAATAAGAAGATGGTAAGACTAAGGCATGAGAAGCACCAGCATCTTTCAAAGAATTGATTTCATCAATAGCATCTTGATAAGAGTTGGCAGCGACACCACCAAGAATTGGGAATTCAGGTAAATCATTGTGTAAAGTACTGATCACAGTATGTCTTTCCTTTCTTGTCAAATGAGCCTGCTCACCTGTAGATCCCATCACAACGAGACCCTTGATCCCATTATGTTGCAAGTAACGAGCATGTTTGACTTGTGATTCCAAATCGAGAGTGAAAAGATCATCTTTCTTGAAAAAAGTTGGGATTGGAGTGTAAATACCTGGAGCTGGTGGAATAGGCATGTTTGAAATAATTTCTATTATTCTTCTAGAAAAGAAGAGGAAGTCGAAAATAAAAAGAATATCCCTTTGAGATCTTTATATCACAAAAGAACACTTGTGTATTACACAGATGCCTCTCGCTACAAAAACCATCTTCAGATGCCCCCCTTATAGTACTTGAACTTTCCCAACTTTCCCCAGACCACAAAACAAATTCGGCATAATAATACTCCGAAACAAGCATGCTCTCTGACAAGGGTCATTCATTCCACCGTCCGAGTGGTGCACCAGTTCCTTCTGTTGAATGTTAGCGAGGCCTTGTAACACTCGGTAACAGCCCGACTGGTAAGTTGGTAAATTGGCGAGTCGGTTAGTCGGTTAGTGGTGACACACCCGCGAATCTGCCCGACTAGACAAATCTGGGGAAAGCCTTGTTTTTCGCTCTACCAAAATGTAGTTTTATATCAAAAGCATTAACGAAAGAGGTTGAGAGAAAAAGTGACACCCGGTCATATAGAGCCATATAAAATAATTCCCTAAAGTCGTAAAATGGGTGACAGTGCAAGGAAAAGACAAAAGACAGAAGATAACTCTGACACTAACAAGATCTCAAAGTCTTGTGATTTGTGCAAGCTGAAGAAGGTGAAATGCGATGGGCTCAGACCACTATGCTCCTTTTGTGCAAAGAACAAGATGTCCTCTTGTAACTACTCTTTGATGAAAAAGCCAGGACTGAAACCAGGATATGGAAGAACCATGGTTCAGAGGCTTGATAACCTGGAAGATGAAGTGAAATCATTGAAGGATCAACTATTTAGCGTTATTAACAATTACTCCAAATCCCAGTCTCAGATATCCAAACCGTTGGATCCTCAATCAACATCATCCACAGAGTCAGCAAGCTCGTCCACAATCCAAATCCCATCCTTATTGAATCCATCTCCTAATAACTCTTTTGACCTCCCTTCTATAAACCAATGTCTTTTACTAGTTGATTTGTTCTTTATCAAAATATCCCCTATGTTTCCCCTATTGCACCCTTCAATGATACCGTCTCTTGAGAAATCAATAAGGAGTATCAGTGATGGAATTGAACCTTCTCTTCTTGTTTATTCAATCACATTAATCACATTGAAATTCCTAAACACTGACCAGATGTCTGAGAGTAACAAGTCACTATATTACAACAATTGCAAGGAAAAAATAATCTCAACATCCTTGAAGAAAATCAACTTGGAAAATTTGCAATCTTTAATCTTGTTAGCATATGACTTGTTAGGAAATAGTGTGAAAGTTCCTGAAAGTTGGAATTATGTTTCAATTGCTTCAGATTATGCCACTTATCTGAAATTAAATGACGAGAAATCCATTGTTAGACAATCAAATCTTATTGCAGGGGATTCACCTAGCTCAATAAATTCGTCTATTCACTCAAATGATACAATTGCCCGAAGAAAATCAAAATCAATATCAAATAAATCCTTGAATCTACTGAAAAAACCCAAAAACTGGGTTGATGAGGAATCAAGAAGACATTGTTTCTGGTGCATCTATATCTTGGATAAACTTTATGCTATATCATCCTCCCATGAGATGAAGTTGAAATCAAACAAAATTAACTGCTTATTGCCATTAAAATTGAAATATTGGTTCAAGAGTAATCCATCTAGTCAGTTAACGAATATAAATTTTGGTCATCAGCAAAGGACATTGAAACTAACTAGTTATGATTCACCAATTGGAAATGGGCTGGGTAACAACAACAACTCAATTGCGAATTTAGATAATTCAAGAACTGACAATTCACCATTATCTTCCACCAATGAAGAACTTTATGACTCTTTTACCTTTTACATCGAATTGAATAAATTGGTTGGTGATATACATACATTTTCAATTGAAGAGTTTAATATAAATGATACTTATGAAGTTGGCAAATGGAAAATGACATTTAAAACATTAGAGAATCAATTATTTTTCTGGATGAACTCATTACCTTCTACGTACAGATTGTTTCTTGAAACTGGCGAGTTGCATAATAAACCTCTAGAGATTTATGATGTAATGTTTTATGTCTACTATTATACGACCCTTGTTAAATTACATTCAGCTGCAGGATTCCCTCATGGTGAATCTGAATATTTCAAGTCATCTGAAGATTCAAAAAGAATATGTTTGGATTCTGCTCAAAAAGTACACCAGTTTACCTCAAATCTGGTGAGTTTAACTAATGATGAAACTATTTTTGAAAAACTTGGTCCGTTGTTTGGATTTTACATATGGATAAACTCTAGAATTTTATTTGTTAATGTTGTTTATCAGTCAGCACAACAATTGAGAGATAATCCTAACCTATTACTAAATTATCAAAACATTTTTGTATTTTTTAGTGATGTCTTATTTAAAATTGGAAAGATTTGGGATTCGTCAATGGTTTATTACAAAATTTTACAGTTTTTGAACGTTTCTGACTTGTCTTATGTCATTGGATTTATCTCACCAGCAATCACTAATCGTCATAATAACTCTAATTCAGCTCTTGATGATAGTGAAGAAAATTCTGATGATGAAGTTGCAGGATCACACAGAGAACCTGCAAGTGTATTTACAGATATGAGATTTGGTTCACATTCACTAGTTTTTTGGTTCAATAAACTTGCCTCATCCAACCCCAATGGCACAAATAGAGTAGCTCAGAGTGATCAACAAGAAGCTTCCAGATCAAACAATTTGTTTGAGCCAACTCAATTATCGAATTTCCAAACATCGAGTGCTCAATCATTTGAAGAGTTTCAATTAACACACGATGAGTTTTTCAACTTTTTAGCTCTGGACATCAATGGTCAAGGCTCTTTTCAAGATATGAGATGATTGATATGTTTACGTTTATAAGCTAATACTTGATAAAATAAAACAAATGTAATATTTTGACTTTGTGTCATAGAGATGACTTGCTGTTTTGTATTGCCCAAAGACTGTTGTCATTTATATGGATCAACCCGGGTAACTTCCAGGATATAAATATCATTCGTCCGAGTACCGCAACGCACGCCGATGGAAGTTCAATGACCCGAGACAACGAAATGATCACTGAGAGGACCGCACTCAATAGTGCACCAGTTGACCAATACCCCATAGTTTATTCATCTCACTGATGAGCTCCCTAGGAATCTATAAAAAAGATATGTTTTCCTTTTCTTTCATTCTTCATGTTTTGAGCTTTCATCCACAAAATGTCAGTCAAAGAATTCCCAAAGATCAAGAAAGTTAGAACTTTCCTATTACCAGATAAAGGTTTAGGTGGTGATTACCATGATGTCGCTAAAGGTCATTGGTTAGTCGACAGTGATATCTCCAACCCAATGTCTAAATTCCCAGAATACAGAAAATCAAGAACCTCTTGGGGTATCAACGTTTTAGGTTCCTTCTGTGTTGAAATCGAAGCTACTGACGGAACAAAAGGTTTTGCAACCGGTTTTGGTGGCCCAGTCGCTTGTTGGATTGTTCATCACCATTTCAATAGATTCTTAGAAGGAGAAGATCCAAGAGATTATAACCTTATCTGGGATAAATTATTCAGAGCTTCAATGTTCTATGGTAGAAAAGGTATTACTATTGCCGTCATATCTGTTGTTGATTTAGCTATCTGGGATTTGTTAGGTAAGATCAGAAATGAACCTGTTTACAAATTGATTGGTGGTGCTACAAAGGAACGTATAGATTTTTACTGTACTGGTTCAAGACCAGATGCTGCAAAGAAAATGGGTTTTTGGGGTGGAAAAGTTGCTCTTCCATTTGGTCCAGATGAGGGTAAAGCTGGTTTAAGAAAAAACGTTGAGTTTCTAACCAAACATCGTAAAAACGTTGGTCCAGATTTCCCAATTATGGTTGATTGTTATATGTCTTTGAACGTTCCTTACACAATTGAATTAGTTTCTGCTACTAAACATTTGGATTTGAACTGGTGGGAAGAAGTTTTACACCCAGATGACTTTGATGGTTTTGCTAAACTAAAAGAAGCTCATCCAGATACAAAATTCACTACTGGTGAACATGAATACACCAAATATGGCTTCAGAAAATTGATTGAAGGTAGAAACGTAGATATATTACAACCAGATGTTATGTGGGTTGGTGGTATTACTGAAGTTGTCAAGATTGCTGCTCAAGCTGCTGCTTATGATATCCCAGTTGTTCCTCATGCTTCTGGTCCATACTCTTATCATTTTGTTGTTTCTCAACAAAACACTCCATTCCAAGAATATTTGGCTAATTCTCCAGATTCTACTGCAGTTCTACCGGTGTTTGGTGGTTTGTTTATTGATGAACCAATCCCATACAAAGGTTTCTTGGATGTTTCTGTCTTGGATAAACCAGGTTTCGGTTTGACTTTAAACCCAAAGATTGAATTGATTGATGCTGAATTTGTCTTGAACCCATCGCCACAAAAGTCTTTGAAATTAGAAGCTGATGAGGAAAAACACGATTAATTGATTTAAGGATAACTCTAGTCTATATTTGGTTTTTATTAACTTCATTCCATATACATATATCATCATTTGAATATCCTTTTTTCCTATCGTTGACGTAGTGATTAATTACCTGCTCTAAATTTTGAGACTCAATGGTTCAACTGATTGATAGGAAACAAAGAATTAATTTTTGGGCTGAGCAAACAAACTTATAAATATATATCTTACAAGGGAATTTAAAGAGATCAAGTATTTTTAATCTGAGTCTATTTACTGAAAGTTGACAAAAGCACCACCATCAACTAAGATTTGAGCACCTGTGACATATTTACTTAGATCACTGGCAAGAAATACAGCAGGACCTGCTAAATCATGAGGTTGACCTAATCTACCTAGAGGAATTCTTCCTTCCATATAAGTTTTCTTTTCTTCATCTTTCAAATCTTCTTCATTTAATTGAGTTCTAATAGTTCCAGGTAGTAAAGCATTACATCTAATACCATATTGACCTAAAGCAACAGCCTCTGATTGGATCAAAGACAAGATACCAGCTTTAGTTGGAGTGTAATGCGTTTGATAACCACCACCCACTAATGCACTTATACTACTGATACCAATGATGGAACCACCAGTACCTTGATCTCTCATTTGTCTAGCAGCAGCTTGTGTTGCGTAAAAGGCACCGTTTAAGTTAATATCAACGGTTCTTTTCAACAATTCAGGTGTAAGATCTAAGAATTCAGCAAATTGACAAACACCAGCATTGGAGACAAAGATGTCCAATTTCGAGAACTTAGCAACAGTTTTGGCGACCAAATCAATTGAGGTGTTTGGATCAGTTATATCACCAGGAACTGCTAGCAGATCAGGGATTTCTTTTCGTAGAGATTCAACTTCCTCTGTCTGGAAGTCTAAGTAGTTAATTGAGACTTTAGCACCTTGTTTGTAGAATTCTATGGCGATAGCTCTACCGATACCGGTTGCAGCTCCTGTGATTGAGGCAACTTTTCCTTCAAGGAGACCCATTTTTGTATTGATAAAAGAATTGTTGGAAATAAGAGAAAGTTTTGCAAGTTTTGTGCAAAATAGAAATCATCTTTTTTAATCACTTTCTGGGGAAGAACTTTATCGGCTCGATGATAACCCTCTGTTTTCGGGTCATTGGAAATTCCGGGGAAACGGTCAGGTTAAAAAAAAAACAGTACAAACCTCTCTTTGGTTTGAAGCCTAACTTGAAAGTGGGAGCACTGCAAGCTGATTGGATTGGAATGAGTGAAAAGCAGCAGGTTATTGATTCGCACATTCATTTATTTGGGGAAACTCATTTGGATAATCTAAATTGGATGCATCCAGAGAACAAACTATATGGGAACCATAGGTTGGATGAATATAAAAATCTTGTTGGATCATCAACAGCTTTCGAATCAGTCGGTGCCATTTTCTTAGAGACTGATGTTAAAAGTGGTCTTGATGAGAAATCCTGGGAGTTGGCTATACAGGAATATCTTTATGTGGAAAGAACCGCCAACAATAAGCAATTGCAAGGTGAAGGTGATGCACCTGGCGCTGATTTCATTAAGGCAATCATACCTTGGGCTCCAGTTCCATTAGGCACTACTGGATTACAAAAATATGTTTCTCAGTTGAAAGAAAGGACCTCGGTCAAAGATAATTGGGGTTTAGTAAAAGGTTTCAGATATTTAGTCCAAGATAAACCAAAGGGGACAATGCTTACCCCAGAATTCATTGAAAGTTTAAATTGGTTTGGTGAAAATGATTATACATTTGATCTTGGAATTGATATACATTCTAATGGTCTTCACCAGCTTGAAGAGTTTGTTCAACTTGACTCGAAAACCCAAAATGTGACTTTTATTGTCAATCATCTATGTAAACCTGATTTCAACACCTTTGATACTCAGAGATTTGAACAACTGTGGTCCAAAATCGCTGAGAACACTAAAAATAAGTATTTTATTAAATTGAGTGGTGCATTTTCAGAGCTGGATGAAGAAATTGCAATTTCAAACGATTTAGATCTCATTGCTGACAAAATAATTCCTTATGTTCAAGTGTTTTTGAAACTCTTTGGTCCTAAAACTATTATTTTTGGAAGCGACTGGCCAGTTTCAACTTTGAAATTTAATAAAAGTGACAACCCTTGGAATAAATGGGCTCTAATAGTAGAGAGAATCTTGCTCAAACTTGAAATCAACGCAGATGATGTTTTTAAGAATAATGTCTTAACTGCTTATACTGTATAATAAAACCTTTTACTGATATGTATCCTTCTTGAGGAATTATGCATGTTTTGATGTTTGATCAGTGGTATTTTTTGTAAAAACTCCACCTCAAGTTTATGTGCTGTTTACTCATTTTTAGAACATTATAATGGGCCTTCAAGTTGAGGAGCTCATCGGAATATCGTGAGAATAATATCGAAATTTCTCATCAGATTCAATTCTAACAGGGAAAAGTCACACTTTCCTTGAGAAAGTGTTTTGAATGGTTTTGACGCTCTGGTAAAACCTTTAGTATGTATGCTTCTTCTCTGGTCTTAGGAGATGATAAAACCAGCATCTTTGTCACTGAGCTCGTTGTTCCATTTTTTTTGGACCAGTTGCAGAACATTTCTGGCTGCACCAGTGCCCACTGAGGTAAGCAACTTAATTAGATGTTCCACATTCTCTCTATGCTCAATCTTTGAACTATTCAAGCTGATATTTAATATAGGCCAATATAACAGGTGTAGTACATAAGGCTCTTCACTGTCATTTAAAAGTGCGGTCATTAAAGAGGTTAGTATGTGGTCTACAATATCAGTAATGATTAAATTGGATGGGACCACGCCTAAAAATTTGGATAAAATCGTTAGGAACCCAGCTGTAGCAAAAGAGTTATTTGAAACAGTTTTCCACTGGTCTTTTGAAGTAATAGCGCACAATTCTTGGAACTGACGAGACAACTGTAGGATTATTTCTGGGTCAAAAGAATTTTTCTTATTAAATGTGAGACGAACTTGATTTGATAATTTAATCAGAGGTGCTAAAAGGTCATTGTGGAATCCAAAAATACAATTGAAATCTTGATCGTCTATAATTGTCAAAGACTTTAATGTCGCAACTTCGTGAGGAGAGGTCACATCGAGGATTAAATTCTTAAACTCATCATCTGAGGTCAAAACACTACCATATGGTGCTCCTAGTCCATCAAAAATTTCAAATGAGGTGAACCAACATTTGCAAAACAATAAGATTCTAGTTTCTGGGAAAATTCTGTCAATGTAAACTTTACGGAGCAATTCCTTAGCACCTCTTAAATGACCAATCAAAGCTTTATGTAAATTTGAAGTATTATTGGAAGTGAGCAACAGTATAGTTAAAAGGAGTGGCTCTAATCTCTGATGAACAATATCCAGTGATTGATTTTCAGGTTTATAATTTTGTAGAAATGTAAAGTCATTCAACATTAAAGCGGCTTTCTTCATAAAAATTGAAAAATAGTGTTGATCATCTTGAAGTGAAGTTAAATTATATGATAATCGTGCCCCACAAACAAGTATACCATAATATAGATAATCTTTTCTAAAAGCATATGATAGAAGAATGTCTCGAACTGGGTTTAATCCGAATTGAGATTTGAAAGGCATTAAAACATTCGAGAAATTGCTATAAAAGATGTCAAAGTAACACTTATGTGATAAATCCTTGAATGATTTAAAAACATCAAGAGGAACTAGATGTATAGATCCATCTAACAAAAGTTGTTCATTGTTGGATATTGGTTTATCAAGTTGTTCATAAGAATATATCATGTTTAATGCACTGTGGTCTATAATGCCATATAGTTCTGTATCATCAGAAGGTTCTGAATCAGTATCATATGAAGCATCAACACTTCTTGAAACAATTCCCTCGATTCTCAGTGATATATCATGATCGATTGAGTCCATCAGATTGGTTGTAGATGAAGTGGGTGAGGTGTCTGCATTCTTCTGAGGCTTGGGTGAAGTTTTCGAGCGAGTAATTATATAATTACAACTTTTACCCCCTCTATGGCAACGGGAACACAATGGCTTCGACTCGTCACACTTTGTCTCAATCAGTATTTAGGATTACCCAAACTTTCGAGTAAACTTGCAACTCACTTTTACCTTCATTCTTTTGCATTCCTGACATCCATTTCGACTGTACTTTGCTCTTCTTTTCCTTCTTTGTAAGCTTTCTGGAGCTTTTGTATCTAATACAGAAGTCATATCGTGTTAATGGCCGTGAAACTTCAGCTTTACTAAATCTAACTCAGACTCTTGTTCTGTTTGTTTCAACATATTCCGACTGTGAAGGAATTTTCCGATCTCTAGGTCTTACCCGGAAATGAAACAAGTGCTCAGGTCAAGAATAGTTTAAGTGAACAGAGTACGGTCTCTATCAAAGCTGTTACTTAACGGCGCATTTGATTGAGAAACAGATCTAATAAGAACTTTGAGGGGTTTAAAATTTTTCTTGGGGAGATTTTTTTAGTGTTCTGAAAGAGTTTGATACAACAATTGTGAATTATTAACTTCTTCAACTTGAACACTTTTTTTATTTTAAATTTAAAAAGCTATTTAATGTTAATCACTATAGATCCTGGTGCTGTAATAACTAACTGAAATGGATATACAAGTTTTGAATTACCCATTTGTGAGTTAAAAAGAGTCAAATTCTCTTTGTATAGTTACTGACTTTTTTCTATTACCGGAGTTTATCGGTTTCCTAAGGCAATTTCCGCCTAAATTAGCCCGTAGGCAGGAACCAGTGTATAGTTTGTGTGCAATAACGACAAGAGATTTACTTTGGCGCAAAAGGGTTGGCTAATTGATTGGCAAAGGCTACAGGGGATAAAGGGCTTAGTTCAGAGGACATGACGATATGTTTATCTTAGAGGCTAGCTACGTCACTGCTTTGTCTTATTCCTTTAGAAAGACATTTTCAATAAAGTCACGTTAGTTTAACCTTCCCAGTACATTTTTAAAGTTGCAGTGAAATTTTTTTCACCAGTAATGCACCATGGTGGTTATTCATCCAGATCCACGTAACGGTGAAAGTGTATATAAATGAGAAGAAAGTAGTCCTTTCGGTTTCTCAAATGATTCTAAAGTTACTATCAACACAAGCAAAAATGTTTAATGCTACTCAATATGACCCTGATTTAGTCACCTTGACCGATCCAAACGTGGATGATGCTTGGAAAACTTGTATCTTACAAGGTTATGATGGTACTGCCGATTATGATGGTTCTGTTGGTGTGAGAATTTCTGCTATTTTTGTTATCTTTGTTATTTCAACTACTTGTACTATTTTCCCTCTGTTCTCATCTCGTAACAATGATAAGTTCAAAATTCCCTTATGGTGTTATTTAATCGCCAGGTACTTTGGTACTGGTGTCATTGTGGCTACTGCTTTCATTCATTTGTTAGATCCTGCATACAGTGAAATCGGTGGTCTTTCTTGTGTCGGGGGATGGGGTAACTGGTCAACTTATTCATGGTGTCCTGCTATGATCTTGGCCAGTGTCATGTTCATGTTCTTGATTGACATTGTCAGTAGTGTTATTGCTGAAAGAAAATATGGTATCAGTGCCTCCCATGGAAGTGAAGGTGATATCGTTATGAAAGCTGTTGTTCAAGGTGAACAAGATCGATCTAGAGTTCATGCTGACGACGACGAATCATTGGAACATGGTCATAATACTGGTGAAGATTTTAAAAAAGAGGCTAATAACTCAACCCAGTCATTATCTGATTCTTCAACCTTAGAAGTTGAAAGTTCTTTCAGATCTCAATTTGCAGCATTCCTTGTTCTTGAATTTGGTGTTATCTTCCATTCCATTATGATTGGGTTAAATCTTGGTTCTACTGATGGTGATGAATTTAAAACTTTATACGTTGTCTTGGTCTTCCATCAATCTTTTGAAGGTTTAGGTATTGGTGCTAGATTGTCCGCCATTCCATGGCCTAAAGATAAACCAATTCTATATGCTTATTTGCTTTGTCTTGCTTATGGTCTGGTTACCCCTATTGCTATTGCTATTGGTTTGGGAGTAAGAGCCTCTTATTTCTCAGGAGGTTTTAGTGCCACCCTCGTCACTGGTATTCTTGATGCTATCTCAGCTGGTATCTTGATTTATACTGGTCTTATTGAATTACTTGCTAGAGATTTCTTGTTTGAAAGAAGCAAAGCTGGAAATGATAACAGTCTTACTCTTCTTTTCCCTAACATCTTCTGTGTTTTCGTCGGTGCTGGTGTGATGTCTTTATTGGGCAAATGGGCCTAGATTTTGGGATCTTTGATTCTGTCTATCCGTTCGTCACTTCTTGTGTCACTGCTTCGATTAATAACCCATTTATAGTCATTCATCTGTTGTTTCCCCCCAATGGATCTCAAATCATGCTGTTTAATAACATGTTTTGAATTAATTACCATATTTATTGGAATTTTATTTTTGTAAACTCTCTACTTGTAGATCATAGAAACTTTTTACTTTCAAACATATTCGTCTTTCCAATGTATTCATTTTACTTGTGCTGTTTGTTAAGATAACGAATGGGATATATTAGGTTAGTGAAACACCAAGTTATAAAGAATTTTCAATATCAAGTAGAACTTTAAAGTCTGGCTCATATTTACTCCAAGTTGCTTTGTCAATATGGTTGTTCAAAGGTGGTCTTCCGCTAACCTCACTACTTCCCAGACCATATAATGCGTTTAAAGCGTATTTGGCACCAACAAGGTTCAAATCAAAAATCAAGTTATTTGCTTTGGTGACAAGGTATTGTAATTTCAAAGCCTCATCAGTTTGACCAGTTTTAGCTAAATCAAAGAGCTTTAACATGACTTTAGGGAAGATACCAGATAGACCATCAATGGTACCAAATACCCCGACAGTCAAAGATGGAAGTAAAATTTGACCTAAGCCAGTAAATATTTTAAAGTTATTATCAATGTTTTTTTGTTTTGAAGCACTCTGTAAGATATATTTCTCAATACTGAAGTGTGTTAATTTAGTTGCAACGATCTTTGGATGCTTTGCCAAAATTTCAAAAGTTTCAGGTGAAATTTCAGTACCATTAGTAACACCAGGATAGTTGTAAATAATGATTGGTAAGGAAGATTTATCAGCAATAGCAAAGAAATAATCAATGATACCTTGTTGATGAGTCAGTTTACTGCCATAGAAACCAGGAGTTAGTAAGATTGTAAAATCACCACCATTCTCTCTGCTTTGGTCAATTTCTGCAAGAGTATCAGAAATATTTGTATAAGGAAGACCAGTGATCAGTTTAAAATCCTTATCTGGAATAGCTTGACGAATGGTCTTTAAAATTTGGATTCTTTCAGATCTTGTTAGATGGATTGCTTCACCAATAGAGCCAGAAAGAACTAGACCTTTGATACCAGCTTCATATAGTTTCTTAGCTTGTTTGACTTGGGAAGCGCTATCCAAGTCATAGTTTGGGCCTTTAAAGAAAGTTGGAACTGGGGTGTAAACACCGTCTTCTAATACAGTTATTTGCGCAGTCATGGTAATAACTTGTGATAATTATAGAAGCAGAAGAAGTGTTGTATGGGCATAACTCCCTGCCTTTAAATAGTTTCTCACTGAATCGCATAAGTTTCTACTTCCAAGTAATGAGTTCCTAGCGGATGATTAACTTTCCGGGTGTTGGTCTAACTGTGTGCGTGGCTGTTTTCCCCCCAGATTTTCCCTTTTTTTTCGGAGATTTTTGGAGGGAAAATCGGGAAAATCTGGGGGAAGTAAAGGGCTTCTTTGATCGTTTCGCGATTTGCTGATTTCTCGTGATTCCACAGATGTGACTAGTCCCAGCTTCAACGAGTCCCTTTGGTCTGATGATGGACATGTGGAGAATAGTTGTTATTTGTATAAAGTTCTGTCTTTTAAGGAATATAATCACAAGATATCAACACCTCCTGGGTCATTAGTACTTAGCAGTTCAAACCAAACAGGTATGTTTTAATTTTTTTTTAATGCACCAACATGACTTCCTTTCCACAGTACACCTTAAGCTTTGTTCAATATACCATTTGATCTATATAGTAAGTATCTTACTAATTTTAATAACCATTTTCTTACAACTTTTTGAAAATCAATATAGATTAATACTCATAAACACAGAAGTTATAAAGAAGAGTCAAACACTACAACAGGATCCCATGGTGGTGAAACAAATCTTTGTGGACCACCTCTTTCATCAACAATTTTGTTCAAACTTTCACCGTCTTCATCAGCGAGATCAACAATTTCAAAGTTAGAATCAATTCTTTCTGGTTTAACTGATTTGGCTAAAACAACTGTATCTCTCCATAATGCCCAAGAAATCAAAATAGTAGCAGTAGAAACTTTATACTTTGAAGCAATATCTTGGATCTTTGGGTCTTTTAATAATGGAGCATCAGAAGAACCTAATGGGGAGTAAGCTTCAACTACAAGACCATTTGTTTTTGCAAATTCAACAAGTTTATGTTGTGGTAAGTATGGATGTAATTCAACTTGCAAAGCAACAGGTTTGACTTTCAAATCTTGTTTGAACAATTCCTTCAATTTAGAAATAGAAGTATTTGAAACACCAAGTGCTTTTGTATAACCTTTTTCAACTAGTGGTTCCAACAATTTATAGGTCTTGGTAAATGGCCAGTCATAGATGATATCTCTTAAACCATCAGGTCTTGTTGGGATTGCAGAATCATTCCCGTTTGGATTTAAAGCTAATGGCCAATGCAATAGATATAAATCAACATAGGCTAATCCCAATTTTGTTAGAGACTTTTTGATCGCAGATTCTGGATCATGGTGATCAGTAGACCATAATTTGGTAGTGATAAAGAGTTCTTCCCTTGGAATTCCTGAATCGCTAATGGCTCTACCAATTGGTTCCTCATTACCATAACCAGCTGCTGTATCAATATGTCTGTATCCGATTTTCAAAGCGTGTAAGACAGAGTTGTAAACCTCTTCATCGGTAGCCTTCCAAGTTCCCAATCCTAAAGCAGGGATGGTAGCACCATTGGTAAGTTTCAATACTTTGTTTGATTTATGGACGGCTGTCATTTCAGAAATGATCTATATTTTTTTGATATGTTTTCTGTGTTAAAGTGTGAAAGAACAATATCATAAAAGTGTACTTTGTGTATTTATATGCTCTTTAATCACAGAGTTCACACAAATAGAACAAACTATGGCACTCGATTCAACAAAGACCCGAGCAGTAGTGTATTTAGTCCAATAAACCTCTCCTGGCGCAATTTGTGACCTTTTGGCCCTGTGAAAAGTACCCCAATCTAAAGATTGAAATTCTGGGGTAGTTTAAATTTCGGGTCAATGAAGTCGCAGCCCCCTGATAACACTAATCCACCATCGTTAAATAGTGAATGATCAGAGTTTAGTATCACCTGCTCGAATTTTATATTTATATATCAATCTGGTTCTACTTAGACCACTATATATCGTGTAAATTTTACTTTATGGTCAAAAATGCCTTCACAAGTTTATAACATTCAGAATAACAACCTTCAAGAACTAATCAATAGATTGATCAACAACCTTGTCAATATTAAGGATGAAACTGGTAGATTCTTAATGGAGATCCCAGATGGTAGAATAATTGACACCAAGGGCTGGATCACTGGCTGGGAATGGACACATGGTATTGGATTATATGGTATGTGGCACTACTTTGAACAAAGTGGTGATGAAAAAGTGCTGAAACACATTCATGATTGGTTTGAGGCCCAAATATTTGGTCCAGATGGTTCAACTTCAAAGAATATTAATACCATGGCCGTTTTCTTAACACTGGCTTATCTTTATGAGAAGAATAATGACTCCCGTTACTTACCATACCTCGATGCTTGGGCTGAATGGGCTTATCATGATCTCCCAAAGACAAAATGTGGAGGGTTTCAGCACGCAACTTATTTGACTGATAACTACCAACAATTATGGGATGATACTTTGATGATGACGGTTGTTCCTTTAGCTAAGATTGGTTTATTGCTCAACAGACCTCATTACGTTGAAGAGGCTAAGAAGCAGATTTTGTTGCATATCAAATATTTGGCTGATGCTAAAACCGGTTTATGGTTTCATGGTTATACTTTTGATGGTGATCATAATTTTGCAGAAGCTTTCTGGGCTAGAGGTAACTCATGGATTACCATTGTTATTCCAGAATTTATTGAGCTATTGAATTTACAACCTGGTGACTTCCTTAGAGAGTTTCTTGTGGAGACATTGGATCGTCAAGTTGCCAAATTAGTTCAGTTACAAGATGAAGAATCTGGGTTATGGCACACTTTATTAGATGATGATACATCTTATTTAGAGTCATCTGCTACTGCTGGATTCGCATATGGTATATTGAAGGGTATAAGAAAAAAATTAATTGATCCTAAGTACAAACCTCATGCTATCAAGGCTATCAAAGGGATCATTGGTTACATTGATGATAAGGGCGAGTTATTGAATACATCATTCGGTACTGGAATGGGAGATTCGTTACAGTTTTATAAAGACATACCTTTGACTTCGATGCCCTACGGTCAAGCAATGGCTATTATGGCTTTGGTTGAGTTTTCCAAATTATACTTATGATAACCAAATGTCATATAACTTCTAATAAAGAACATGTAAAAATATCGCATATATGGTTGATTCTTAAATAACCTGATGATTTTATAGTCCTTCCGCAATAGTGGATGAATGAGTATATACTTGAATAAATAAAAATGTATAATATTTGAAACTATGTACTAATAATATTTATGTACTAATATTTAAGTGTATAAATCAACAGTAAATACAAGCTAATATATATAGCGGAAGTTGACATTCTTGACATCAGTCAAATCTTTAAAGGCATTTTTCAAATCTTTATCCTCCTCAGCTTGTCCAGAAGCAATCAATTCCGCTTTGATGTTATTTGCTCGTTTCAACCAAAATCTCAAGAAAATTAAGAGCAGGATCAGTAAACCATAACATGCTAAGTGTACTCCAAAAGCTGTTAAATATCTTGGGCTTTCTCTAGTTAAAAACACTTGTGGGCCAATAATATTTCCAACAGCCCAACCAACGAAATTTGAAGTTGTAACAATAGATTTTTTCGATTGACCACCAATGTTACGTGATAACATTGATAGCCCCAAGTTCGCAACACCCCAAAAGGATAATGTTAAATAATAGCAAAATAATAAAACGCCAGTTCTTAGCTTATATGTGTAACTATCTTTAGGAAATTCTTTATATGTTAATGTCATCAAGACTATAGTGCCAATGATGGATGGAATGACATAGCAGATCATTAATAAGATGTTTTGTTGGTATCTCTTAGATAACCATGCGGATGATAACAATAAGAAGATCAAATAACCACCCAAGACCATTGCCAAAAGTTGAGTTTGTAAAGTGGAGAACCCAAAACCTGAAATAATGATGTTAGCAAAAGCACCCAAACCAGATGTTGGGAGAGCAGTAAAAAACTGAATAAAAAAGTAACAGTACGTTTGAGGATCTTGGAACGCTTCGATCAGATGGTCCTTTTTGATCTTCTTGTTCTGTAAACCTGTTTGATTGGCACGGACTCTTTCAACCATCAACTTTCTATCTTCAATACTGAAACATTTGGCAGTCATAGGCGTATCTGGAGTATATAATAAAATAAAGATACCCCAAGCGACAGTGATACAACCGTAAGTTAAGAAAAGAATTTCCCAGTTCTTCAGATGAGCCCCATGAATCAAGGTAAAACAATATGATAATAAACCACCAACAATCTGTTGACCACCGTTCATCATATACCATAAAGAAACGATTAAAGCTTGTTCCTCTCTTTTGTACCACATGGATGATAATAGAATAAAACAAGGTTGGCAGCAGCACTCAAAAACACCTAATAATGTTCTGACAGTAACTAAAATAGCAAAATTCTTACCTAAAGCATGGCAACCAAGGACAATACCCCATAAGATAACATTGATACTTAGATATTTAGCAACAGGGAACTTTTGAATCAAAAGATTGGTTGGTAATTCAAACACCAATACAGCAATATACGTACACGTTGTTAACCAAGAGTAGTCTTGACCATGTAGATTAGCATCCTCTC
>JAKUAH010000261.1:0-95655 GCA_030562945.1 Wickerhamomyces jianshihensis
CAAATGAACAAATTCTTTGATCATTTAAAACCATATATTTACGTTAGAAGAAACAACTGGTCAATTCAAACTCATAACAAGGTTTTTGTTATGAATGACAATAAAGGTACTGAAGATCAGGAGATGAGGAGTTTAGATCCTGAAACTTTGGATTTCAAAAGAGAAGTTTTTTTCAGATCTGAAAGACAAATATTGACAAGATTACCAGAAACTGGTGCTATTGTGTTTAGTATTAGAACTTATTTGACTCCTATGGCTGATATAAGAGATGAACAAAGTAAAGGCGAGTTGATCGGTGGTATTGAAGGAATGCAAGAAGTCATTGGTCAATATAAGAAGAAGCCAGAATGGGGTGAACCTGTTATGAAATATTTGCGTGGAGAAACTGATGGCTGTGATAAGCCATGGATAAAAGGTCTTGCATGAATTGATTTAATATCCGTAAATATTTGGAACCTATTGTGCATGAAGTGTTTGAAATACGTTAATTACATAGAAATTCATTAAAGCACTATAATAAAACGAAAATTCCAAATACTTGAAACATTTTCACTAAAATAATCATTTCAAATCATAAAAAGATCCAAATCTCAAAACATCATTAGAGTCTTTAAAATCCTTGAAATTAGCTAAAATTCTTGATTGTCCCTGAACTTTCTCTTCTTTTTTGAACGCAGCAATTTGATTATCATTTGATTGCTTTGTACTTGGATCTAATGATTCATGTAAGAATATTAAATCTTGACAATCTTGATCCTTTGTATCTATTTTTAAACCCTTATGATAAACAAGTTTATCTAATAAATAGTGAACCCAATACAAATTGGTACGTAGATTGGAAACAGACCAATCAATAGCATCATTTTTCTGATTGGAGGACAGCTCAGTTTTCATGTATCGATATATGTCAAACTGATAATCACCTTCACCTTCAAATAGTTCAGCGTTATCCAACTTGGTGAATAAAACTTCTTGGCCATTCTCTTGAAGTCTAGTAAGAGTAAAATCAATCAATTTGACCTCAATATGCTCCTCATGATCGACATTGATATCATCAATAGAAAGATCTCTAAATTCTTCTTCTATAATATTCAATTCTTCAACTGTTTTATTGTCTTTTTTTATGGTTTTCAAAACGACGTTTCCCCAATGTAAATCTCGGTGTTCAAATCCAATTTCTTTCTCACTCTTTGAAAGAAGACTTATAATACTCCAAAATATACTTTTGGCAGTGATCCAGTCTTTAATATCGAATTTTTCTAAATCAATACCTCCGTATTCTAATTCAAGGACAATGTAATTTTGGGAGGATTGAAATTGTGATGGATTTGGGTTCTGGGACCTGTGATGATGATTATAGTCATTCCACAATGTTTGTATTAACTTTGGGTATGTACCCTGGATCAAAGTCGAATTTAATAGCTTGATGAACCCTTCTTGTTGAGATAGAATTTTTGTGATCTTCAATTCCTGAACAACGTCAGAAATTGAAGTTGTTGATTCTGATAACTTATCAGTTTCATCAATATTGGAATTTCCCTCTTTTTCCAAAGGAATGATTTTAAATATTTTAACAACTTTATTTGTTTGAATATTTTTAATTGCAAAAACCTCACTATAAGAAGCTTCAGCAAATTTGATCAGAATCTCGTCTTCTTTCAGATTCAAACCGTCTAAAAATTCCTCAAATTGAACAATCCTTTTAAAGCTTGTCAATTGAACTAGCTGTGTCAACTCTTCAATAGCTGCGGTATTTTCATTCTCTTCGTTTATGTACCCATTGTTTGTAGACACGGAGAAATTGGTATTAATTGACAAAACAGAACTAGAATGCTTTAGTCTTTCATTTAGTCTAGCTATAGACTCACTATGAGGCACAGGTAAGGAAATTTTAGACTTATCAACACCATAACGATTACCTCCAGCCCCTGTATTATTTCCAAATTTATTCAATGTGCTTATTGATTTCTTACTTTTTAAATCTCCCATACTGTCTTTCTTGGTTAGTCCCATAGATAAGAATGATTTTCTAAAGTCATTAAATGATGAACGCGGTTTAACCGACCTTATTGATTCATTATCAGTATAAAGTCCGTTAGAGTTGTGGTTTGCATATGGGATATGATTGCCTTGAACATTTGAAGTGTTTGGACTAGTTACAGCATTACTAGCTGGTGCTTTGGATGAGAAGATTTTAGAGAATCTGAACAAAGAACGATTAGATCTCAGACTATTAGTACTCATGACACTAAATGTATCAGAATCTTTACGGTGATGGCTGATTGCGTTTGGACCAAGACGTGATGGTTTTTTGTGCAGTGGTTGCTGAGTTGAAGAAGAAGAAAGGGATGAGAGAGATGGCCTCTCAAGGTTTCCATGGACAGATTTCAAATGTGAAGTATTATCTCTTGATCCATATCCTATATCTCTTCTTTTTGCTGCAGTTGAACCATTCACGGTATTCATAGTGATATTGGTTGAAACGCCAACAATACCAGGAGTGACTACTTGTTGATTGTTTATGCTATCAGTGGAGCCATCATGTGTGCTGATTGAAACTGTTGAGACTGGATTTCCACTTCTGCTCATATTTTTGGTGAATGATGATTGAGATGAAGAAGTGACAGATATCTGGGAACCAATAGAAAACCTCTTTGTCTTGTTGCTCTCATTGGAGCTGGATGTGATAGACATTCTTTTAATTTTTTCCAGTGTCGATGATGTTGCACTAATTGTTGAGAATCTCTTGGATCTTGACATAGCTGTACTTGAGATGTTTTCTTTGTTCTCCTCATTATTAGAAAACGATAGCATTGACCATCTTTTCGAGTTGTTTGAGCTCAGAGATGATCTGTTTCTAAATTGATTTAGTCCACCAGCAGATTCATTTCTTTGAAATAATGGGACATTAGAAATTGACTTCATGGAAAGTCTCTTTTCAGAAACTTCATTTTTGTAAGTGTTAACAACAACTGGAGATATATCGGCTAAAATTCCACCATTAGATCTTGATATTTTTGATTTTTTTGGTGTTTGGGAAATAGGCTTAGCAGGTGAACTCATAGTTATATCAGAGTCTTCATTATCAGATATGGAAATGTTAACAAGTCCTGACTTGCCATAAGGAGCATCACTGATATCCAAGTCTGAGTTATTAGAGGTCACTTTACCTAATTCCTTGGCTTCTTCACTATTCTGTACTTCCCCTTCGTTGTCCACTTTGAAAGAGTCATCCGAAATGTCAAAGTCGTCATTAACTGTAGTGATCTCAGCGCTTCTATTAAGATCGAGAACCAGGTCGCTTAATTCATACTTAGCTTTCTTTTTGTTATTGAATTTTCCATATGATTTTTGGTTGAAGCCACTAAGAATCAGACCCTTTCTGCGATCATTATTGTTAAGCATTATTGTAGATGTCGCCAAAGAACTAATAAAACGAGCTAAAAAAGTTGAGGTATTAGCAATTTGGACCAAAAAAAAGGGAAGCAATAAAATAAGCAATCTATCCAAGCTGAAATATGAGACTTAAAACTAGTCTGGAGATTGGTTTTTTCAAGTTAAAGTGGCTTATAACGAGACTGAAAATTTGTTTTTTTTTTTCCTTTTATTGTTTGTTTATTTTGATTTTTTTTAGTTTAATTGTAACCACAGAAACGAAAATTGTGTTTCACGTGACACGGTTTGATTTGGGTTATTCGAAGTTTAGTAAGCAACACAAACGCAGAACAAACCACTTTTAAACTAACTATTGTTTAATCTAAGGCCCGAAGTAGAAATAGAAATAGAAAAAGAAATGCTTTTATTAGATATTGGAAGCCAGATATTAGTCCCGGAATGCCTTAAAATGGATTTTTTTCTCGAAATGAACTTATGTATTGATGAAGAAGAAAGTGATTATCTAAGTGTTCAAGCAGGTTTTAATATGAACGTCAATCTGATACGTTTAATTTCTCTTCAATAAGTAATTCAAATCTCTGAAAAGTCAACAACCAGGTATAAAGTGATTGTGAAATTTTTGGATATAGCAGGGTCAATTATTTTTATAAACAAAGGTTTGCAGTTTCGTTTAGTTTCATTAAAGTGATATCAAAATGCTTCAAAGAGACGAGGTTTCCATTGATTTCCTTGATTTTAACCCTCGAGGCAATAGGACTGTTCTTTGAAAGATTTGTTGAATGATACATGAAATCATCCACATAGTAATCGAGTAATTTATTTGACTTTCTCAGCTTATCAAGGAATAAGAGCTTTGATTCTTCTGTCCTCACAATATTCATTACAATATTAGAATAGAAATCATCAGTAAAGGTCATTGCTTTTGATACGAATTCTAGTGTGTTTATTGCCCTTTCAAATAATTCGTCATTTAAAATATATTGCTTTGCCTGATCACCATGGACTGCTCTGAATCGTTTGTTATAGACGTCTAGGGACTCAAATCTGCTCTTTATGATTGACTTGTAGATATCAGCATATTTCTTTTTCGGAAAAAAGTATGATAATCTCATATACCGTCTGTAAAGTGTGATGAGTTGAGATTCTCTTGTGGGTATTGAAAGAAGTTGTTTTTTTGATATGAGAACGATTCTGGAATAAACTGTCTTGTTGGGCAGTTCTATCACCATTTTAATCTATTCTTTTATTGATCCTGAAATTTTAGGCCTGTGAAAAGAAAGATACTGGTGGTGGTTTAGGATTCGAGTGCAATGTCTTAATGTTCTTTTAGTATTTCAAGTGTTTTAGTATTTCAGTATTTTTCGGCTTTCCTGTCAAAATAGCGATGCTCTGAAATTTGTAGTGCACTAATGAGTTGGCCATATCAATTGCAACGAAAGCACAATTAATTAAGGCTCGTGTATTTTAAGAGACTCGTAGCTTACTTACCTGAAATCTTACAATCGGATATTAGAGCACTTCTGATGGCGTCAAAGAATAAACTGAAGAAGATCGCAAAAGATGAAGAAGAAGCCCTACAATCATAGAAAATGCATTCATAAAAATCAAAATTTATCTAGCCAGAATAAGCAGTGAAATTTCTCCCCTTTCCTATAATTTTCTAAATTAATCATTTTCAGGATGAGGAAAGCATTTGATAGCTTCTATGAAAGCGATTGCAAAAAGGTCATCATCATAATCAATCTTACTCTTGAGATGAGTATAAATAGACTCATCAATCTTTGGATTTATAACAGTCATAGAAATATAATAGCCTATTTCATCTTTAGTTATCAAACCCTTCTTGAACAGAGTTTGAACCCGAATATTCATGTCCTTTAAGTTAACTAGAGCTTTGAATTTATCAGAGTCATCGAGTATAGTTTGAATCAATCTTAGTTCCTGGTTAATACTTGAATCATTTATATTTGGATTTGAGTTTATTCTCTGTATGACTTCTTCAATCTTTTGCTTTTTGACATGCGATTCAAGGATTTGATAAGGCATCATGACTTTACTTTGAACTTTTTGTATGCTCTCCTTGCTTTGATCTTTAACCTCTTGATGTTTACGCTTAATTTGATTGATGTTAATGTTCAATTGGTTTTTCAAATTTGGGAAGGATAAACCATAACCTGATGAATTTTGATTAACCTCACAATCCATCGTAAGTCCTGATTTTTCTTCCACTCTAGAAACATCGATTTCATTGCTTAGGCTAACATTTTCTGAGAAAAGTTGAGGTGAGAGATCAACGGTCGAATGGGAATTTTCCTGATGATAGACAGCTGCCGTATCTATTGGTGGCAATGAACCGTTTCGGGCTTGTGACGGAGTCTCCTTAATAGACGTTCCCCAGAACAATGGTTCCAAGGATTTATAAAAGGAATTTCCATAAGTGCTATTGAGCTTGAGAGTGCAGAAGTATTTATAAGTGGTTTTGCGTTTCTCTGAATCCTTAATCTCTTGATATCGTTCTGGCTTGTCTATATGTAATGCATAAGTTTCTTGATCAAATCTGACGCCAGACATACGCCCAATCTCATGTATCTTTCTAAAAGAACCAGACCACAAAGTTCTCTTATATTTGATACTCGTTGCATTTACTCGGTTTGTGTTGAACATTGCATTGAGTTTACTGGCAATGAGTTCGTATCTGCTGTTTGTGAATTTCCCACCCTCCAGAGAATCGTTCTCTTGTAAGAGAAGATCTCTAAGGGCCAATGATAGATCTGGTGTCCATTCAACTATTTTGGTCATCAGTACTTAGACTTGATGAATTGTTTGACGCGTAAATTCATTAATTGCTTTGATTTTCTGAGCACGCTTTGGGATGCTTTTGAAGAGATCGCTATTCGGTCACACTGTAACAATAACTAAAAAGTGGGCGGCATCCTCAGTTTGAAGCATCTCAGGTGTTTGAGGCTAAAATAATTACTTACCCTCTCTTCTTAAATACAGTTCTATCCTTTATACACTTGATATATGGTTCATGTATTCGATAACAGCGATTTAGCAAGAGAATTTGCTGGTCATGAGCCCTTGTGTTATTTTGATAAAGCTATTTATTTTTGAACCACTTCCAAAAGGGCAACTTCCCGCGAATCTGAGTGATTTGAAGAGGGAAAGAACATCAATTAATTACCTTTTAAGAAACTCTACTGCAAAAGATTAGGCACAACTGAAGCTCTCAAGTCTTGAAAACGTCAGTTTGAATGATAAAATAAGCTAGGTCTTGTTATATGGTGAATAACATATCATCTTAAGCATTAAATGGGTTTGTTTCACATTTATTATGGTAAACTAGTATAATAATGAGTTCTTCAACACAAAAGTTTTACTGTCTTGCTGTATTTATATATATCACACTTGTTCAAAACAAATGATGTTTTTCACATTTTGTGCTAATTTAATAATACATACAGGGTTTAATGAATAAAGATGTATATTGGCTCATATGAGTGCGCCCAGTTAGATTATTTGCTATTCCAGCTTTGATAATTCCTCTGTAGTTTGTTTCACAGGTTCCACTGGCTTCACCAAAATTTCTTTATTTGTTAAAGTTGTGTAAATAGCTCTTAGCTCAAACAATAGAATGTTTAGGAAGAACAGCCATAAATTTATAGAGATTCCAGAACCAGACTTGTTCTTCAAAAAATATTGTAATGAGGAAGGTAACCATACGAAAAGATTAGCATTGCTCACAACTTCATAATTTCTGAATCTTGAATAGAAGATTGGAATTTGAATTAACCAATTCAACTTATTAAGTTGAGTAGTCCAATTACTACTTTGATTACCCAGCTCTGCTCTCAGGTCTTTAATTTCAATATCAATGACATCTAATTTTCTATTCAATTTTGTCCATTTAGCATATTCGTTCTGTGGAGATACTGAGTTCTTTTCAGCAACGATTTGACTTCTCTGATGAACAGCTTTCTTCAGTTTCTGGTTTGCCTTTGAACTTTTTGTGAAAAAATTGGACAATACAGTCGATAAAAGAGACGTGATCTGGAATGTGGTAATCACTGAGTAAAAAATTGACAAGATTAATAGTTTCATTGTTGTGGTAAATGAGCTTTTCAGTGGTTTGTTGTTGAAAAGTAAAGCAAAAAAAAAAATAAAGAAAATAGAAAATAGAAAATGGAAAATAGAGCATTTTTTTTGAAAAGAGACAAAAGAACAAGTGTTTTATTATGTCCAGTTCGGAAGAATTAGAAAGTTGGATTCCCAACTTCTGCTCACTTTATGGGCGTGATTACCTTGTTGAAGTTGCTGCAGAATTCATTGAAGATGACTTCAATTTAGTTGGTCTTTCTTCAATGGTTCCTTACTATAAAGAAGCACTTGACCATATTTTAGATTTTGAGCCAGATGCACCAACCCCTGTTGAAAGAATCCCTCTAATTCAACACTCTGCTGAACTTCTTTATGGGTTGATTCATCAAAGATACATTCTCACCAAACAAGGACTTCATTTGATGTTTCAAAAATTCCAAAAATCTGGGTTTGGTGTATGCCCGAGATATTACTGTAATGGAATGTCATTATTACCTGTTGGTCAATATGATCTTCCTGGTAAAGAGACAGTAAGACTCTACTGTCCAAACTGTTTTGATTTGTACCTTCCATCTAGTTCGAGGTATCTTAACATTGATGGTGCATTTTTTGGAACTACATTTCCAGGAATGTTCATCAAGATGTTCATTGATAGTGAAGACCAGCTTTCTGTACATAATACGGTTCTTGAACAGTATGAACTTAAAATATTTGGTTTCAAAGTTCATAAGACTAGTTCTTTTGGTAGCAGAATGAAATGGCTACGGTCTACTCCAAGAACGCCTGCTGAAGTTAAAGAATTCGATAAATGCGAATATCAAATGCCAGATGAGCAGCTTAGTGATGATGAAGATGAAGATGAAGACCTCGAAGCTGATAGTGATGTTTTAATGTGAGATTGTGATTGGTTTGTTTAGTTCCCAGTTTTTAATGGCCTGTTCGATTGTTTTCAGGTACTTTAATTTGATTGTCTGTTTCATGATTTCATCGTAGTCCTTATTTTCTTTCGAATAAAGATCTTCCAACTTATTTTCAATAGCTTTTGCCTTTATCTTGTTTTCTTTCTTCAAGGCATCAACTTCCGCCTTTTCTGTGGAATCTTGTAATTGTTCAAACACTTCATAGATTTCGAATAAGCCTTGGTCGTTATTTAACTCTTTAAAGCTATCACTATTCAAATCAACACCTTTTGCTTCCTTGATCAAGTACTGAGATCTTAATAGTGGGTCTTTCAAAGTATTATAAGCCTTGTTGAGGAGAGATGAAATCTCAGCTTCATTCTTGTTAACATCGGGATGATATTGTGATTGAAGTTCCCTAAATTCCCGCTTTAGTTTGGATGCTTCCACTACAAATGGGCTCTTTTGGCTAGCAAATGTCTTTGGGAATAGACCGTGGAACTTTGTGGAGTACAATCTTTTAAATATCATTCTGGCTTGCTTCCGTAACATTGGTTTAAAATGATTCTTTTTTTTCCCTTTTTAATTCCAAGTCACAAAACTTAATCACCTTCTATAGAATGGAGTCAAAGCTAATCATTACAAAACCATTTTTCACTTTGAAGTCGCATTGTGGTTATTGTGATGGCAATCATTCATCATCTTTTGGTTTCGAGGCAGAACAGACCACTCCGGAGCATTATGACCAGCTCATAAACATCGGTTTTAGAAGAAGTGGTGAATACATTTACAAACCAGAGCTTATATCAAATTGTTGCCACTATTTCACAATAAGGACAAACTATGACTTATACAAGCATGATCATGGGAAATCAAGGGAGATGCGTAAAATAGTTAATAAGTTTAACAAATTCATTGGTAATGAACCAAACACAAGCAGAGAGTTTGATTTCAATAAAGAATTGGATAAGGTGTTAAAAGGTAATAACAGACTTAGATTGGAATTCAGTACCAACAAGTTTTCCAAGAAAAAATTTGAGCTATTCAAAAAGTACCAAGTTGAGATTCATCATGATAAACAAGAAGAATTGAAGGAAAAGTCCTTCAAAAGATTTTTGTGCTCTGATCCATTTGGTTCAAATGCATCCATTATCATTGATGAAAAAAATCAATATGAACTATTAGATTATGGTGCGTTACATATGGATTACTTCTTGGATGATGTACTTATTGCAATTGGAGTACTGGATGTCTTACCTTCTGGGGTCTCCTCTGTCTACTTCTTGTATGATCCTGATTTCAAAGACATACAACTAGGAAAACTAAGTACTTTACTTGAGCTTCGTTTAACAGAATTGCTTAAACTAGAGTATTATTACCTAGGTTTCTATATTCCTAATATAACGAAAATGAAATATAAGAAGGTTTATGGAGGTGAGTTATTAGATCAGGTTTTGAACAAATGGATTCCTTTTAAAGAGGAAGAGAAAGTTCTAAAAAGACTTGAGGATAAAATTAAGGAAGATAAAAGAGATGAAGTGGAGCTGAAAGAACTGGAACAAAACCCATTCCAGTTTCCAAAAAAATTCATTGGTGATTTTGATAATAGATCTGATAATTCTATTGATTATAAACAAATTTTTTTATTTGACTTGACGAATGGCTCATTTAAAAATGCTACAAAAGAGACGAAGGAAGCCAACCAATTGAAGAGAGTCATTGGAAAGTTGGTTGAAGAATGTATTATAAAAGTCTGGTGAATGAAATTTTGAAAAATTATAGTTCATTTGTAGCGTTAAACCCAAACTATTTTGTAACATCTAAACACCATCCTCACATCTTTGCGTGGGCAAATGGGGTGGACTTTCTGTGATAAAGAAACAAGACACGAAAACTAAAAACACTGAAAAACTGTCATTGAATCAAAAATTATGAGGATTTCCAGTCTATTACCAGTGATATCTTTCATATTCATTTTTTCACCAGTTATAGCACAGAGTTTTTACAAAAATACAGATGTTCTTGAGTTGGACCCATCAAATTTTAAAGAAATTGTTTTAAATACCAATCAAACATCTATTGTTGAATTTTATGCTCCATGGTGTGGACATTGTCAGAATTTAAAACCTCACTACATTAAAGCAGGTCAATATCTTGATGATATTGCCAATGTTGCTGCTGTAAATTGTGACTTAGGTAAGAATAAAAAGATCTGTGCAGAATACAGAATTGAAGGATATCCTACACTTGTTGCCTTTAGACCCCCTAAATTTAATTTATCAAAAAGGGACCCTATGAAATATGGTCATGCAACAGAAGTTTATGCTGGTACCAGAAAATCTAAACCCATTGTAGATTTTGTCACTGGTAGAATAAAGAATTATGTAAAGAGATTGGCAACAGAAGACAAACTATATGAATGGTTGAAAGATGGTAATAGACCTAAGATTGTGGTTTTCCCTAGAAAAGATAAACTAAGTCCTCTTTTAAAATCAGTTGCAGTTGAATATTTAGGGGATATTGATTTTGCATATCTACCTTTGAAAGATGCTGAGAAAATAAAGAGTCTCTCTCAAAACTATGAAATTGATCCTAATGGATCCAAAGCCGTTGTATATTTCTTTAAAAATGGTTCAGATGATGCAACTAAGGAATTATACACTGATGAGTTTTCTAAAGAAGGGCTTGCTAAATTCATTCAACAATTTGATGATTTAAAAGAGTGTTCTGAGCGTATTTTCAACAGATTGGACATTTTAAAAAGCGTTAAAAAGGGACAAAAGATAAATAACAAGGGGAAAAAGAAATCCAAAGCTGGTAAAGCAGAACATGATGAGCTTTAGGGCACTTGTATAGAGTAAATTAGAAATTGCACCTTGTACAAACCATCAAATCCGGGTAAAAGTGTAAAAAAATTCGCGAGTTTGAAAAATTCAAAGTAATTGACAATATCAACAACTACGAAATATTGATATAAGGTTAAAGCTAGAATGATCACCAAATACTTCACTAAAGTTGTTGTCAAATTTAATCCACTCGGGAAAGAGAGTATGTGCTGCTTTTTGGAAGTCGGATTTTCTCATATAAAAAATCTGATAATTCTTGAATTATTTATTAGACCAGTTTTATTAACTTATAATCAATAAAGGTAAATCTGCAAGATTATTTCTAGCTGCCATTCCTCCTTCTTTGAAAGGTCAGTGCTCTATAGATAACGAAGTATTGACTGGTGGTTCTAAGAATAAACCAGTGGTGAAGGTTACATATAGTAAGTTGAAGCTGCAATTTAAATGATTATCTTTACAGTAATACTGACTAAGACAAATAGAGGATAAACAAACTTTAGAAGCTGACCCAAAAACAGCATCTTTCAGCGAACTAGCAGCTTACTTCGATCGTCATTCTAGACAGTTGCAAATCAAAGAATCCATTGAATCCTAAGGTTATATTTTGATGTTTTAGATGTTATCGGTGTTATTGTGTTGGCTAATGTAAATTACTTGTAAATAAAGGAAACTAGAGAAATCCCATACTGGAAATGTAGCTACAAGAACCTTTTCAACTTACTCAGTCTCTTCCATTTTCTAATTTGTAGTTGACCTGATCAACAAAGTGTCTTCTGCCCAAACCGATGAGCACAAAAAAAGAAAAAGAGAAGAGAATAAACATAGAAATATTGCAAAACTCTTTAAGTAAGAAGCGTTGGTTTAAAGATGGCCAAGAAGCACTTAAAACCACAGTTTCACGATGACGAGTCTGATCTAGACACATATTTACAAAACCATCAAGGTAGTGAGAGTGATAGCGATGATGGACTTGAAAAGTTATCTTTTGGCTCCCTAAAGACTGCTCAGCAGAAACTTGATGAAGAGGATAAAAAGGATCAAAAAACTAGGAAATCAAACAGGAAAGAGATAAAGAAACCTTCCAAGAAACCTGAGCTAAAGGAATCTGGGAGATTGAAGAAGCAGGAATCCATTAAACAACCTTCAAAGGATTCAGCATCAGATTCTGAAGGGTTTTTCGATAATGAATCCGACTCTGAGGATGAACAGAAATATTATGGTGCATCAGAACAGAACAAAAGAGGTAAACATGCACCAAAAGAATTTTCCTCAAAGAAGAAAGTATCAAGAATAAGGGAGATTCCAGGTCTTGTAGCTCCAAGACAACAATCTTCTCTATATCAGGATATTAGATTTGATACTGCTTTTGGTAAAGCTAATCAAGATCGTATTAGAAAAGACTACAAGTTCTTGGATGAATATAGACAAAATGAGGTTGATGAGATAAATAAGATATTGAAAGACAAAAAATTGAAAAATAAGTTAAGTCAAGGTGAAGTACAGGAATTGGAATATAAAGCTAAATCATTAAGATCAAGATTAGAAAGTTTGAAGAATAAAGATATTGAAAAGGAAGTTATCAAAAACTATATGGAGCAACATAAAGGTCAGAATAAGTATTATTTGAAGAACAGCGAAAGAAAGAAGATTCTACAAAAACATAAGTTTGATAATATGAAAGCATCACAAAGAGAGAAGGTTATCGAAAGAAAGAGAAAGAGAAGATTGGGTAAGGAATTCAAAGAGTTGGAGTTCAATAAACCTAGAAATTAAACAGTTTTTTTTCCCATATTAAATATTCTTTTAATGAGATCTACAGTTGTAACTTCTGTCTTCTACCTTGTTGGATACGCATATTCAGTTTCGAATCTTTAAACCCAATATTTTTTTTGGAATTGGTCAAAACCTGAAAATAAGCTTCACAGGTGTAATTACTATAGATCAAACCCAAAACAAGAAAACAATTCTTTTTAATGTGCGCCATCATCACAAATAATAAAATATCATATTGAGTTTAAATCACAAGATAGTGATGGTCCCATATCTCAACTCGTAGATTTACCCAAAAGCATGCCCATGAATTTTCTAATAACAACTCAACTTTCTCAAATCTTATAAGTACTATCTGATTCTTTATATTTAGTCTTTAAGAATAATCATGCACTTCAAGAGCTGATTTGATATATTCTCTAAAAGCAGAACTCACGACAGATGTCAAAACGCAAATGTTTTGGAAGCTTTTGGTTGAATGTGTTCCTCAGAATAATCCTATTTCTGATAATGAAATTTTATAACTGTATATGGTTGCCTAAAAGTTCGTCATCATTTTAAATTACGTTATTATTTACAGTGAAAGTAAACACAGCAGGTCGATCGAGATATAACATATCCAATTGAATATTTGGTATACCCATTGTATATGTAATTAAAACTTTGTACAAAATCTGAGTGATTGGTGATATTGGAATGGATCCATAAAAAAAATCTTCTTCAGATCCTAAAATTATCTTTGATGTTCACCATTTTCATGAAAATTATAATAATAAACATGAAAATATGACCTGTTTGATAGTCTTCTTAAGAATGTTTTCAGTTTTCTTGTTTAGAAGGTTCTGATCCAGTTTCAGTTCCAGTTTGAGTCTTAGTCTTAGTCTCAGATTGTTCTTGTTTAACAGGTTCAGGTTGTTCATGAGCCAACCAATCTTCTAAACTACCAACATAGTTACCTAGATGTTGATAACCAAATATTTGTGCTAAATCAGCAGCAGCAGTGGATCTAACACCAGCAACACAATAAAAGATTAATTCTTTTTCTTTTGAAGGTTTCTCAAATTTGAAAATATCTTCAAATTCTTCTGGTGTCAAATCTAAGGCTCCTGGAGTGGATTTGTATGGAATATTGATTGAGGTTGGGATGGCATATTCTTGAAACTCACTTGGTTCTCTCACGTCAACAAGGACTTTAGAAGGATCTGGGCTAGTGATCAGTTTTTTGATATCTTCATAGGTGTAGATTTTAGCCTCTGGTTCATTGGTCAGCTTTGAACGTACTTCTTCAGATATGTTTTGAGC
Organism: Wickerhamomyces jianshihensis; assembly: GCA_030562945.1. Taxonomy (NCBI): domain Eukaryota; kingdom Fungi; phylum Ascomycota; class Saccharomycetes; order Phaffomycetales; family Wickerhamomycetaceae; genus Wickerhamomyces; species Wickerhamomyces jianshihensis. The sequence continues at coordinate 14,312 of JAKUAH010000261.1, forward strand.
TTTGGATGAAGTTGATTGGAATCTTAGACAGGAGGTATATGGAGTGGCTCGTGAAAAGGATAGGTTGGTTAAAGGGGAATTGTATAAAGCTCTGGCAATAAGAGGAGAACGACGTCTAAGAACCGCTGTTAATGCAATTGATGACATTTTATCGTTGAAGAGAACTGAGTGTTTTTGCTTTCACTGCTATTTGAATTTGTATCAAAGGTTTAACCATTTACAATTTTATGGAATCATACAATAGAAAAAGCAGTTGACTTCCTAATTCGGAGGCTATAAGTTTTTTTTAAAATATATACATTTTCCAAAATTAGTTGCCCAAAATGGAAGTCAAGGTCCAACCAATAGAAACTACCCTTTTGAGGTGCTCGGGAAGAGAAAAAAGGTTTTAAATCTCTTGACATTTGATACACAATTAAAGGTACTACGTTCAGATTAATCACAACATGTACGCCACTTCCGCCAGAGCTTTCCAATCTTCAGCCGTCAGAATGAACGCCACCGCTGCCAAAAAAGGTGGTGCTGCTCAATGGTTCGGTTACTTCGCTGGTATCACTGGTGCTATTCTTGTTGGTGCTGGTGTTTTATACAAAGCTAACGAAACTAACACCATCAGAGAAAACTTCAAAAGACATGGTGTTAACGAATCCAAATAAAGCAGGTAAACTTGTTATTTTCTAAATATTCATCACTTCAAGTTCAAAAATTCATACCTTTCCATGTGTCATATTTTTAAAATTATTTGTTCTTCTTTAGATTTGATATATATATATATAAGAGTTCAAGATCATTTTAGTATTCCAATATCCCAACTCTTATTATTCGGTACTATTATAAAGTTTATGCAGTGGAGACATGACTATTTTGATTCGAACCACCTCCTTTCGTAATTTCTATATTCTGGAATCAAAGCAGGCAATGCATGCAAAGAATGCTTTACAACTTCTCTATTTCTCTGTTGGTTGGTATACAGTAATTAATAGGTTCTTTGCCTAACCAACACTGAATCAAGTATAACATGACATAATGACATGGTTCTCCCCTGGGGTTCGTATTTTTTAGAGCAGCTGGGAGTCTGTCAATTTATATGTAAATTGCAAAGCCCGCCTTTTGAAGGAGACAGAATCTGGTGACTTTTTAAGACCAGATTTACAGGACAGGCGTTTGAAGTGACCCATTTGTATGTCTGGGTATCTTGATCTGAGAAAATTGCTCTTCTTGAATATTGAAGGTTTCAGCTTCTCAATTAGTTGTCGCTTTTGCCATTATGAGCTTAGGAATTCTAAAAATCGAAATACCAATCTTTCTCCTCCTGGAAAAAACAAACTGAATAGATCAAGCCAAACTGTTCTAGAGGATATTATATCAAAGACTAAGCCTCACTTGAACGCTTCCAATGGCTGAAACGTTGCATAACTCAAAGTCTGAAAGTGACATAAATGTTGTGATCAACTTTTCGCGAATTTTAATGTATTCTTCAGCCCTCTGCTTTCTTCGTAATTGGTACTTTGACAATCGGTTAACAACACTTTAATGCCACAAGCCCCACTCATTGAGCCTGACCAGGACACTATAAGAATCCTCATCACAACAGACAACCATGTGGGATATAATGAAGCGGATCCTGTCACTGGCGATGACGCGTGGAAGACGTTTGAAGAGATAATGAACATCGCCAAAGATCAAGATGTAGACATGGTTCTACAATCTGGGGACTTATTCCATATAAACAAACCTACAAAGAAGTCCATGTATCATGTGATGCGTATCTTAAGAAGAACTTGCTTTGGAGATAGGCCTTGCGAGTTAGAAATGTTGAGTGATCCCGCCGTCATTTTTGATGATGGGTTTAATTCTGTCAACTATGAAGATCCAAATTTAAATATTTCAATTCCTGTGTTTGCTATTAGTGGGAATCATGATGATGCTTCAGGTGCTGGATTGCTTTCTCCTTTGGATTTATTGAGTGTTTCTGGGCTAGTGAATCATTTCGGGAGAGTTAATCAGAATGATGAGATCAATGTCGCCCCTATATTATTACAGAAAGGTCATACAAAACTATCATTGTATGGTCTGGCTTCTGTGCGTGATGAAAGATTGTTCAAAACGTTCAAAGATAAAAAAGTGAGATTCCAAAGACCAAACATTCGTGAAGATGACTGGTTTAACTTGATGTGTGTTCACCAGAATCATGTTGTTAGACCAAACACAGCTTATTTACCAGAACATTTCCTACCCAGTTTTTTAGATCTTGTGGTTTGGGGCCATGAGCATCAATGTATTCCACATTCTGTTCCTAATGCGCATGCCGGTTTTGATGTTTTACAACCAGGTTCTTCTGTAGCAACGTCATTATCTATTGGTGAATCTGATGAGAAAAAAGTGTTTATTCTGAGCATTAAAGGAAAAGACTACAACTTAGAATCCTTCAAGTTGAAAAGTATAAGACCTTTCCGTATGCTTGAGATTACATTACAAAAGGTTCCAGGACTAAGGTCCGGTTTGGCCTATAAAAGCCAAATCACAGAATTCTTGATTGAAGAAGTTGAAAAATTAATCAAAAAGGCTGAAGAAGAGTTTAATCTAATAAATCCTGATGCTCCCTCGATGCCATTACCTTTAATTCGACTTAGAGTTGATTATACCGGTGGGTTTGAAGTTGAAAATCCAAGAAGATTCAGCAATAGATTTGTTGGAAGAGTCGCAAATGCTGACTCTATTATACAGCTTCACAGAAAAATTGAATCAACTGGTCCAAGAAGTAGTAAGTTGAGATTGTCCACATCTGATGGTGTTGGTGAAGACTCTGAAAATGTGAACATTGAAAGCTTTATTAGCAATTTTTTGGAAGGTACAGAATTAAATGTATTGCCAGAGTCAGGGTTCAATGATGCTGTTAAAAAGTTTGTCGATAGGGGTGATAAATCTGCTATAAAAGAATTCATCAATGGAGAGTTAGATAATGAACTAAAGATCTTTATGGCCAATGAGAATATCGACTTAGAAGAAGGTGAGAATATTAAGATTATAATGAGCAAACTCAAAAAGGAAAGAGAATCAATAAGATCAAATAGTGAAGATCCAAATGAGGTCAATGATACTCTAGATCCAAAGTCAAAAGCTACACCAACGAGAAAACCTGCTGCTAAGAACACTGTCACAGGTAGAAGCCTCCCAAAAAGAAAGAAGAATGATGATCTAGTGATCGACTCAGACCAAGAGATTAATTCAGAACCTGATGAAGTTACAGAAAAACCAAAGAGGAAATCAAGGGCCAGTGTAACTAAACCAAAGAGGAGTACTGTACGCTCTAAGAAGAAACCAGAGACTATTGTCCTTTCTTCTTCAGATCCAGAGGATCAAAGGTTGACTTCTGAGGGATCAGATGATGATGCAGTGATAAATTCTGAACCAGAATCTGAAGTAGAGTCAGATTCAGAGTTTCAAGTTGCAAACACGCAAGCACCACCAGCAAGAAGAGGACGACGTTCCACCACAACTAAGACTAAAGCTTCCAATCCACCTGCTAAGTCCCGCACTAAAAACACTAAAGCATCTGCGGGAACGCCCGTGACTGACACAATTGCTAGTCTTTTGGCTAGAAAGAGGAAATAGCTTCACTTAGTCCATGACATATAAATAGATAGTCTTTGTACTTTCGCGAAATTTAAACATCATTATAAAAAAACGCCCATCAAACACAACTTATTTAAAAACCTCTACAGTCACGCAAGGATGGATCCAAAAATCAACGTCCAGGTTGATCCCGATGAGGATACCGAATGGAATGATATTCTACGTGCTAAGGGGATCATACCAGAAAGGGCACCTTCCCCTACCGCACAGCTAGAAGAAGCATTGGGCGAGGCAGTTGTCAAACAATGGGAGAATCGTTTAGAGAGCAAAGACTTGGAAGAATTAGAGGAATTAGAAGATGATGAAGATGAAGATTTTTTGGAGGAGTACAAACAGAAGAGACTCAAAGAGCTAAACAGTCTTAGAGAGGCATCAAAATATGGAAGGGTTTATCCTATAACTAAGCCCGAGTATAAGACTGAAATCACTGATGCTTCAAATGACAGCTTTGTCATCGTTCACTTGTCATTACAGAGTGCATTACAGTCTAGACTACTTTCTTCACTTTTTGTTCAGTTGGCTTCAAAATTCCCTGAGGTGAAGTTTGTTGAAATTCCTGGCTCAAGAGCTGTCGAGAACTATCCAGAAGGTAACTGTCCTACTATATTGATATATCATAAAGAAGATGTGCTGAAGCAATATATCACGCTGACACAACTTGGTGGCAATGCTACAACGATTAAAGATTTGGAAAAGGTTCTTGTGGATTTGAATGCTGTTAAAGATTCTGATAAACGTTTGGTTATAAACTCACAAGATGAAGACTTAGAGGAAAATCATAAACTGAGATTTGTGAAGAAAAGCATAAGAGGTGGAACGAATAATGATGACGATTACGATGATGATTTCTTCGATTAAATAAGCAGTTGACCTAAATTATATATACATTCCTCCTTATATTATCGAATTGAACCGAAGTAATGGAATTGTAACTCCATCCAGGGAAAATTTTCTAAGCTTAACTTTACAAAAAATTTTCTCTACAAATAACTCTTTTTAATATCATTTTCTTGTGATATTTTTAATTATACTTTTCACTAGATATGACACAAAGCTGATTGACAAGAACACATTACAAACAATCATTCAAAAACTCTTCAAAAATAAGCGCATAACTATCATGAAGCCTCTTCAGCTACATGTTATAAAGACGTCATAAGCTTTGAACCATTCGTTTATAACATTGAAAAGTACACATATTACAATAATAAACAAAAAATTTAGTAGGTCAAGTTATCTTTTTGCATTTGTGTCATCATTGAATCACACGCCTTAGCTCTGTCATATCAACACTTGCATCTGCATCTGCATCTGCATCTATAGAAATACCTGAAAACTCATTCACACTATATGCGCGGTCGTCTGAACCATCATCACTCAATAAGGATAGTACCTCATCATAGTTTGGAGGCGCACTATTATGAACCTCATCTTCGTATCCACTACTATTCAGTTCCTCTTCAGGCCCACTGTATGAAGTATGGCTTATAGTTCTTCTAAAGCTGTTCATGATCTCCTGTTTGGTTGCACTTCCTCTCCGTAGATATGGTTCAAGGCCAGACCCTTCATTATTGTCAATCAGGTTATCAATGTGTCCATAACCTAAAGGTGCAGTAGCTATAGTTGAAGTTCTAGAAAGCGCATGTATAGTTTCTTCACCTGAATTAGGAAATCCCGGTGAAAAGGGACCAAGAGTAGGTGATCCCATTGGCGATGTTGCTTCTTCAAAAGTTGGTAAATGGTGAATCTCATCTCCATCTTCTTCAATATCCATGTTTGAGAATTCTGTAATGATGTGCCTTGGAACAGTTTGCTCATAAGATGGAAGAAGTACACTATCTGGTACACATAATGAATTTAGTAAAAATATTGGTGTGTCTATCATAACTTCATAATGGTGTAGCTTCTTTGTTTCTGGATCAGTCTTAGTGATACGAAGTGAAATTTGTAGTTTATGTCCAACACGAACGTATTTATTGTTCAAGGAATCAGCAAATAATCCATCAACAAACTCATTATGAAATTTGGCTTCAGGAATAACTTTCACGTTTTGGTTTATCATCTTAGTCTTTAATCCTTCTGATATCTGTTTCTTTGAAATTTTTCTCGGATTAGTGATTGTTGGTAGTAATGGATTCTTTGTAGTCCCTGTAACATGTTCGTAGAACTTGTATGGTTTTTGTGGCTTAACAAATGAAATGTAACTTGAAATCTGTAATAATCCAATCAAGGAATCTTCAGCACTTTTTTTGTTTTGTGGATCCATACCTTCACCAACACAAGAAAGTAAATTATCATTAAATGCTTCAACCACTTCTTGCCTTAATGAAATTGATGCTCTGCTCTTGGTTCTGATTTCCAACAACGGAATCACCCTTTCATTTCTTTTGAGCAGCTGGTATTCCACCGGTATTCTTTCTTCTTCAAATTCATATTTTAAGTCTTTAGAAGTATAGGTGACCTTCTCAAGGATATTCACTTTAATTCTCTTCACACTTACATTTTTAGCCAGCGGAGAAAACTTCATCTTTATTGGAATTTCACTCCCAATGGTCACGTATTTCTTTGGAAATGAGATTTCATAATTCAGAGAATCTGACCAAGTCTTATTAACAAAGATTGGTTTATCAACTGTTGTGATACCGTTGACTGGAGGCCCTCTGATGATGTTGACTAAGCTTTCCGCATAATCATGATCCTTGTTTCCTTTTCCAACAATAATGGTCTTCAATTTATGGTAAACATGAGCCTTTTCTGTTATTAAAGATTCTGGAGTGGTAGGTTGTATTTGAATAGGTAATAAAAATATATAATCACCTGGTGGATAAAATATTGAGCCTGAAGATTTTTGTAAATTTCCAATAATAAAAGGGTCATCAGTTTGTTTCTTATAGTTTGTATATCCACCTCTAATGACTTGATCATAAGTTTTTAGCCTATAAACCTTTGGCTCTATCTTTTGATCGGTTAGAAACTTGGAGGTATCCATTTCGCTAAGCTCGATATTTTCAAAGTTTGAATAATCATCTTCATCATCAATAGCACTCTCTTTTAAGGGTACAAAATAGTTATAATTGCTGATATTTAAATCCCATGAACACTGGCCAATTTCAAATGATTCCTTCTTAATAGATCTATCTGAAGGTAACCCTTTAGGCCATAGAATGTTAACATTGGTTTGTAATTGAGTGGTGATCACAGAGATAGAAGTTGGTTTGAAAAGCGACACAATCACAGCAAAAGTATGTGATGTTGGATCAGCACTATCATCATTATGTGGTGCACTGTAATGACCAGTATCATCGCTCAGGATGGTGTCTCCTGGCTCAATATCTCCATCCTGGTCACCATGTTCATTGGTGTCAGAACCATTATTAGCAGCACTTATATTGATAGGACTGTTCAGATCCAGATCCATTTGTTCTTCTTCAGGAAATGCAACCAGACTGGGTAGAAAGATATCATCACCTGTCGAGCTCAGTGATATTCTAATATTTGGTTGATCTGCTAGAATTCGTGGAGCTGAAAGACCTTGTACTTTCAAGAATCTCAAGACATCATTATCGAATTTATCAAAATTCAACGATTTGAATCTGGAAAGTTGATAAGATTCCTCCTGATTATCAGAATTGTACGATACAACATCAGAATTATTTGAGTTTGAACTGAAGACTGAAAATCTCCTCGTTAGTGACTTGGTTCTGGAGAGTCTTCTGTTACCATTTGAAGTAATCGAAGAAAACCTTGCCAGCTCATTGTTTGACGTTTGTGACTCGGAATTTTTTCTTAGCTTCTTAAGCGCGTTCAACATCTAATTCTCTGTGTCCTTTGTTTTATTCCCCATGGGTGTGTCTGTCTTTGCTTTTGCTAATACTTTGACACTTGCTGATGGTTGTTTTTCTGGGGTTTGATTTCCTAATTCGGAAATTAAGTGTGAGCTACGAGAATATTGCAAAAATATGTCCATTAAATCACTGGAAGGGACTAGTGATAATAGTGCCAATAGATACATTCACGTATTTCTGCAAATTAGGGGTCATTATCAAAAGCTTTGAAGGATCAATTTCCGGTGCCCTATCATATTCTAACTCCATGAACTCCGATAAATATTCAATTACCTGACCTCTCACTTTATTCTCAAATATACTAATAACTGCTCTTGCGTTCCTAGCACCTTGAAACAAGTGAGATCCATAGATCAGTTTATAAGTGATACAGCCAAGTGACCAAAGATCAAATGTTGATTTTACATCCAATGAAGTGGCGCTATTTTCCAGTTTTTGTGATAGAACAACATGCTTCAAAAGTAGGTCCTCAGTTTGAGAACCTGAAGATAAATATAATGGATTTTGCGATGTATTCAATGTCAAAGAGTGACCAAACCCACTTAATTTAATAAATCCATCTGAGCCAATCAATATAGTATTAAAATTGAGCCCACCATGGATTCTGTGGTGTACGTCTTTCAAATATGACAAGCCTGAAAGTATCTGAGATATCACGATACATCTTAATTTCTTATTAATTTCAGCGGATGCTTTTGATGACATGATTGGGAGAAACTCTTCCAGGCTCAATATAGAAGGTTCAGATACAAAATAATAACTCGTTCTTAGAGGCGTTCTCTCGATTGATATATCCTTTGGAACTAATATATTTGAATGAGAACGTTCTGATGATTCTTTCAAATTGTGGAGTAATGAAAGTTCATTGCTGATGAAAATCTCTTTCAATCTGAAGTCTTCCTCTCCTGAATTAACTAATGATTCTTTGATTGTGTATTTTTTATTGTTTGTCTTGTTTGATGCACTGTAAAGAGTTCCATTCTGTGTTGGAGCGAGAACTTTTGCAAGTACAAAGTCATAGATATTTATGGCCTGATGGTTCTTGTTGTTCCTCAAATGATTCACTTCTTTCGACAGATTTTCGATAGATAGCTCGTACAATAACAACTGTGCCGAACCTCTGATATTCTGTTGTCTTAATATATTGACTTCATTCTCGAATTCGATAATAGCCTTGTCATTTTCATTTTTGGCCACAATTTTATTGTTAACTCTATCTTCATTTGAAGCTCTTCTTTTCTTACTGTTTTCATCTTCTGTGACTGGGGTGCTACTTCTGGTTGTGAGGTTTTCCTCAATTTGGTCAGAAAATGTTTTAATGATCTTGGAGTTTTCATCATTTGGATCCTCTCTGAAGCCACCGCCTACGATTATAACTCCATTATGATTATAGGGGAAAACTTGGTAGTTATGTACCTCTTTCTCAAACTGTATACTATCTATGTCCGTAGACCTGTACGGGAGAGAATCACCTTCATGGTACTCGAACAAGAATCTTTTCCTAGAGAGCGTATTAATAACCTCAAACGCAATAACACTGTTTGAAATCATTTGTATTTTGGCAAATACTTGCACAGGAACAGATAATTTAGCCTTCCCGATGTTTGACAAGATATAATATGCTTGTTTCTGACTAAGTGAACCTTTGACCTTTTTTAGAGTCATGTTTTGATTAAAACGCAATGACTGGATCCATGCCGTAAAAGGTGAAAGAAACTGATGAAGTTCATCCTTGTCCATTATAACTGGAAGTTTGTGTAGTCTAGCTGATAAATATTAGAGTGAAAGTCTGAATATCAAGCATGTAAAACCAACAACGGCTTACCGAAAAAACACCATAAACAGACTAGGTTTACCCGGCCTCATATGGTTTGAAAAAAGTCAATAATTTGTTTCCGAATACAAAACAAAGGACAACGCCAAACAAATTAGAAATAGCCGCTAGCAAAATGTCATCGCTGAAAACGTTTATCAAGTCAGTACGGTCCTCAAAGACACTTGCAGATGAGCGTTCTATTATTAAGAGAGAGAGCGCATTGATCAGGACCGCCTTCAAAGACGTTCACTTGTCACACCAGTCCAGAAGAATCAATATCCAGAAGCTTCTCTATCTGTACATTCTGGGTGAACCGACTCATTTCGGGCAGATTGAGACTATTAAGCTATTGGCCTCATCTAACTTCATAGACAAGAGGTTAGGCTATTTGGCAACTATGCTAATCTTGGATGAGAACCAAGAGATCTTGACCCTTCTAACTAACTCATTGAACAATGACATGAACCACCCAAACCAATTCGTTGTATCTTTGGCTCTGACCACTCTTGGAAATATCGCTTCTCCTGCATTGGCTAGAGATTTGTACACTGATGTTCAGAAAATCCTTAATGGGAACAATAACTACTTAAGAAAGAAAGCATTGCTTGTCGCTTCAAAGATTGTGGAGAAAGATCCAGATTTAAGTGAAATATTCATTGGTTTTATTCAACCAGCCCTACTCTCCACATATCATGGTGTCTTGTTAGGTACATTGAAGCTTATTAGAAGCATTTATCAGCACAATCCTGAATGGAGATCTCAATTGATCACGCATGTTCCAAAAATATTTGATATCTTGAAGGATCTTTTAAGTGCTGGACTATCTCCTGAATATGAATCTACAGGTACTGCAGATCCATTCTTACAAGTTTCATTGATCAAAACATTGAACTTATTTTTTGCGGATGAGGAACTTTTGGCTGAGACTTCTCCTTACTTGGAAAGATTAAACGATTCATTAACCACTATAGTTTCATATACTACTTTTAGTAAAAATTCTGGTGCATCAGTTCTTCATGAAGCTGTTGATACCATTTTTAGAATTCCAAACTTGGATCCTGCCTTGAAAGTTTTGGGTATAAATACATTGGGTCAGTTATTGAGTACAAAGGAAAACAACCATAAATACGTCGCTTTGAACACCTTGTTAAGTGTTGTGACTATTGAGCCTCTTGCTGTTCAAAGACATCGACAAACAATTGTTTCTTGTTTGAGTGACAAAGATATTTCCATCAAGAGAAGAGCTCTAGAATTATCATTTGCCATTTTGGATAATTCAAATATTAGAATATTAGTTAAAGAAATTTTGAACTTTTTGGAAAGTCCTGTTAATAACGAAAAAGAAATCAAAGTTTTTATCATTGATAACCTTATTAGTATTCTTGAAAGAGAAGAACTAATTCCAACCCCAAAATGGAAGTTTGACACTTTGATTAGATTTCTTAAATTAGCTGGTGATAGCCTCAGTGCAGTCAATATTTCTCAGATCTTAGCTTTAATCATGAACATTTCAAACAACGATGAATTGAAGGGTTATACTATTAATAGACTATTTCAGATAGGTTACTCTGACAAATCAAAGAATGGTTTAAATTTGATAAATATCTATTTGGTCGGTGAATATGGTGACTTATTACTAAAAACTAAAAAATTTGCTGATGAAGCTAACGATAATAGCTTAATAGCTGATATAGATCTAGTTCAATATTTGTTAAATTTAGGAAGCTTACAAAACGAAAATGCTGCTTTGATCTCATATCTATTAACAGCAGCTCTGAAACTTTCAACAAAGATTTCGAACAAATCACAACGTTCACTATTAAAAGATTTTATTTTGTCAAAGACATACTCAATTGACTTAAATGTTCAAATAAAAGCTGTTAGTTATGCCGTTTTATTTGATGAACCAGATAAGATTAAAGCTGGTATTCTTGATAGAGTTCCACCTCCTCCAATAAAAGCAAAAGAAACTACCTCATTAACCAACAAAAAGTCACTAAAAAATGCATTGATCCAGTCATCTTCATCTTCAACCTCAACCCATCAAATCAAAAAGTCCAGTCCCACGTCACAAACTGAAGACCTGTTATTAGATCTTATGGATGATCTTCCATCATCCAACAATGCAACAAGTGCTCAAAACAATGATCTACTGCAGGATCTTTTTGCGCCATCTCACAGCAATAACCCATCTTCAGCGAAGGACAATATTCTGGACTTGTTCGATTCATCATCTACTAAACAACCAGCTAAGCAAGCAATCCCATCTAATGCAATCGAGGCATATGCAAATTCTAGCATTCGTGTTTCATTTGCTCCCAAATCTATTGGAAATGGTGAAGGTGTTATTGAAACCATTATTGCTAATTCGTCTTCTTCAAAAATTACAAACGTCTCCCTACTTATTGCTGTTCCAAAATCTCAAAAATTAACCATGTCGTCATTAAATTCTAATTATGTGAACTCAAATGATGAAATACATCAAGACTTAAAAATCACGGGTAACGCTGGTAGTAAAATCAAGTTAAGAGTTAAAATTTCTTATGAGATTAATGGATCTCAAAATGCTGAACAATTTGACTTTGGTGCTTTTGGTAAAACTTTATAAAAGAATAAAATGATGAATCATGTAAAATAGTTATTATATACATTTAAAGCAGAGTGGAAATAGAAGAAAATTATCCGTGTATTACAATATAATAAGTTTCCGGAAAGTACCTAATCAAAAGGATTGGCTCATGTAGTAATCATTGCTAGAAATATATATAGCAATAAATGACATTAACCAATTAGTGACCGTGTTGTTCGACGCCAGTAGCAACAGCTTCAGCGGCAGCATCAACTCTGGAAGCCAAATTCTCAACTTTTTTATTAGATAAGATGTATTGGTTAGCAAAAGGTTTGATGATATTAGAATAAATAATGGAAGCACCACCAAAGGCTGGTAAACTTAACCATAATAAGAACAAGGTTTTCAAGAACCAGTAGAAAGGTATCCAATATAGGATAGCTTTTGACCAGAACTCAATGACATTCAAGAAGGCAAAGACAACCCAATAAGTCAATAATTGAGTATCATCATCCTTAGTTGTGGTGGACAATGCAACTAAAGATAAATAACCAGGAATGACAAAACCTGCAACATTAGAAAGTAATTGACCAATACCACCAACATTAATGAAGATTAAAAGAAAGTAGAGAAAACCACTACCTAAAATGGCATAAGATTTTGGAAGTTTAGTTTGGGCTTCAAATTTGCTTAATAATGAGTTTGAGGCGAATTGCTATGAAATTAAATGATTGTTAGTTCCTTAAGGACTTTTTGAAGATTCTTATAAGCTCAATTGATATGTAAATATATATATATATATATCTGAGAATACATACAGAGTCCAAACCTTTCAAGGTTGATTGGAATTGATTAACAAAGTCAGACATATCTAATCTTACGGCTTCAGTCAGTGTTTCTTGTTAACCGTCAACAAAAACGAAATTTCAAATTCTGACAAAACAACAAAATCATATTCGCGAACATGTACCGACTTCTCGTGTGCAATTTCGCGTTTCGCGGAATGGCCCTTTTGAAAAAAATTGTGTCACCTGATTTGGCGATATGATAAGATTGCTATTTGTCTGGGGTCAAGAAATATGTTTAGAGAGTTGGTAATACCAGACTTTGAGTATATTACAACTATATTTAATATTCTATTCATTTAATGAAAACACGTAAACACATAAGCTCATAATTCATCTCGTCTCTAAATGCAAAGCCATAAACCTCATAACACACCTCCTAAACAAACCCAGTATCAAAAACTAGTAATTGCCTTTTTGGCTTTTTAAATTTTTAAATCATTAACTGAGAGACATCATCAGATTGACTCATATCAGTCTGAAAACTCTTCAAAGTCATTATGTTGAACATCATTGAATTTCGATTCATTGAATCTCTTATTAGAACCTCTTGGATGGCGAACAGCTTCATCCAATTCGGTATCATCATTGACAATATCTTTCAATTCGTCACCTGGAATACCCCAGTTGTTTTTACCAGCACCATTCTTCTTCAAGTTGTTTGGATTGTTGTTTAAAAATCCGTTGTGTGAGAAGTATTTTGGGTTTGGTTTAGATTCGTGAACGGTCCATTTGTGAGTTCTAGTCATGATGATGATTTATGTAGTAGTTAAGTATTAGCTGATAGTCTTTAAAGTTGCTTTTGAATAAAAGAACTGATGAATAAAAAAAGTGATTGGCAAGAAAGAAATTGGAAATTTAATTGCTTTATATGTGTTTTTTTCCGTTCAACAGAATTTAGCGGGTTATCTCAAACTGGCAGTGATAAAGTCATTCGGTGTTTTTTTGGATATGATCACATCTCGCTTTTACCGAGAGAATCTCAAGGCCAAAGCCAAACCCGACGTCACCGCCATTTTTGGATTGACTTCACTGAGTCACCCCCATCGCTTAGCGCCTAGATCCCTCCTATTCTCTCCGCCTTCCTCCCCAATCTGCTGGGATCCTAACCACAGAATGGAATGTCAGTGGGTGCCAGGTGGTATGTCATGTCACCAGCCAAAGGACGGGAGGGGTATTCTCCCCTCCAATGGCCTCGGTCAGCCTCCTACTTGAACTCTATTGGTGGACATTATATAATAATATTAATCTAATCTGATCTCTAAATATCTCTAACATAATGGGTTTCACAGGCTGGCCATTGTCTTTGTGCGTGTAGTTCGCCTTCAAAGTAGTTTTGGTGGTAATCCTCAGCATCATAATAACTTTTAATTTTTTCAACTGCAGTTACAATCTTGTTATCCCATTTATTTTGGTATTCTGCAATTACTTTGTTAATGACTGGAAGTTGGCTCTCATCAGAATAGAAAATACCAGATCTATATTGGGTACCATTATCATGGCCTTGTTGGTCCAATGTAGTTGGATCATGCACTTTGAAGAAGAATTGAACTAATCTTTCCAAGATCTCTGGAGCTTGGTCATTGGCATATGATATTTGAACAACTTCAGCATAGTTAGTATCACCTTTACACACCTCTTCGTATGATAAAGTTTCTCTACCTAATTGGTTACCGTTAGCATAACCAACCTTCAAGTCATCAACACCTTTACCTAAAAATTCTTGCTTGAATAGTCTTTCAGTACCCCAAAAACAACCACCAGCAAAGTTGATAATGGTGTGAGTAGTTGGATCGTGTTTTAAACTTTGGGAGATGGTTCTATCAGCAGTCATTTATATCTCGAATGTTTTGCCAAAAATGGGCTTAAAGTTGATTTGGGTGATGAATCAGTATTAAAAAGTTTTCCACCGGCTCGGCAACAATCCGGAAATTGTGTCAAAAACACTAGTATTTAATATTTGTGGCTGTCCATAAAAACCATAAGATAAGGAAATCAAACAATTCATTGAAGGAGTTTAAATGCTTTAAACTTGAATTGGTCCCTAAATAGCTTGGTAAATGAGTTATGGATACTATAAATTTCTTGTGGGAAGTATCTTTTTTTAAAAAAATTTGCGTAAATTTCAGAATGTAACAATGCTATTAGAAGCGAGCACTGCGTAAAAACCAGTCTATTTATTAATAAGAGGGATATAAGTAAGCCAGTAAGCCACTTTTAACTCAACTTTATAAGAATCTTTCTTGTGCTATAACATTATTGGAATCATTGAAACATGACCAATCAATTATCACCATATCCTCTTTTAGCATTTCAAGCTCTTAAAAACAAACTTGAAGGTAAAAAATTACAGCATTCTCTCACTGATTTCAAGAAGGCGTTACAATTATCAATTACTCCTGATCAACCATCTCCCTTATTCGTCACATGGAACATCAAAGACGTGATTCATCATAAGACAGACTACTCTGATCTCAGAGGATGTATTGGTACTTTCACCCCACTTGAAGTAGAAAAAGGAATTGTTGAATATGCTTTGAATGCGTGAGTTAAATTTCTTTACCATTAAAGCCATTTCCGCATATGAATACTAACAGAAACCAAAAGTGCATTTGATGATCATAGATTTTCTCCTATTAAACTCACTGAGCTACCATTTTTGTCTGTCAGGTATGTAAATACATATATGTGCAAAATTACCACCGCCCTATGGATTTCCTGAATCCCTACTAACATTTTATATATAGTATCACTTTACTTCGAAACTTTGAAGAAGGTAAAGATGTATTTGATTGGAAACTTGGAAAACATGGTATTCGTATAAGTTTTAAGAAGAATGGTAAACATTATGGTGCTACATTTTTACCAGAAGTTGCGGTTGAACAAGGTTGGGATAAAGAACAAACCATTAAGCATCTTGCAGCAAAATCTGGGTTTCACCATGACGTATTACATGTTGATGATATAAAATTGACAAGATATGAAGGTATCAAGGTTAAGGTAACATATGATGAATATATCGACTTCGTTAAATCCCATTTCAAATGAGACCTGATGACCTTTTCACAATTTTTTCTTATTGCTAAATTAACTTATGACCTGACACACCCTACTTAATTGTTCTAATGGCTTATTTTGTTATAATTCTTTAAATATTACATACATTTATTTCAAATCTTGAATTTTTTTCTCGATCAATGAATTGATTAGTTTAACTAATGGAGAATTTTCGTTATTGATTTGACTGTTTAATTGTAAATCAACTTGTTGTTCAATTAACTTTCCTGTTAGATCAACTTCAATATTCACGTATTCACCATCTTTTTTTAATGGTAATACAACACTTTGTTGAGTATGTGCTATCAAAGAAATACCAAAAATTCCTGTCGTATGATCAACATGAGTAACAGTTAAAGATGTACCATCAATGGAGATAAATCCTTTCTCAACAATATAATGAATGTATTTCAAATCTTTCAACTTGAAGCTGTAATTTAAAGCATTACCATCTTTTTGATATCCTAAGATCTCTGCAACAGTATCAACATGACCTTGTACATAATGACCACCAAATCTTACATCCCCACCAACAGCACGTTCCAAATTCACTTTATTACCAGCTTTCAAGTCTCCCAAATTTGTTCTTCTAAGTGTCTCTGGGACAATACCGACTTTGAAAGAGTCTTGATCGAACTCAGTAACTGTTAAACAAGTACCGTTAACAGAGATCGAATCACCAATATGAGCATCGGTTAAGATCTTTGTGGCATCTTTAATGGTTAATGAAGCACCATTTCCACCTGTTTGTGACACATCCAAAGTCAGGAACTCTTGTACAGTTCCTATTAGTTCGACAATACCTGTAAACATTTTATGATTTAAATGAAACTGGGTGTGTATTAAAGATAAAGAACTTTCGTTTAATTTCTTTTATTTGTAATTATGGTAATGGCCACAGTTTCCTACTACAATCCTTAAATCCCCAGTTTGAATATACTCTAAAAAGGAGAGAAAAATCAGTGTTTATCTGACTCTCAAATCACTGACAATGAACTCTCCTTCACCTAAATGTTCTGTGTTTCCAACTTCCACAATTTTAAATTTGTTGAAATCATGTTTATCAAAATCTACCACTGTAACGGATGTATTGTAAACAACTGTTAATCTATCGTGTTTCAAGATTTTCAGTATTGTTCTAATTGTACCCCCATGAGTCACAACTAGTACATTCTTCTTACCTTTGCTTTCATGTAATATCTCATTCACAACTTTATCCAATCTCTGTACCAACTTTTCATTACCCTCACCAAAATCTCTATAATGCTTTCCACGTGCTTCTGCATATTGAATAGCCTCATCGATATGTTTCCCTTCAATCTCACCCATATTTCTCTCTCTCAATCCCTCGTTGAAGATGATTTCCTTCTGGGTGGTGAGTTTGGAATCTATACCCTTTGATGTCTGTCTACATCTTTTCAAATCACTTGAATAGAACGCATCAATTGGGAATTCTGCAAGTCTAGAGCCTATTAATGAGGCTTGTTTGATTCCTTCTTCATTCAAATCGGTGTCTCTAGTTAGAATTTTGTTAATCTTTGTTGTTCTATAGAAACGTTGTGTGTTCGGTGTCCAATCTTGTATAGGTTTGATGGAATCTTACTTACAGATGGCCTTGAAGAATCTTTGCAACGTTGTGATCAGTCTGACCATGTCTGACAAAAAACACTCTGGTAATTTGGTCGTCTGTGTTAGGCTCAATTGGCATGTTCGTTGAGAGATCTGAAATTGTTATGAAGTTGTACCTTTTCGAAGCTTTTCGGATAAATTATTGGCTTTATATACAAAATCATCAAAATAACAAAGGTATCACAATTTAGATATTGTAACTTTTTTCTTGACTCAAAGCCATTCAGCTTTGATGGAGATTGAGATGAGATATTCTGATTACTCGTTACCTTACAGCACTGTAAAGTATTTCTTTCATTAGTGTTATTAGATACTAACTCATGTTATAGTAATGATCTAAAAGGAGTATAACCAGCCTGCATATCCCGTCTGTTGGAGTGTTATAAAATGAATAGTCAGTCTACGTGTATGCTGAGATAGTTTATGTTATATAGGAATATATTACGTAACTCTTAACTCTACGAATAGAGTATAAGTATATTCAACACACTTTCATAAATAAAAATGTAATTAATGAATAGAAAGAAAACAAAGTATTCAACGAATTCCAAGTCATCTTTTTTTTGACTGCTGGTTACTTGGATGCTGGTGAGGGACTCCCCATTGAGGACTTTGTCTGGGGAGTTGAGGCTTAGGGGACAGAAGTGCTTATGTGTTCATTTTTTTTTCTTTTTTTGCCTGATATGACTTGTATATTTATATTTGGCTTGTTTGACTTAACTATATCACCTCAGCTCCATGACTAACTCTATCTTTATCGTCAGCGACTTTTTGGGGAATTCCAAGTGGTAGGGGAAAATAAAAACGAAAAAAAATATGATTTCGCCCAGGATCGAACTGGGGACGTTCTGCGTGTTAAGCAGATGCCATGACCAACTAGACCACGAAACCAACTTATAACCGAAAGAGTTGGCAGACTGATCTGATTCGGTTCTTACTGTTCCGCTTTGATAGGAATATACAAATGATTTGAAAACCCAACTACCGGGCGTGTAGCGCAGTTGGTAGCGCGTTTGCCTTGCAAGCAAAAGGTCATCGGTTCGACTCCGGTCTCGTCCAAAAGATTATTTTTTTATCACTTGATTTGAAACTTTTTGGGTGTTCTAATTTTTGGCACATACAGAGAATGAGAGAGAGGAGCTCTTCGTTAAAGATATATCTACAAGTTTCAAATTTCGTTTCCTCATATAGACGACAGATTAAATTAGTTAAAAATTAAAATACTCTCTTTTTGTCAGCTATAAAATGACTCATCTATTGTTCTTATATACAGAAAAGTTCAACCTTCGAAGCCCACAAGGGATCTGATTATACTCCGTTCATATTGCCACGTAACGGCTCAAATGATTTGTCTGAGGATTTCTCCAAATTTTCTTTCCAATCCAAAGCCCGTCACAAAAATAAGAAATTTGAGGAACCCGAACAACTATTAACCGCCTTGGTCATTAAAGCGGCGGATAAATTACCGTCAAAGGCCGGATAAATTAAAAAGAAATGTCACATAGAAATGTCACATAAGGCCTTTGATTTACTTTACTTCTAGTTAGCACTCAAAAAGGAACAGGATAATAAAAACATAACCCTTTCATTATTATTAACTTGGTTAAAATCGCATACCCTCAGCATATCGTTCATCGCATCATCGACATAATATCATGCCAATGTTGCTAGTACCCATAATATTCAAAGCTAATGGTGAACAAATAAGAAAACATTTAGTGGAAAGATTTAAACCAACTTGGTTTATATCTGTGATGGGAACTGGGATTTCCTCTACTTTATTATATAACTTTCCTTATGAAGCAGAGTGGCTGAAAATATGTGGTCTAATCATGTTTGGTGTCTGTTCATTTTTATTACTTACTTCAACTATACTGTTTGGTCTTTCACTAATCTATAAAAGCAATAGAAAAGGTATATTTGAGAACTTGAGCATCAATATATTCTTAGGATGTTACGCTATGGGTTTCATGAGTTGGCTTAATATGGTGCATTATTTAACCCATGGCTCATCTCCTTTAACTATATACGCTCTTTGGTGGGTAGGCTGTATACTTTCAATCTTCACATCATGGTTCATTTTTTTCAAAATATTATCCAAATCTACATTCAACTTGGGACGCATGACACCAACTTACTTACTACCTATTGTTTCATTGGTTGTCGCTTCATCTTCTGGCCAGATTATTGGCCCAAGTCTTCCTTCTGCAAACCTTCAATTTTCAACTATCATTATAAGTTTCTTCTTATTATCTCATTCCATGCTCATCGCATTCATGATTATGGTGATTTATTTTCATAGATTATTATCTTCAAAACTTCCTGAGAAGAAATCCATTTTTACCACATTCATTTTAGTTGGTCCATTTGGCCAAGGTTCACTATCAATCCAATTATTTGGGAACAACATTTACAACTTCATAAAAGAAAACCACATACCATTCATGGAAGAAGATTCACAAACACAGCTAGTTGCAGTAATAGCCTTGAAGTACATTGGACTGATGTGTGGTCTATTTTTACAGGCCATGGGATTCTTCCTGACTTTCTTATCCATCGCCAGTGTTTTATCATACGGTTCACATGAATTCCATTATGGTATGTGGGCTATGACTTTTCCTTTAGGGACAATGGCAATTGGAACAAGAGAAACATACATATTGACTGGATGGAGATTCTTTAGAGTGATCAGTGCCATATACGCTACTACATTGTTCATCGCCACTCTTTCCTGTATTATAGGATCACTTTGGCTCATGATAAGATCTTTGCTCTCAGAACATGAAAATGAAGTAAGAAATGATAAGCCATTGGCTCCAAGATTCTCTGCTGATTCTGATTCAACAGTTGTATAGTTCTTATACGGCTTCTAGACCATTCTAATCATATGACACCTCCTCGTGTACTTATATTATGTAATCATTTTCGCGGAAAGTTATCAAGCCAGAGCCACCAAATTACAGCAAAATAAAAGTCCACCACAATTTATAATCCATTTTTAAAATTGATGATAAACTCTTTTAGGAGGAAATTCAGTTCAATGGCTCCAATTGCTAAGCATTACGATTATTTAGTTATAGGTGGTGGTTCTGGTGGTGTCGCCAGTTCCAGAAGAGCCGCTCAATACGGTAAGAAGGCTTTAGTCATCGAAGGCAATCATATCGGTGGTACCTGTGTCAATGTCGGTTGTGTTCCAAAGAAAGTTATGTGGTATGCTTCTGACGTTGCTAAAACAATCTCTGAAGCTAAGGAATATGGTTTTGATGTCGATCCTTCTTTAGCTAAGACCTTCAACTGGGAGTACTTCAAACCAAAAAGAGATGCTTATATCAAGAGATTGAATGGTATCTATGAGAGCAACTTGTCGAAAGAAGGTGTTGATTTACTATATGGTTGGGCTAAATTCAATAAAGATGGTGCTGTTGAGGTAACTAAGAAGGATGGTTCAGGTGTTGAAACTATTACTGCTGATCATTACTTGATTGCTACTGGTGGTACTCCAATCGGCCCAAGTTTCCCAGGTGCTGAATACGCCATCGATTCTGACAAATTTTTTGAATTGAAATCCCAACCAAAAAGAGTCGCCATTATCGGTGCTGGTTATATCGGTATTGAATTTGCTGGTTTCTTCCATGGTTTAGGTACTGAAACACATTTGATTATTAGAGGTGAAACTGTTCTGCGTAAATTTGATGATAGTATCCAAACAACTATTACTGATCACTACGAAAAGATTGGTGTCAATATCCACAAGAAATCATTACCAAAATCCATTGAAAAGTTGGACTCTGGTGCGTTAAAACTTACATTAGTTTCTGGTCAAGAACTTGAAGTTGATGAAGTCATTTACACCGTTGGTCGCAGATCTTTCCTTGGTTTAGGTTTAGAAAATGTTGGTGTTAAAACTGATGATCATGACAAAATTATTGTTGATGAGTATCAAAACTCTACTGCTAAAAACATTTACTCTTTAGGTGATGTTGTTGGTAAAGTTGAATTGACTCCAGTGGCTATTGCCAGTGGTAGAAAGCTATCTAACAGATTGTTTGGTCCAGAAATCTACAAAGATCAAAAACAAGATTATACTAACGTTCCAAGTGTCGTCTTCTCTCACCCAGAAGCAGGTTCCATTGGTCTAACTGAAGCAGAAGCTAAGAAAGAGCATGGTGAAGAAAACATCAAGATTTACAAGTCCAAATTCACACCAATGTATTACAGTATGCTAGAACATAAATCACCAGTCAGTTATAAACTTGTTGTTGCTGGCAAAGAAGAGAAAGTTGTCGGTTTACATTTGGTTGGTGACAGTTCAGCTGAAATTTTACAAGGTTTCGGTGTTGCTATAAAGATGGGAGCTACTAAAGCTGATTTTGATAACGTTGTTGCTATTCACCCAACAAGTGCAGAAGAATTAGTTACCCTTAGATAGCAGTTAGTTTTCCCATTTAAATTATGAAGAATGTGTCTTTGGCATAACATTCTACAGATTTCGTTAATAACAAATGAATAAATTCTGTTTTATTTTTAGATTTATTAGTAATAAACCTAAGCTTTCAAAGAGGAGGCTCTTCTCTTTTTAACTTCAGCCTTTTCAGCTTTACGTTCATGTAAACGTTTAGCCAATAATTGAGCGTATTCAGCAGCAGCATCTCTGGAAGCTTGAGCATTTCTGACTTTCAAAGCTTTCAAGTGACGTTTTCTTTGCAAAGTTTGAGGAGTGACTAATCTTTGGATTTTTGGAGCTTTGGTGTATTTCTTTTCACCTTTGACAACTTCTCTTCTGATAACGTATTGTCTGACATCATCTTCTTTGGTTAAACCGAAGAATTTTCTGATGTTGTTAGCTCTTTTTGGACCTAATCTTTTTGGAACTTGGACATCAGTTAAACCAGCAATGTCAGCTTCACCTTGTTTGACAACAACTAAAGACAAAACAGCTAAATCTGGACCAACAATGGCACCTCTAACAGATTTTCTCTTTCTTTCACCGGTTCTTCTTGGTCTGTAACAAGAAACACCTTTGGTCAATAATAATTTAACTCTGTTTGGTAATAAAACACCTTGTTTCATTGGGAAACCTTGTTTATCGTTACCACCAGAGATTTTGAAGATGTAACCTTTGAATTCATCACCAACGGAGTCACCTTCAACTTCTTGACCGATTCTTTTTTCGTAGAAGATACGAAGTCTGTGTTCGTCGTCAATTTCGACGGTTTTTTGAGAACCGTTAGCTGGGTAAGCAATGTTTAACTGGAAGTTTTCGTTAGTACTGTTCTCTAAAGGCTATAATATCTGGGTTCTGTCATGATGGATGACATATTTTTAATATTTTAACTAAATCGATTTTATGATGGACTCTCCTCTATGAAAACATTTAATATCAAAGACGTCTTCTGATGTCAACTTCATTCAAATAACATCTAGCTGTTCGATATCTCTTCAAGCTTCTGAATTAAATTCTTAACTAGACCGTTACAAATTCATCTTGATCATTTCTCAGAAGTCAATTCTCTTCACTGTATCTTTCTTCAATAGCGCATTAAATATAACTCCATGTAGAATCACAATCGTTTCTCAAAAATTTCACAAATAAAGAAATGTCACCCATAATTTCATCTTCCAATATTCTATCTCATCAAAGACATACTTTCATACTGCTAGACTGTTGCTGCTCTAAATTATCAAACCTTCAAAATTGTTAACAAATAAATTCAATTAAATTTCCACGAAATTCGTGAATTTTTCAGGGAGTCTATGGCTTAACCCGGTAATTTACCGATTTGAGTTATTTTTGCATATTTTTCTTCATGGTAAAAATGTTGTGCCTACCACTTTTTGGCGGGATGCTGTTCGCGAAACAAATTTTCTTTGTACAGAAGTCAGGTGTCTGGGTGTTTTTACCAAATGTGACGGTTGTTTTTATTTATACATCCAGACATCAAATTAGGGCTCATCTGTTTTGAAGTTATTTATCATGTGATTCTAAAAGTTCACCTACAAAGCTATTGTGTCAAGCCATTTCATAGTACAAACAAATAGCATTAAAACATATCTATAAACAATTAAGGTGATGTTGAATTCATCTTTTTCGAGGCATTACATCATCGTTTTGATTAAATGATACTTTGTGCCCTCTTGAACCCTCAATATCGCCGTTCTTTTCATGCGAAGTATTCAACTTGGACAAATCTCTTCCAAAGTGCTGTAATGGAGAATCAGTTAAATCATTTCCTGCCATCCTACTCTTTAATCTTCCCTTAACGTTATTATTTCCTTGTGTTCCATTTGTACTATTTTGGTTTGAGTTCATTGAAGGTAAGGTATGATTAGAAGGGCCAGCAGAGTTCGGATATGGTGTATTTCCTGAACCAAATGGGATATTCCACTCATTTGAATAAAAATTAGAAGGTGATGGGAACAAGTCAGGAACATATCGCGAAGGTAGACCACCAGTCAATGGCGTCTGATCACCACCAGCTAGTGCACCTTTTACACCATGTGTTTGGTTATGCCCATGGCTCAGTGACTGTGATCGAGGAATATTGAAAAGTCCAGATGGTAAAGTTGCAGAGGTTGGAGTTGACTTTTTGGATGATATACCTAATCCAGTAGGCCCAATGTCATCAATACTTTCCATTCCACTTGATGTTGTCTTTTCATCACTGTTGGTTTTGGATGTGTCCATTTTTGCAGTGTCTAAAGCAGTTATGGTATTTGCACTATCGTTTCCAGTATGAGCACTTGGCGGTTTTTGCAGCTGTGAGAGGTGTGTTTCAACTCTCAAGATGGGTCTTGAACTAATATTGTCATTCAGTGATCGGGCTCTTGCGCTCGAATAAGCAGCTGGATCTGTATTCCTAGAGCTTGGAACTATGTTCGGTGTTCCAGAAGAAGATGCTTGTGAGCGACTAGAAATAGGTGTGCTTGGTGAAAATTGTATAACAGGGTATAATGGAAATGGATTTTGGCTGTTTTGCGGTGTAATAACGTCACGACCAGATTGACTTGCAGGTGGCATGACATTTGAATCGATTGATATGGGTGGGAATGAACTTCGTGGGAGGTTTATATGGGTAGGTCTTCCATTTGAATAAGATGGAATATTTTGAGAATTGCTGTAATATATATTCTGACTTTGAAAAGTCGGAAGTTGTTGATTAGAGATAGATGTTTGTTTTGAAATAGGTTGATGGTTCTGTACCTCAAGTTGCTGCTGGCGATGTGGTGGAGAGATGATCTGTGAATCTTGAAGACCGGGCTTAGCTTGAACAGTCGGTGTTGAAGCTTTGCTTCTTGTGACTCTCTGTCTAGTTTCTTTTTTTACCTCCTTCTTCCTAGAAGTTTTTCTCCTTTTGGTTGGGCGCTTTTCTTCTTCCTCTTCTTCTTCCTCATCCTCCTCTTCGTCATCCTCATCATCTTCATCATCTTCATCACTCGAAAGTTGTTCACTAACACTAGCCAATGATGTACTTCGGTTATGTGTTCCGATCTGTTTGGTTGACACGCCTTTAAAAGCCCTTGACTCTTGTTTGTAATCACCATAATCACCTGGAACTTTGATGTCATGTATAAAATGAGGATCTTTGTAATTATTCAAAAGATCTTGGATACTGACAGAATTGTACTCATAAAATTTGTTGTTACTGTTCCCAAGAATTATTACAGCAAGATCTACCTGACATAACACGGCCAACTCGTGAGCTTTTTTGAACAGACCAGCTTTTCTCTTCACAAAGGTGACCTTACGATTTCGTTCTTCCGTAATTGGCTGAATTGATATCTTTCTTCTACCCATTATTGTACTTTATTAGTGTTTGAGGTGATGGAATATGATTGTGGTTGAAAATGATTATGCTATGCTAGGATCTTCAGTGTATTTGACACAAATATTCAAAACAGTATTGTTAAGAGGGTTCTTATGTAAAGGGCCTTAAGGTTAAATAAAAAAAAAAGTAGATCAAACAACACTAAGCCTTCTTTAACAATAAACCAGTCCAAGTCGTTGGATATCCGACTGAAAATCCACAAATCTAATTACCTTTTTTAAGCCAAACGTATTTTCTTGCCAAAGTTTTCTAAAAATAATTTTTTCTTCTCTTTGAAGGAAATAGGTGACATATCCTAATTTGGATAAATTTGTCGGTATTCAATGGTTGGGGCACGATTATTACTTGTTTTGATACTAATTCTGCCATTTCTTGGAGCAACTTCTGTAACTGGTAACTTCATTTTCGCCAGAAGTTTCTGCATTCCATATTAGGATATTTCGCGGACTTTTACGCAATTTTCAGTCGAGAAAAAAAAAAATCAATGAAAACCGCCTGACGAAGAGATATTCAAAGAAATTTGAAGTTTGGATTTGTGGCTTCATTGTTTCGTTCTTTAGGATTGATTTGACTAAAAGGCTCTTCTATTTTTCCCCTGTTTGAAACCAAAAGAAATTTTTAGAAATCAAAAGAAAATGCAAAGATTTCAGAGAAGCATACTATCACAAGGTAAAGTACTACCATTTGGATCATCACAAACCAAATCAGTCCAGTTCAGAAGATTCAACTCAACCGAAGAGAAATCTGAATCAAGTACAAAAGGGAACTCCCAACAGCAAGTTTTTGATCCTCGTTTCATTGGTCTAACAAGAGACATCTATATCCCAGTAGCTTACAATAACTTTCCCAATGTGTTTACAAATCCGAGAGCTGCCTGGAACTGTCTTTTAAGAAGAGGTTACGTACTTGGTATAAATACCATTCAAGTGGCTTTATTAAGATGGCAAACAGGACTAACGCCTCAATTCTTGTTATGGAAAAATAAAGCTATTGAGAGATATGTCCAAGTAAATAAAGCCTTTGCCTCAGCTAGTTTAAGACCTATTGAAAAAAATATATCAGTTTGGGTTGAGAAATCATTGAACTCAAGAATTTCATCAATACCAAAATCTGTCAAACTTGATTGGAAATTAGTCAAATTTAATGAAAAGCCAAAATTAATCAGCTTTAGACCGATCATGTTACCTGGAAAACCAATTGAATTCGCACAAGCTGTATATAAATTCAACACTCAACAAGAATTGATCAATGTGAATTTGAAAACAGATAAAGCAACCAAAGTTGATAGAAACGTTGTGGATTATGTTGGGTTTTTGATTGATTTAGATTCCAATAATGTCATCTTATCAGGATCTGTTTTTGAAAGCAAACCAACTGATAGAATACCAAAACCTGAAGATATTGAACAATCAATGATCTTTTCTGATATGAAAGCGAACGGTGATATCTATAGAGCTCCACCAGCTTCCATTGAGAAAAAAGAATGATTATACTAGAACCCCTTAATATGCAGATATCTTGTACATAAAATGATGTAATATAATTTTGTAAGAGAGATTTAACTACATTTTTATTATTTTATTCATTAATCTAGGGATTCATAACAATTGATAAGGGAAAATAAAAGAGGATAAACAAAGAAAGTCAGCAACCAAATTAAGAGCCAGCTTATTTTAAAACTTTACCGTCAGCAATTTCTCTGGATTCACCGTTGATGACGATTGGCTTGTCCCAAGCAAAGATATCGTTAACGAATTCTCTGTCTTTTTCACCATCTAATTGAGTGAATGAGTATGATTCCCAATCTGGGGCAACATCGAAAGCTGGAGCGTAATCTTGGCCTCTGACTAAGAAGACACCAACGATACCGTTGTTGTTGTTTTCACCATAGACAACACCGGAACCGAACAAGTATTTGGTAGAGCCAGATAAACGGTTGAAGAAACCACCAACCAAGTTGTTGGACATGAAAGTCAAGGTCAATTCATCGTTGTATTTGTAGTCAACTCTCCATAATGACCATTCAGTTGGGTCATAGTGTTCCCAGAACCATGGTAAAGCAACTTCTCTGGTTTCTTCGTTAGAGTAAGTTCTTTTCCAGTCATCCAAGTTGAATTTGGTAGATTTACCCAAAAGTTCTAATGGATGTTTTGGTTTTTTTTCTTCTGGAGCTGGAGCGTCTGTATCTTCTTTTGGTTCAGCTTTCTTCTCAGCTTTTGGAGCGGCTTTTGGTTGTTCTTTCTTTTCTTTCTTTGGAGCAACAAATTCTTTTGGTTTAGCAAGGAATTCAAGAGCTGGGAAAGCTTGGGCAAGTGGATGAGCTTTAACAGTGTTCCACCATCTGACAAAGTTTGGAAATTGAGCTCTCCATTCACTACCCCACAGGTGTTGGAAACCTCTAACAGCGGTAGAAGCAACGAATAAATCAGCAATGGTGATTCTTTCACCAACTAGGTAAGTGTATTCAGACAATCTGGATTCAAAGATACCAGCAACTTTAGCAACAGCTTCTGTGGCTTCAGTAACTTGCTTCTTGTTGTATGGGTAAACACCAAGAATTGGTTTGAAAGCATTGGCAATTTGTGGTAAAAATTCAGAGTTAGCTAAGGATAACCATGATAAAACTTTAGCTTGATCAGCAACGGTATTACCTAGTAATGGAGAGTTTTCTTCGACTAAGTTGATGACTATAATTTTGTTAGTATAATTCAATATTGAAAAGAGCCATGGTTTCAAAATTGATCTTTGTAATTGATATCAGATTAAAATTCTCGACACGATTTATTAAGACAGGGATAACTGTATAATAATTGACAAAATTTTCTCATCACTGCAATTAGGTAGCAATAAGCAATAGAGGGGGAAAAGATCAATTGAGAGTGACCATAAGAAATAAAGGCACGATAACATACTGTAGTATAAGATGGCAATGGTTTCAAT
The DNA here is from genome assembly GCA_030562945.1 of Wickerhamomyces jianshihensis. NCBI lineage: Eukaryota > Fungi > Ascomycota > Saccharomycetes > Phaffomycetales > Wickerhamomycetaceae > Wickerhamomyces > Wickerhamomyces jianshihensis. Next base: position 42,475 of record JAKUAH010000261.1, read on the forward strand.
TAATTTGTAACCTTTTGGACCAACGAAGGTTGGAGATTTGTTCAATGGGAAATTTTTGGTGTATTCAGCATCTTTTTCTTTCTTGATGGTAATATCAAGTTTGAAATGGTTGATTAAACCTTCAATGACAAAACCTCTTGAGGTTCCAACGTAAGCAGTTCCTTGAGACATCTTTTTTACTCTTCTCAAAAAGTGGTAAAAGGTTGTAGAGGAGAGTAAAAAAATTTTCATAACGACGAAAGTGGACAAATTGCGAAAAACACGTGGTGTTTGGGTTTAATAATTACGGATTATCATGTGATCTATAGTAATATCCGGTAGCATGATAGGGCAGAGTGAGAAGTTTACGTGCACAGTTTTATAGCATATAGCATTTTGGAGTGTTTAAGTATCATTATGTTGCTGATCGGGTCCTTTAGGTACCGGATTATTTATTCTCTATTCAATTCTCCCCCAATTTAACAATGTTAATAAATATATGAGCACTTGTGAATTATCAATAGTTGAATGCATAGAGAAGCCTGTTTATGAGAATTGCTCTAGCTATTTTGACAGATTAACAAAATGTTTATTGTCAATGATTTTCACTTACTGCTCTGGTTTGATTTAGTGACACTCTGAGGAACTTGAACGACAATAAAATAAGTAAAAGTCCAAACTCTAAAGTGGATATTACTATTAGCAGCAATTGGTATATGGGCATAGAGAAATTGAACAAGTCCTGACCGTTAAATAAATAGTAGTTGTTGTAGACCGAAAGAGATAAACTGGACTATATTAAGTCTCGAAATAGTTGAGATGGTTTAGATATTTACAATGAATTAAATTATTGTTGATCACAATTCTATGATCTAATAATAAAATGTGCCATAAAGGTCTACATTAAACATATATAAAATTAAGAAGAAAAGAAAAATTCTATTAAATCAGAGCTTTTAGCTATGCTTTGAGTTGACCATTTCAAATTCACCGTTATTTCTCAAGATAACTTACACTCTCAGCAGTTAACTGGCGAAAGTAGTCAAAATTCACTGTTTATGATCAAAGTGTACACTTTCGCGGTAACCTAAAAAATCGCCCCAAAAAATCTGAAACAAAACATTTCCAAACTAAAACTTTAAACCAACGAAAGAGCGGTAGCACAACGAAAGATGCCTAAATCACTGCAGCCAGACAAGAAGAAGAGAGAACGACCAGCAAGCCTCAACTTAGAAGGTTCAGACAACTCTCCAACCGCTCCTCTAGCTGCATATAGCGCATCGGCTTCAGCATTTAATTCAAATGTCAGATCAACTATCCTCATCTCAAAGTCCATAGAGGCCCAACAGCGTCAAATAGTTGCATCTAGAAGTGCAACTATTACCAGAAACCCTGACTCAATTGTTGGTGAGAGCACTGAAGATGAGATCATTGGCGAAGATGGTGACAACAGTCAAAATACTGAGAACGGCGAGCATCTTGAGAATGCCAATGGCCGTGATAATGATCCTAATAATAATCCTAATACTGAAAGTGCCAATGACATATCAGTAGGTGGATCCCCAAACTCTAGAGATCCTACCCAATCAAACGCATCTATAACGGACAGTAATGATACTCTGTCATTCCCTGCTACTAACTCGAACAAGAAATTTAAAAGGGATCGTATTCCTCCTCCATTAAACTTATCCTCTGGAGATAAAACTCAACGACCAATCATCAAGTCTGCTCCTATCTATCACGTAAACAATCCCACCTATTTCACACCGGCAGCTACTAAGCGTGGTGTCTTCAAACACCGAAGATTGGGATCGTCTTCAAACGCACAATTCCAAAATCCTGTTTCCACAGCTTCCAGCTCAAGAAGTTCACGTCAGAGACTAAATTTCACTCCAGCTACACCATTCGACCCTAATCTTTATCAGAGAAGACCTGTACAACTAGCTACACCTTTGCCATACGTCTACGGAACTCCAATGCAATTTCATCCAGGTGCCCAAGGAGCTCCTTTCATACAACCCAAAACTGCAACGGGTCCACTGTTTGTTACTCAAAGAAATGGGTCTCGTTTAACTCAACAAGAACGTTACCAACAACAAGTGGCTTTTCAGCAGCAGCAATGGACCAAGTTTCAAGCTTATAGAGAATCAAAGAAAAATGCTAATCACGTCACAGATGTGTTTGAGGGGGATACAACAAGATTTGCCCCTCCTGTGGCCCAGCCTTTGAGTGCACAAAGAGAATTCTTTGATTTAGATGATATTAAACCCCAGGTAATAAAGGTATCAAAAAATCTCAGAAATAACGAAAATGATAAGATCTCAGAGGAGGAAGAGGAAATGAACACTGATAATAATAATGATTGCGATGAAAAGGGAATAGCGCAACACAATAAAACGGAAGTGAATGTACGGGAGGATGGGGATAAGTATGAAGATATTGAAGATGATGATGACCCAGAAAATATTGCAATCGAACCAGATGCAGAAGCTAGTGCCAGATTGAAAAAGAATAGACTTGTAAAATCTGAAATCAGACTGGATAATAACACTTTTAGATTTGACTTCGAAAGGGTATCGAATTCATTGGATAATGACAGAGAAAGATTTTTAAATCACTGCGCTACAGCTTGGGACCAATTTAATAAACTACCCTGAACTACTAACGCCCTCTAATTAAAATGAAAGTACATGATTTTGAAATCAATATATGAAATAAAGTTAGAATAAATATTTTGAAAGAACAGCTAGTCATAAAAATCAATGAACTTTCAAATTCTCATTAAGGACATAAATTAATAAAGACTTTTCGACATGTAAGGACCATCCAATTCATAGCCCAATCTTGAATAATAATTTCTAACACCAACACCACTAATAACACTGATCTTTGAAGATCCATGTTCTTCCCTTGAAATCCTTTCAGCCTCTTCCATAAGTAATGTTCCAAACCCTTGATGTTGAAATTTTCTAGGATCTCTTGAATGTAATGGCACAACAGAACCATAAACATGTAGTTCTCTCACAATAGAGGTTGGCTCTTTAGTGAATTCTTTTCTGTATGTATACTTTTTTGAAGCTTTACGCAGTCTTAGCAAACCAATCAAGATATCTTGTTTTGGATCTTCGTAACTGAGGAAAGTTTCCCAACCTCCATTTGCATAATAATCTCTTCTAATCAATTCAACTTGATCTGGTTGAACTTTGTGATGAACCTCTTGTATACCGACTTCTCTCGTTCTCACATCACGACATTTGGTACCAAAATCCTTCATTCTTGCTAAAGCAAGTTCTCTTAAGTTACCATTTTCAACACCACTTGAGACTAAAGGCATTGGAATATCTCTTTGAACTCTATAAATTCGTGTCCATGGTGGCACCAGGGCCAAAATTCTTGCAACTAGATCAATCAAAGCATTAGCATTGTAAGATTTATATCTTCCAGTTTTCCAAAGTTCATATAAACCTGTACCTCTGATAACTAAAGTTGGGTAAATCTTCAGCCCATCAGTTCTGAAATCTGGATTTTCGAAATATTCTTTAAATTGATTAAGATCTCTCTCCATACCAACATTAGGTAAATCAGGCATCATATGACTAACAATTTTGTAACCTGTATCCTTTGCAACAGCAAATGTTTCACATACAGCTTTGACTGTATGACCTCTATTTGTATCTCTTGCAACGTCTTCATAGACACTTTGAACACCAATTTCCAATCTAGTACAACCATATTTCAACATATCATCCAGATGAGTTCGCGTACAATAATCTGGTCTGGTTTCAATAGTGATACCAACACACTTGGTCAATGATTGTTGTGAATATAAGATTGCCTGATCCAAATCAGTACCATTATAACCAGATAAGGCATTGTGTAATTGACAGATAAACTCTTCTCTATATTCTTTATCCAACGACATAAAAGTTCCACCCATCACAATATACTCTACTTTATCGACAGAGTGACCCAACTGTTTTAGTTGGTCAATACGACCTCTAGCCTGTTCATAAGGATCATAACGGGCTCTGATGGCACGCATAGACGTTGGCTCATAACCAGTATATGATTGTGTAGAATATTCGAAATCGGAGTCAGGACCACCAGGACAGTACACACAGATATTACCAGTGAAGGAGATATGAGGACAACGATGAGGTTTTGACATGACCGCAACAACACCGACCCCAGATGCTGTTCTGACTGGTTTAGCTTTTAGCTTAGGTAGGAGATATTTTTTATATTGGTCTGGGATGGAATTGATAACATCTGTTAGACGTGGTTGGGATTTAAGTCTATATTTCTTCGAGTTTTTGGTTATTAATCCATTAAGATTGATTTCCTTTGATGTTTTCAATGAATCTATTAGTTCCAATGTTATGTCTGAACAACATTGCAAAAAACGTTCCTTTTCAGGAGCCATTTTTTGCTTACTCTTAACAACAGCGACTACCATAATGCACACAAGCTTATACTAAAGACTGATGAATTATTCGATTCAATATATGACTTTAAAGCTGATTTCTACCAATCAAACTTCAAAATATTCAGACAAAAAATTCCAAAAAGAAAATAAAAAAATTGAATTTGTGGTACCTACCAGATGAGTCCACGTGATCTCTAATTTCTGTTTTGGGAGTCAACTCCGGGTAAACAGCTTTTTGCGGGTCGAGTGAATTGAGTCACGTGAAATACAATTCTATTCCGGGAGTAACTTTTTGTTGTCTTTTTTTTTTGGTGTAAACACGAATATTTGTTCAGCAAAGTGGTTTCCAACATCCTTTTACGTGACCTTTTTGTGCGCTTTTGGGTTGATCTTGTGGTATTTTGAGCTTATCTGGTTGATTAGAAACCACTTGAGCTGTTCCAACTATACTATTTAACGCAATTTCCTCATTTCTTGCGCTGATTCACTTCTTGTTTATATTCGGTTCCTGGGCTCTCTAACACGATAAATCAAACTCACGATGAAAGCTGCTCTGAATAAGAACCAATTCGTTCGTCAAATACGAAGAAATCCTTTGAGCTTAGTTGGTCTAGCTACAGTTGTGCTTCTAGTTTTCTATCTGCTAGCTTCTCCTTCAAAATCACAGTCAAAGTATAGTTACAAAGTGAAAAAGAAAGGATTTTTTGGAAGAGCTCCTGATGTGTTTCCAAAGAACCTTCCAGGTGACCATATTTCCCACTACGATTTAAACAAACTGACTTCTACACCAATGGCTGTCTACAATAGGGAGAAAGTTCTGATTTTAACTCCTTTATCAAGATTTTACAACGAATATTGGTTAAATCTGTTGAGATTGACCTACCCAAGAGAGTTATTGGAATTAGGTTTCATTGTTCCAAGAAATAAAGATGGTGATATTGCTCTGAAGAAGCTAGAAAAGGCTATTAAACAAGTCCAAACTGGTAAAAAAGAGAACCGTTTCTCAAAGATCACTATATTGAGACAAGATACTGAATCATTATCCAGTCAAGATGAGAAGCATAGGCATGCTTTGTCAGTTCAGAAGGAAAGAAGAACGGCCATGTCACTGGCAAGAAACTCTTTGGTATTCTCTACTATAGGACCGTACACATCATGGGTACTATGGTTAGATTCCGACATTGTTGAAACTCCACCAACCTTGATTCAAGATTTGGTTAGTCATGATAAACCAATAATTTCTGCTAATTGTTATCAAAGATACTATGATCAAGAAAAAAAGGAAGAAGCGATCAGACCTTATGATTTCAATAACTGGGTTGAGAGTGACGAAGGATTGAAAATTGCCGCTAGTCTCCCAGAAGATGAAATAATTGTCGAAGGATACGCTGAGATGGCTACCTACAGAGCACTAATGGCTCATTTCTATGATCCAAATGCCGACGTCAACGTCGAAATGGAAATAGATGGTGTTGGAGGAGCTGCTGTTTTAGTCAAAGCTGACGTCCACAGAGACGGTGCGATGTTCCCACCTTTCTCATTCTATCACTTGATTGAAACTGAAGGTTTTGCTAAAATGGCTAAACGTTTAGGTTATCAAGTTTTCGGTCTACCAAATTATTTGGTTTATCATTACAACGAATAGACAAATCCAGACTGATTGTTTTATATATTGCTGGTTCATACTAAATAAATACTATGGAAAGAGCTTAAACGGTAGTGGTGACTGTAGCTCAGCTAGCCCAATCAATTTCATGAGTAATTAGCTGGAACTATAATCTGAAACGTTTATTCACGTGACTTTTGTTATCTGATTATATAATCGATTTGATAAGGGGGATAAGCAACCCCCTCGATTTTGGTAATAGAACCCATATATTATAAATACAATATAATAAAACGCATACTTAAATCTAAATCTAGTTCGGATATTGTTGAAACAGACTGATATTTTTGCTGAAACTCGAAGTTTGCTCAGGTGCTTTCTCTTTTTGCCTTTCACATTGACTTTTAACCTTCAAAGTGCGATTGGTTATCATTTGCCACTTTTAGACCAAACGTGAAATTTGCTGAGGTGAATACACTCCAAATACGATATAACAGGCTCTTTCCTGAGTTTTCTGTATAAGAGTTTCCATTATCCACGATTATCAACTTTCATTCTCGTTTCAAAATCCTTATAAATGGCTATCAGATCACATTCTTTTAGCAAATCATCTCCTATCGAGATATCAAAATCTCCACCAAGCTCAAAGAGTAAGTGAAGTCTTCGTTCTCACTGGAATTTTTTTTGTTACTAACTATTTAAAGATCTTGCCCATGTTCCCTGTAAATTCTTCAAACAAGGTTCTTGTCAAGCTGGAAGCTCATGTCCTTTCTCCCACACTTTGAACGTTTCAAATGATACAGCACCTTGCAAATACTTCCAGAAGGGAAATTGCAAGTTTGGTGTCAAGTGTGCTCTGGCTCATATCTTACCTGATGGGAGAAGGGTTAACCCAAAAAGTCTTGCTCAGGTTTATCAGAATCATAATCTTACTAATAATGGTAATGAAAATTATAAATTGCATTCAAACGGAAATGGCTATTTCAATACAAGTCAAACCCGTCAGTCTGATAACAGTACCCCCTTGAGTTTGAACACTAGTCCGAATGCTAGTTATGTTTCATATACCAATATTACTTCCCCAGAATCGAGTTCAACTAACAATACACCTCTCAGTCAATTCGTTAACCAAAATTTAAACACTTCACCCACTTACATCAATTCCAATAACTCTGCTAGATCACAATCCTTTGCTTATGACACAAATTCATCTCAAAGAAGATCATCTGCTGAAAAACCAAATTCGTTTTCATTTTCGAACAATTCAATATGGAGCACGAATAATAGTAGTAATAATAATACTTCAGGGTTCCATGAGACGGCAGCCCTTCACCCTCCATCCTCTTCGTCAGCTAATGGTTTTTATCGAAGAAGTTTATCACATTCATCTTCTTTCAAACCATCAACATCTTCTCTGCATAATCCAATTAACTTGAATGAAAGTGCCATTCTTGATGATTATGAAGAAGACGGAGATGAAGAGATATATCAGGAGGATTTTGTACCTTCAAGTTTATCTGATCTTTTGACTCCTCAAGAACTGCAAAGACGTGGCTCAAGACCTTCAAGTTCAAGACAATATAGCAATTTTCTACAATTACTGGGTAAAGAACAAGTGTTGGAGTCCCATCATTCAAGTATGGAAGCAATTGTAGACCCCGCTGATGAAGGTGATATGCAGTTCAAGATGGATGATGATGAGTATTATAATGATGTCATAAAGAACTTGGGATCTGTTGGTTTGAATAGTGGCATTGGTGGTTTAACGTCATGAAGGATGAGGTTTTGTTGGCGAGTGGTTATGCTATGGTTTTATTCTTGTTATTATTAGAAAAAAAAACGAGTTTTAAAAAGGAGTTGTTTTTAAAAAGTTTTGTTCTCACTAAAATTACAGTTATGTCTATTTGTTAGAATTAAAGGTTATATGATGTTTTAGATTAAAAGTTTTTGCGGGCAAAAACTAGAAAATACATATATGTATCACTTTCTGATATTGCGAACATTTAGTAATGTATCGATGGATGCCATTTTAACACTATGGAGAAAGTTCGTTTAATGCCTTTTTCTTTAAAGTTGTACCAATATAACTTCAGATTATTGTGTGCTTGATGATACTGAAGATGAATAAAGTATTAGTTATTTTTGTATGGTGTTCAGGTTACCATATTGCTCACCTTTGTCAATGGTATTGAATCATCGTTAGAACTTAAAAGTAATCAATTGCAATAAATTACAAGTCAAAAATCAATAAACTCTCTTTAATTCTTTTTATAGTATGTGTTCAGATTAAAAGTTCAACTCATATTCTATGCTCTCAATGAATTGAATCTGCTCCCTTCTCCAATTATCATCTTCTAGGTAAAACCCATTTAAATCAAAGACCAAATTTTGATGTGCCTCAGAATAGGCTGGCCACTTTGCGTTATCCACCTCAAGTTCCTTTGAAGCAGCATTTGGATCTAAATCGGCTATGAATGAGACCCAAAGCTTGCTTATTGTAGAAGAAATATTTGCACTTCTTGGATCTGGATTCCAAGTGGCACCCAATGAATCAGAGGGTGGTGATTGATTATTGTTAAACACATAGACAACCTCCTGAAAATGAGCAGCACCCAAAAATGGGTACTTTTCTGCAACATTCTTATCCTGTATGTTGAACCTGTATTTGTAAACTGGTACGTTATGTGAGACCAGAAAATTGGAAGCAATTCTGGCTGGTGCATTAAAGATTAAATCTCCAAGTAAGGTTGCACCAATACTGAAATAGCGACCAAAAGTGTCTGGGAAAACAATAGGGGTATTATTGTAAGTTGGATCCAATGGAGTGGCTAGAGATGGATCATGAATTGGATATAAGTCGAGAAGGCCTTGGACTGATGTGTTGGAAATTTGAAAGAGCTTGCGATTTGCCAGTGCTTCATGAATGTAATCAGTAGAATTCGCAGTATGGTTTACTAAGAATGTTCCCTCATCAGTGTTTGTTCCAATCAAGATAGGAACTTTATAGAAACCACCACTCAATAATTGTTCATAAGCTTCAGAAGAAACAATATCATGGTCAGCATATGGTTTGAGACGGCCTTTTTGCAAAACACCATCTGTAGAATTGAATGCATGAAACAAGGTTTTCTCATCTATCTGCTGTAAACATTTTAGAGTGTCAACAGATTCATCACAATTGAGATAAGAGACAACAGAATCATAGTAACCTTGACCATCACCGATGGATGAAAGACCAGGAAAAAAGAAGCCACCACTTTGTAAAATTCCACCTTTAATATACGAACCAAGATGATCTGAAAGAAGTAGTTTGCCCACAGAAAATGCACCAGCAGATTCACCCCATAGCACAATATGTTCTGGGTTACCACCAAAAGCTTGGATATTCTCATGGACCCACTCAATTGCCTTGATTTGATCTCTAAGTCCAACATTAGTCCATCCTTTGTCGCTTGTCTCTCTAGAGTTTAAAAATCCGAATGCATTTAGTCTGTAGTTGACACTCACACCAATGAATGGCTTACCAATTTCCACCGACTTATCCACTATGAATGAGAGATTGTAAGCTGGTCTTGAGCCTGAGCCATCAAAGAAACCACCACCATGGATCCAGATGGCAACCGGAAGTTCTTCATGTTGGCCATGAGGTTTCACGATATTTAAAGTCAAACAGTCTTCAGCATGCTCTTCATCAATCGTATCTTGACCATCCGTATTCCAACAGGCAGGGCCATACTCTATAAATTGACGTTCTTTGTCACCATCCCAACTTTCATTGAATGGTGAAGGAGTAGCAAATCTTAGAGGACCAACAGGTGGTTGCGCATAGGGAATTCCCAAGAAGGCGTCTTGATTATAATCTTCCAGATAAAGGCCTGAGATCGATCCATTCACTGTTTTTATCACTGGTTTGAATGCTTCAACAACACTGGAAATGCTCAATCCTGTTAAGAGAAGCGTGAAATGCTTCATTTCATTGAATTGTTTATAGAAAATGATAATTAAACTGAGAGATGTATTATTATATCAGAAGTTCATATTTTGATAATTTATAATAATTTACAACTACCACTACAACAACAACAACGCCACAGTTATAACAAAAATGTTTATAAAATTCTAACAATACGAAGAAAAGGCATAGGCGAAGGCAAAGGCCACCCAACGAACAGCTTTCTGATGGTTTGTGACAGTTTGTGACGGTTTGTGGTTGATCGTTAGGTGACAACTCTAATATACAAATTAAACCCATTAAAATGCAAAAAAACACCACTGTGATCAACGGAAATCAGTTTTACCGTTACCACGCTTACCACTGAACAAATGTTTTGGTAAGGAGGCAGTAGCATGACGATCAGACTCACCTTGTCTGGCCATTCTGTTACGCTCTCTTCTTTGTAGTTTGGCCATTCTGTCCGCTTTTGATCTCAAAGCACCATCTTTAACACCGTCGTTCAAACGATCAGTCTTGTAAACAGGTTGTTTCTTGGATTGGATACCCATTTCTTCTTGAACAACATCAGCACCAGACTTTCTGTATGGATTGGCAGCCAATTTGGCATTCTTTTTGTTCTTTAAGATTGAGGTATCATGACCTAAAGAATCTAAATGTTCTTCGAATTCTGAGAAACTCTTTGTCAATTTGGAACGAGGCATTGTACCACCATTCTTTAAAGCTTTTCTGTTTCTGGCAGCATTGATCATCTTTTGTTGTTTCTCTCTGATCCATTGAGCTTTTTCTTGAATATCTTCAACTTCTTCATCTTCAATTTCAGAATCAGAGTCATAGAAACCTTCTTGTTCTAATCTCTCTTCTTCTTCTTCTAAAGCCTGTAGTTTAGCAGCAATGTCAGCATCCAAGAAATCATAAACGTTTCTACCATCCAAAACTTCTGGCATTATATCATTCTTCCAGTCTTCATCTTCCAATAGGTATTTATCTTTCAAGTTGATGTTAAACACACCAGCACCACCATTTTCTTCTTCTATGTCACGGGCTAGTTTAGGTCTATTTGGATCATTCTTATCATATTTGACAAAGTTCTTAGCACCTTCTGGAATGAAAGCTTCTCTCTTGACATCATCTCTTGGAGCTGGTCTAGAAACGTGGATTTTGTTCAAAACGTTATTAACACGAGCAGTACCTTTCAATTTTTGTTCAATTCTGGAAGCTAACAGTTTTTCACAAGCTTTATTACGAACAACCATAACATTATCTTCTTCATGACAGGAAGTGGTCATAATTTCAACACCAGGAGCCTGTTTTAAAGTATTGATCAAATCTTGACGTTCTTGATCCAAATCTTCTGGTTTCAAGATATCAGTCTTATTTATAACGACTAAAACAGATTTGTTAGCAAATAATGGTTTAATAGAATGGAATAATTTAACTTGAGCTTCGATTGAGAAACCACACTGTTCTGAGATATCCATAAAGTATAGGACGGTGGAACGCAAATGAGCAATAGCATAAATAGATTGCATTTCAATGTTGTTCATTTCTTCAGTTGGTCTATCAAGGATACCAGGAGTATCAATAGCTTGGAATCTTAAATATTTATAATCAAAATGACCAACATATAATGATTTAGTAGTGAAAGCATATGGTTGAACTTCAACATCTGCTTTGGTAATACAACGTAAGAAGGAAGATTTACCAACATTTGGATAACCACAAATCAATAAAGTTCTAGTGTTAGGATCAATACTTGGTAAACGACCTAAATGTTGTCTAACTTGTTCCAAATATGCTAGAGGATCTTTCAATTTTTTAACAATAGTGGCCATTCTACCCAAAGCAGCTCTCTTCAATTGTTTACATTGGAATAAAGATTGACCAAACTTTAATAATCTCACGTAATCTCTTGAAACTTGTTCAATCAAAGATTTAGCTCTTGAAACAGCCGCTAAGGAAACTTTATAATGATTTTTTTCATACAAGGTATCCATAAGATCTCTGTGGAAAGGATGAACATCATTAATATTTGGGAAACCTTTAATTAGGTCATCAAACTTCTCTTCGAAACCTTCGGATGTAAATTTAACCTTTCTCATGTAAAAAGCTCGAATTCTTGAGATTTTGAAACCAGCTCTGATAACAGTTGGAGTTTTTCTTTGGGTTCTGTTCAAAACGATATCCAACATATCGTTGGCCGTTGGCACGGTTGGGATGTCTTTCCAAGTCAACTGCATCTTCTCAAGCTAATCAGGCAAATACTGGGAAAAAGTCAGTTACCTCTCTGTTAATCCACTTCAAAATTTCTTTTACGCAAATTTTTTTTGTATTTTTTTTTGCCCTAGGCGATGAGGTTACCCGGGGAAATACAATTTGAGTCACGTGATTGGTAAACTGCTCTCAAACTTTTGCCACAAAAATGAGTAACTTTTATTAGTTTATTGTCCATTTCACTTCATCACTGAAAGATAGCAACGATAGCAAACACGGTTAATAGTAATGAAACCATTCGAAGACAAATCTGGAAACTATACAATGTCACCAAGAAATGAAGAAGGTTCTTCATCCCATGATGATCCAAATAGCCGTCATGTGTCATCATCAGCCAGTACTAACCAAGAAGAGGACCCTGTTAATGACAATGATATGCAAGCTAATAATAATCAAATTACGCCTCACCAAACTACTGACTCTGAAATTCCAGCAGCTGAGATAGGTCCGTCGGTGAGTGCCTCCAACAAGCCAATTTATTTCAAAACCATTCGTCACTTTCACGATATTACTGAAACTAAGCTTCCTTTCGCTTTCAAGCCTCTACAAATTGGCCCACAATATTATAGCCAAGTTTTTCTGTTTGATGTTGATAGATTGAAGGTCTATATCCCTAAACTATTTAACGATTGTCCATCACTCCAAAACTATAAAAAAGTGATTTTGAAGCTTTATGATATTGAGTACTTGGAGTCCGATTCTCAGGATAGCACTGGAGAATATGATTATGATCCTCTCAAAGAAGCGAGTCAAAGATTTATTAATGAAGTCAAATCCTTAAAAAAAATTCAAAATCATAATAACAAAATCAATGATCCATTAAGGATTATTAATGTTCCAAGGCTTTTCGGCTTTGGGTTCATATCATTTGCTACTTTTAGTATCGGTGGGCCAATTAACCTCTCTGGAGACTTTTTATTAATGGAATATATTGAACCAGATGCTGAGGTGAATGATTATAATAATAAAGATTATTTCGGCTACATCAAACTGACTGATGATCTCTACAAAGATGGAATAAGACAGCTTGATGAGTTGAAAAGATTGAGAATTTCTCATACTGATATTTCTGAAGGTAAACATCTTATTGTCAGTGGTTCGAAACTATACTTTATTGGTTTTCACTTTTCTGGAATGGTCTCGAAAACAGATCTATCAAGATTGGACCGTGATAAAACAGAATTTGAAGATTTCTATACGAAACAGTCTTTTAACAACCAGTCCTAACTATTAATTTGAGGTTTAGCTAATTTAATGATTTGTGAAAATAATCTGTAATTTTAAATGCATAAGATTATTCTCTGGATTTTGCACTCTCGAACTCGAGTATGATGCCTCAAAAAACATGGGCAGTTCTCGTCAATCAATATACCACATAAAATACGGTCAAACTTCAGTGTCAGTCTCGCGCATGTATCATTTGATGTTCCTCACTGAATTAAAATGTCTTGAAAACCAGCACCAAAATTCAATAGTCACAAAATAGAGTGGAAAAACAATAAAAGTATTCATCTCACATATCTCCCACCTCAAATCCGAGTTTATCATTCAGATGCGAAAAGAAGAATATATAACATAGTTAATATAATATAAACTCAAGATATTGCTGAGGGCTTCATTTGAAGCACATAACAGAAACCATTTGAGATATAACACCCTGTTTTCACTCAATCTCTTTGATATATTTCTAATATTGCATACTAGCATATAAACACGCAAACTCTGGCCGGCATATTTCGAGTTTATTAAGAATGGTCTTTGATTGGCCTCAGCAAAACATCGCGAATTGTGAGCTAACATTTGACAAATCATTTCAACTTACAATATCTTGTGATTGGGGTCTCTTATAACCCTTTTCTAAGAATTCTTGAGTATTTCCAACTATCCCATCGTTGGATGTTTGATCAGTCTCTCTCTCACTACCAGAGGCACCTTCGCTATCACTAGCACCTCCAGAGTCTTCAATTTCTTGAGAAGGTTCAAAATCTAATTTTTGACGCTTTGTTTCTGATCCATTGCTTTCAAATGGATTATTATCCAATATGGGTATTTCCAAATTATGTTCTTTTTTGATTCGAACTGAATTCTCAATAAATTGATCTTTATCAGACATTGATCCTTTCAAAAGTGAAATTTCCCTTTGACGTTGTTTTAATAGAATAATCGATTCTTTTAGTTTAGTTTCATATTGCACAAGCTCATCTTCAGCCTGATATAATCTTAATGTTAGGTCATTAATTATATCATCTTTTTGTTGAATCAAAACGTCTTGAGCCATATTATGTTTTTTCAAATCCTCACAGAGCGTACTCAATGCGACTACCGATGATTTATGGTTTGAAACATCAATAAATGCCCTGTTTATTATACTGAATTCCAATGAATCTGTTGGAAAGACCTCAGATCTATCAATGTCTGGTAAGAATCCAGGAGGTGCTGGAAGTGCCCTTTGAAAAGTTGGCGAATTGGGAGATGATAGTTCCTTAAAGAATTTTTGATCCGAGTGTATTTCAGACTGGCCGTTATTGGCCATTTTTTCATTCAGCACGCGCTTTGTTGTTATTTTGATGTTCGCGTTTAGGTGTTTGTTTTTATTATTGTCAAAATGAATGTGTTTGTCGCGGGTCTCTCTTCGGTCCTTAAATTCCATAAAAGTCCATATAGACTATCCCATCCACAAGTTAGTCCATAAAAGTCGCAAGTCTCACTAATATGACATGCGGGCTTTGACAGCACTACTAATTGAAACACTCTTCCACAGAGAAACAGATCAAAAGAATACTCCACTTAATTCCAACTCGTGGAAGAGGGTACATTGTTAAGTTGTGAACTTTTACCTTGACAATTTAGTACCTGGCTCAATTGTAGATCAGAAAACACAAGCAATTCGTAGTCTGTGAGCTATTGAGCCTCCCATAAACGGTTGCTCCCGGGGGTTGGTAGCCGTTCGCTGACCTGCGGGGCCATGATACTCGGCAAAAGGTAATAAAAGTTAATGAAGTAATCGAACGGGAGAAGCTAGAAAAAAGAAGCTAAAAAACGATCCGCTACTAAAAACAATATTTTAGTTGAAATGGGGCGGAGCAGTTGGCTCTAAAACCAGCCGAAACACGCTCATCTCACATGATTTTATCATCAACTAAAAGAGGACTTGGATTTGGGGGGATCAAATTTATGTTCTTGAAATTATATCCCACTAACAGCGACAGACAGCGGGCGGAAGTTGCTCGTAATTTTAAAAAGCCTATTTTAAGTGCGCACTGGTGAAATGGGCCATCGCCATGCGGTAGAGTGTGCTTCGGAGAGTGATCACCCACCTTGCCTCTCCGAAGAAGTGGCCAAGAATTTCAGGAACGCATTTTCTTTCTTTTGCTTAAACAGATGATAGTGCTCACTGCTCACTGCTCAGTGTGGATTCTAAATCATGAATAAAATGCTTTTTACATACACCAAGAATTCGGTAATATTCACATTATTTTTTATTATATGAACTTCACAATAGGAAATTTATATAACAACACTCAAGTTGGGAGAACTAAAAACAGAATTGAAAGTTGCGAAGAAGTAGAATAACATAATAAAAGTCCAGTTTTAAAGTCATATCTGCGTTAAGTTGGTTCATGTCCAGCCAGCCAGTTGAAAATCTCTATTAGTACTGTTTTTAGGTTGCGAGTGTTGCTCATTACTTGATGTATTGCCATTAACTAATGAACCTCTCTTACCATCATCAACCTTTGATTCATTCGATAATGGCCCATGCTCAAAATTATTATTATCTTCATTGTTATTTAGTCCATTAGGTTCGTTGATGTAGATATTCAGTCTATTATTTATCTGATTATTCAAACCATTTTCATTTCCATCATCATCAACTGTTGTTATTTTAATATGTCTTTCTTCTGGTGCGTCTTCACCATCACTTAATTTAGAAGTATCACGTTCATGTAATTTACGGTGTCTAATCATATTCGACCTCACACTAAACAATCTTCCACAATCTTTCCATGTACAAGCAAATGGTTTTTCTCCCGTATGTGAATACAAATGAGTCTGTAAAGAAGATGGTCTTTTAAACTGTTTCTGACAAATATTGCAACGATTACGACGAGCTGTTTCTGGGGTCATTCCAAGTGTCCCTGATGATGTTGAAGACGAAGATGATAATCTTTTTGTTTTAAATTTTTTATCCGTTTCAATTGGATAAGT
Organism: Wickerhamomyces jianshihensis; assembly: GCA_030562945.1. Lineage (NCBI taxonomy): Eukaryota > Fungi > Ascomycota > Saccharomycetes > Phaffomycetales > Wickerhamomycetaceae > Wickerhamomyces > Wickerhamomyces jianshihensis. Next base: position 58,918 of record JAKUAH010000261.1, read on the forward strand.
TTGGCTTCTTTGATAAAAATGCGGATTGAAACGTAATTGAGGTTCAAGGGTACCTGGAAATGGTAAATCATCTTGGACTCCATTTGGGTGGTTAGAATTATTAGGTAAGATGGCTTGTAAGTGTGTTGGTGTTCCATTGTAAGAAGGAAGATGAATTTGCTGATGTGGGATTTTTTGAAGTTCAGTTTTTCCTGGTTGAGTCTGATGAAGTGTTTGTTGATCATGCTGATGTTGAGATGGAGGCGGTAGTTGAAAGTCATTAATAGGGTATTGATAAACATATTCTGTTTGCTGAGGTAATCTTTGAGGGATAAAAGGAGGCACACTACCATTTTGAATAGGCAATTGATAATGTTGCGATACCTGAGGGGCTGGTGGTGGGAAGTAATAAACTGGTCTTTGTTGATATCGTTCATCTTCTGGGATTTGCTGTTGCTCAAGTTGATATGCCTGTTGAGGTTGACCAGGAATTGAAAAAGAAGAACTATTCGAGAGTGAATTTTGTGAAACTGTGTAATTGCTAAAGTTGTTATTATAATTATAGTAGTTATGAGGAAGATTATTTTGGTTATTAAGCATTGTTAATGGGTGAGCCGGCACTTGTGTTTGATCCTCTATATGGTTTTGAGTTTGTTGTAATTGATGTTGTATCTGGTGTTTTTGCTGAACACCCTGACTGTAACCATCTTGGTTCAACTGTTCAGAAGTGCGAGGCGAAAGCATTATATCAGAATGATACCTTTCGTTCTAGCAATTAAAGAATGATTAGTTTTTCTTAGATACTCAGAGAACTGATTTCCAAAAGAAAAACAAGTCAACTTTGAGAATTTTTAATTGATTTTGTTTGTTTTTAATGGAAATTTTATTTCATTCAAGGTCCCAAGCTCGCATCATCAACCAAGGTATGCTGCTGGACGCAGGAGATTGATACATTGCTTTACATATTCTTAGCTGATGGTGTGCATGGCTCTGTAACAGTACATAAATATGCATACGCCACTCATAATTATTTACTGTTTTAGGCAATTCCCTACCTCAATTGTGAATGGTGAAGAAGTGCCTAGAATAAATATTTGAGAGAATTAAAAAAGGTCAGCAAGACTATTATTTGGAATATTAGTCTACCAGTCGGTAATAGATAGTTGATTTCATGTTGCCACGAATCTTGATCGGATATTTATTGTACAGTTGGTATATAACAATTTGGTTTTCCAATTGGGTTCAAAAAGAAAAAGGTTAAGCTGTAATAGTGTGAGGTTATAATTGTTCTTCAAATTCGGGCTAGACTAGACCAAAAGGGACCTAAGACTATTATAAATATAGATCGGAATTCAAATGTCATGGTTCTTCAACTCAAATAGCTAGATGGGTCAACTGTAGTTTGTTCAAACCCCCCAGTGGTTCAATAGACGAGGTGCTGTATATATGAAGTTTGTGTATTTTTATAAAAGGTTTTTGTGTTTTTCACGCGGTACCAGATGACAGGACAGATGATTCAAAACTAGTCAAAAGATCAAAATATGCGACAGCGCCCTGATGCCATCCAACGGTACATCAACGTTGATAGCTGTGATCACCACAATTTGGGGCCAACCATAAAAACTGATGTTCCACTATTCCTGCCAGAAACCCAACTGTCTAGACAGCCCTGCGATGGCTTTACCCACCTCGCCCCGGAACTTCTCAACAGGTTGCGCAGGTTCATAAAGCGGTGACGACATCAGGACTTGTTCCAGGCAGAGACGCCTCCGTACTGGCCAGCAAGTACCAGTACCAACGGAATAACTGAATAACTGGTGCTCATTTCCGGGCCAAGTAAAAACCAGTAGGCCCACGACCGAAATGCCCTTTTAAGTGCGTCTCTTAAAAAAGGTTAATAGGCAGATCAGGCCCACTTAGATTTAATTTGCATGTGAGCTTTGAGCTTTTACCTTCGCCTCACTTACCACATAGCTGTTCCTTCACGTACGTAGTGAAAACTATTATCACAGACAGACTACAAGCTAATGATAAAAAGCAGATGATAATCCTGAAAAGAGATCTCTTTCGATAGTCCATTTCTTCCACCCATGCAAGATTCAATTCATGGTGCGGATTCTCTGCCTTGCCTGTTTCTTTTCCCACCTCAGCCCACTTTTTTGAGCACCTCAGTTGGCAGCACAGTACCGACCTTTACCTGTTACGGGAGCTGGTGAGTGGTGAAGGGTTCCTCGGATTCGAGAATCATATTTTCTTATATTCGAAGCTTATGAGTACTGACAATAGTGATTTTTTAATGAAGCAAATGGTATAAAATGATGAGCTTGACTCTTATTCCCAAGGTTTTAGGCTTATATAGGTACAGAAAAGTTCAAATGTCTAATTTCCCATCAAAATACTTCCATTCAGTACTGTAGCGTAGTGATTTTCTGTTCACCAGTATCAACTTTCAGGCGGTACCTGCGATTAGACGTTTGCAGAAGGATCCATAATGATCAAGTTTAGTGACCAAAAATCAATGCAAGACTTAAATCGTCACCTTGTTAGCGTAAAAGAATGGTTCTTTATTTAAAATGTAGTTGCTAAAATTTTGGACCGTAGATCAAAATGGAACTAGAGAAATTTTGAGATTCTTTGATTATCGAGACCCAAACTGATGATACGTTTCACGGTAATATAATACATTCTCATCGACCTATTCCTTATAATTTGTAAAAATGCATATGCTGTCATCTCATCAGACAGCCAAGAACAGTGCCCTTTTCCATCATCCGCATGTGTAAAGTCAAAGGAAAGCTTTTCTTCGATGGCATCAGCATGGTATTTGGGAAGGAATATACACTTTGAACCTGTTTAGGATAGTAATATTTAGATTATCTAATTATATTCCTTGACTATTCTGTGGGCTATGCCTCATGTCTTGGTTCTATATGCAATAGTAATTAAGAAACTAATTCCTATCTTGACATTAGTGGAAAAAAAATTAGAGACTTTCAGGGACCGGTGAATTAGCAACCAACCTTAAAGAAAACAGTGTATTTTTCCGAGCTGGCGAAGGAAATAAGGTCTTGGTTCATTCATTACGGATTGGAACTCAAACTCTAGAATGATTTAGTCAAACTACTCATGACGGAGAAAGTGCGCAATTTTTGAAGCAGAGGCCCGATTTCTTTCAGACTAAAATGTGAGCGTAGATACTTTTTATTGCAATCTTGCTTTCCTCATCTGTGAATCTGCCTCTACACAAATAGAGACTTGAGAAACTTGAAGTCTTTGAGACTCGATGCACCCCCTCAATAGACTTGGGACTTCCAAAATGGTTTCAATAATCTGCTAAGTATGATACTCCGTCCACAATTTTATTCCCTTAAGCGAGAAGGAAGCCATAGTTTGTATTCGTACACATATTAAAGTCTAGTCAGGTTGATGATATTAACAATAATTGTAACAATACCTTTGTAGATCAGAATAGGGCTCAAGGCTTAAACGTTCCAGGTTTCAAGTTCCCCCAATCAGTACAGTAGCAACTAAAATATATATAGAAGAAAACACAAATCCATGTTCAATGCACGTACCATAAATTGATGTGATATTCAGGGACATCGACATTTGGTACTTTGATCTGATGCCATTTAATGTACCTCTAATTCACTGGTTCCTGAAAAGATTTTTGGTGGAAAATAAAAAGATCAATAACAACCAATTAAGAAAAGAGGGATCTTCGAAAAATGAACTACAGTCCACTGGCTCAGTTACCGATAGTAGAAAGCCATTTCCCTCAATCCCTGCCTATATCAAACGTCAAGACATCATTGAATATCCTGTACAATGACCCTAGACACCCTTTTATACGATATCTCCCGTTTATAAACCTCATGGACAGAACCATATCAAACCACTACATAAAGCATAATGGACCACAGTGGAAAACTAGCAAGAATATGGAGATGCAAGAGGATGGTCTGATCTATGTTTATTACACTCGATTAACAGTCGATGAAGAAGATTCTACATCAGGTGACCATGATTCAGAAGTGGTAGCGTTTATTTCATTCATTTTAACTCTAGACGAGTGTGAGCTTGTGATATATCTCTATGAAATCCATGTTTCCCCAGAATTTGAACACCAGGGCGTTGGAAATCTCTTAATGTCAAAATTCCATGAATTAGTGGAGTTATACAGATCTAAACTGAAGGAAGTTGACATTATATCTGAATTGAAAGGCACAAAACTAACAGTGTTCGCAGATAATACCGCTCTAGAATGGTATAAGAAACTGGGATATGTACCATCGGACGAAAGCCCTGACGATCGAGTCTTGAGAAGTGGTAAAATTTTAAAGCCTCACTACTACATAATGAGAAGAGAAACCTGAATCATTGAAATTGAGAATGCAAGCAAAAAGTCCAAGGATATTTCACCGCTGTCTTGGTTAGATACAGATATAGGTGTAAGCCAATGCATGCGGATGTTTTGTCCTAAACTTTTAAGCTGGTTTATAACTTAATATCATCGAGACATATATCAGGTTCAACAACAATAAGAAGATATAAATTGCTTTTGAAGAAAAAGTGATAAAGGTTATCCGACGATCATAGTGAACTAGGTATTATAGAGGACCCTAAATCCAAAACTTGTTTACATGAGGTCTGCGTAAGCTAGTTGTAAGTAGGCCATATCTGTAATATACGCAAGATTATATTAGAAAAAAAATGAGGTGCTTGTTTGTTCATTGTCAAGTAGTTTTTTTTAAAAAGCGGAAAAAAAATAATGAAGGATGCGAGGTTCGAACTCGCGCGGAGAAACCTCCAGTAGATCTTAAGTCTACCGCCTTAGACCACTCGGCCAACCCTCCTTTTGTGTTGTTCTTTTTCACTATTTCAAGTTTTACATAACAAAGTGTTGTCACGTGACTAAATCTACAAGCAGTATAGATTAAGTTCAGTTTCAGTCTAAATCAAAATATTATGTACCCATAGAAGAAGTGAGTGAGATCATCCAGTAACCAAGCAAATGTGATGGCTCAAAAAGATAATTAATATTAGCGCTGACAAGGTATGGTTAGGTTGAAAATTGTAAATGGACCAAGTGGTTAATGCACGTCACAGTAGCAAAAAGAAATAATTTAACCGGCTTTCATTACCAATGAGAAGCGTTTCTTTATCGTATTATACATGCCTGCTTCTTCTTAATAATAATATTTTGTTTATTCAGTGTTGAAAGCAATCTTTCACCACTTCTATTTTTATATTTTCAAAAAATTGTACCTCTTAGTTGATCAATAATTCATTCTTTTTTTTTCTCAATATACAAATTAGAAAGATCTAAGCCAACATTTTTATTAATTACCTTTTAAAACCACCTCTTCCTCTTGTTCTTCCTCTATAGCTGTTTCCTATTGACCCTGAATTATTATTGTTGTTCCCATTTTTGTTATAATTTACTGTATTTCCACTGTTCTTATTATTGTTATTGTTATCGTGACTAGACGGTTGTTGATTTCTTCTAAATCCATTACTTCTTTCTCTGATCTGTCGGCCATCTTTTTTAAAACTGAAATCAAACCCTTTTGAACTAGCCTCAAATTTTATTCGACCATCTTCAATATTAAGCACAACTGAGCCTATTGATATATCACATAGATTAAAATGCCATTGGTTTTGAAAGCTAAGATAATAGGCATCACTCTGCAATCTTATCGTATTTGAGTTGATGTCTCTCTTGTTGAAAGATAGGGATAATGGGATAATTTCCTCATGTTCAGAATTAGTGATATTGTGTGACTTGGAACTTATGACAGGAATTCTATCAAATGCATTTAATGACACACTTAAAAGCTCTTGAAGCTTTGCATCTGAAGAAATCATTGCTTCAATAGTTTCCTGAACTTTAATCCAAATTGAACTCAGTTGGTTTCTTGAATCACTGAATTTTGATTTGTAGAACTCAAAATTTGGGCAGACACTCAATTCATTGAAACTTGAAGGATATAAAAAATGTAACCCGTTAGAAATGGTATAATCTATCTTGAGGAAAACACCTAGGTGTGCTAATAATCCCTCTCTGCTTGGTGATGGATGCATTAAAAATATTTTCACATCATTATTTTTAGAATTTTCTTCTACTGTCTTTATAAATTGTCCTATTTGTACCATTGTTAACCACACATTTCCTGGTTCACCTGGAACTGGTAAAAAGTTTTTGGTTTCAATAATATTTCTTAACTGGTCATCCGTGACAGAATTACCTTGATGAAAAAGCTTTTGGTACGATAATGAACCTCCTAATCCACACAAAAATAGATCAACTTCATTATTTATGTCAAGAGTATAGGTGTGGTCTTCATCTAATATGTACAAGTTTGGAACGGAATATTCACCACTTTTGAATTTATTCAAAACATTTGAATCTTCGACCATCCCATAAATTGTGTAGACAGGAACATTCAGCAATCTATAACCTCTAACAAAGTCCATCAATTCACTTATCTGGACACCTTCCAAAAGATTTCTTAAAGCTGTAACATCATGATCAACATATTCCCCGTTTGCACGAGATAACTCACTGATTTGATCAATAAGTTGCTTATCGAGAAGCGGTGAGAATGCCACAATGTGCCTTAGGTAGCTTTCATGTATCCTTGATAACGATTCATCATCAAAGAATCCAAATGAACCTGTATGAAGTATCAGAGAGGCGTTATGTTCCACAGCAAGCTCATTCAGAAGCGATAACTGGCCTCTCAGCTCGGCAATACAGAGTATTCGCACGCCTTTATGGGTGATCAGATTATGATTCATTTTTCATGAGGGGGGTTGGTTTACTAATGAGTTTAGGTACGCTCTGGTTTCAAGGCACCTGTTGAAGTCCAGAAATCGAAAAATCCGAGCACTTAACCGATAAAAGTTGAGTTTTTAGCGAAATGAAGCTCCTTTGACACTATTAAAATATAGTTTGAGCTGCTTTTGTTAGTTTCAGAAAGTGAAGGTGATTAATGTAATTATTACAAGTTGAGAAAAAACCACCCGCGAACTTCGCGGAAAAATGTAAATAATTATAATCTACTCGTTTCAGACTACAAAGTAGCCTTTTAAAATGAAACTTTTGGCTATGTTATGCTCTTCTGGCTATGTAAACTGGTACGAGAGCGAATGAAACCTGTATTTTAAGCCTTGCGATGTGTGTGGGGAGGTTCCTAATTCTGGATGAACTTATGTCGCTATGACGGTTGTGTTGGTATTACACTTGTACCATGTTGACACAAAACCAATTACAAAAGCCCATACTTCTTTTTAGGGAAAATACCATGACCTAGAAACCGATGATAAAGAACTGAATTTAATCCAATACTTTAAAGCTTTCAAACCTTCAAAACACCTTTAAAACTGATCAACCACTGGCTTGGAAAACTTTGCTTATACTTTTAAAAACTATACAACACATACTTGATTTTTAATTATCTATCAAATTATGAAACGTCTCAATGTGAAAAGCTTTATGCTTGTCTTGAATGTTTTTGTTTTTGTTCAAGCTGATTATTTTGTTCAATTGAAAAATTCATCAACTATAGAGAAATTATTGAAACTCGATGACACCATTGCAACTTCACATCATCTGAGGCCACTCATCAAGAAATTTATATCATTTGGAAACTTCGAGGGGTTCTCTGGAGATTTTACCAAAGATCTACTGGAAAAATTAAAGAAGGATCCATTGGTTAAGAGTGTGTCCAATGATTTCCCAATTACTATATTTGAAACCCCTGAACTTGTTGATACTAGAGCCATAGAATCAAATGTCAAACGTGACAAATACTGGGGAATCTCTACTATAAGTGAAGATATAAATCGAGATGATAGATCTCCTTTGGATTATGAAACTCAGTTCATGGCTCCTAGACATCTATCAAGAATCTCAAGAAAAGGTAGACTACCTCTAGATGGCCCGTTTAATTATTATTACGACCCAAAATTTAATGGAAAAGGCGTTTATGTTTACGTTATTGACACAGGAATCTACAAAGAGCATCCAGACTTTGATGGACGAGCTATATTTGGTGCTAATGTGCTTGGTTCTGAAACAGATGTGGGTGATCTCCATGGGCACGGGACTCATGTCGCTGGTGTTATAGGCTCAAAGACATTTGGCGTCGCTAAAGGAGTAACTATTGTTGAAGTAAAAGCCCTAAACAAGGACGGATCTGGCACTTTTTCAAGCGTTATTGCTGGTCTGGAGTTTGCGGTTAAACATAGAAAAGAGAATAACGCTGCTGGTGTTGTTAACTTATCTTTGGGATCATTGAAAAATGATATAATAAACACGGCAATCAAGTCAGCTGTTGATTCTGGATTAGTCGTGGTTGTTGCTGGTGGGAATTCGGCTATGGACTCTTGTTTAACCAGCCCTGCAAGTGCACCAGATGCAATCACAGTTGGTGCAATAGATGATAGGGCAGATATACTAGCTTATTTCAGTAACTTTGGTCAGTGTATTGATATTTTTGCCAGTGGCGTCGATGTTGAAAGTCTATCACACAAAGACAATGAATCTAGTGTCATAATGTCAGGGACTTCGATGAGCTCCCCTGGTGTCGCTGGACTGAGTGCAATTCTTCTTCAGAAGGGTGTTCCTGCCAAAGAAATAGGCTCCAAGATTGTAGAAATGAGTACAAGAGGCAAGATTTCCGAGAAATCAATGAGGAACAATGGCTCTCCAAATAGAATTATCTTCAACGGTATTACAAAAGCTGACGATGAGTTTCCCGATGCCTTAGAGTTGGCTGACAAGCACTTCCAAGACAACTACAAAGCAAAGAAGGTCAACATTGACTTTATTTGAGACCGAAATGGTTACAGAGAATTCAAGTTAGAAATCAGATGAGTATGCTGTTCTTATCAAAAAATTGTAGTCTTTAAATATGTAAACAATACTTCAAACATCAATAAAAACACCGACAAGTCAATAAAATAATGTCAATTGATGAAAGAAATAGAGAACGAGCACAATGCTCTTTTGATGTTTCACAAATGGTACGCTTTTTGGATAATAACCCAGAAGAAACAGAAAGATTGATGCTTCAACTAGAAAGAGATCCCAGTTTTAAGCATCGCGATGACTTAAATTGGGCGCAAGAGAGAGGAAAGTGCTTTGAAAGAGTCAGTAAGATTGTGCCATATTTGGAGACTGATACTGAAGAAACTTTTACTAAACGTATTGCTCTTTTATCCATTTTAGATGGCTCAACAGCAACCAGAATTGGTGTTCATTACGGTTTATTTGTGCAAACAATTCGTGCTCTAGGCACGCCAGAACAATTCCAGCATTGGTTCATTAAAAAGGGGGCGGCTCGATTGAATAACTTCTTTGGCTGCTTTGCGATGACTGAGCTTGCTCATGGTTCAAACGTGGCCAAACTACAGACAACGGCAACGTTCAGGGATGATATTGATGGATTTGTTATTAATACGCCAAATTTAGGGGCGACTAAATGGTGGATCGGGGGTGCTGCTCATTCTGCCACACATAGCGTTGTATATGCTAGACTTATTGTTGGAAATAAAGATCATGGTGTCAAAAACTTTGTTGTTCAATTAAGAGATGTGGAAACGGGCCAGTTATTACCTGGAATTGCAATAGGAGATATAGGGAAGAAGATGGGAAGGGATGGTGTTGACAACGGCTGGATTCAGTTCACAGGAGTGCAGATCCCACGCTGTAATATGTTATCCAAGCACACTCAAGTTGATGAGGATGGGAATGTTACACAACCCAAGTTTGAACAATTGGGTTATACTGCCTTGGTCATCGGCCGAGTTTCAATGGTAAAAGATTCTTTCAATGTGGGGAAAAGATTCATCACGATTGCTTTGAGGTATGCAGCTTCAAGAAGACAGTTCGGTATGGATAGTGAAGGTTTGGAAAAAAAATTAATAGATTATCCTCATCATAGAAGAAGGCTATTTCCTTTATTGGCAATAGTTTATGCATTGAATTCTTCGAGTATTGAAGTCAGCAAATTTAACAGCAAAATACAAGAGCTTGCTAGAAATGGAAGCTCTAATTTAGAAGATGTAATTCCAAATTTGAAGGACTTATTCACTTTAACTGCTGGTATGAAAGCTTTTGCGACTTGGGAAACTTGTAAGATCATTGATGAATCAAGACAAAGCTGTGGAGGGCATGGTTATTCTGCTCATAATGGATTTGGCAAAGGATACGCAGATTGGGTTGTTCAATGTACTTGGGAAGGTGATAATAACGTTTTATCTTTGAGTTGTGGGCGTGCTTTAATACAAAATTATTTGAACGTCTTGAAGGGTGCTAGAACTGGTGCTTATTCTCAATTTCTAACAACTGATTATAAGTGCTTAAAACTTTCAAGCTCGAGTCTAGGTGATATTAAATACATGATAAGAGCATGGGAATCGGCCACAAAGAAATTGATTGAAAAGGGCGCTGAAAACTTCAACAGATTCTCCCACCAGTTTGATGTTGAAACATCCTTCGAGAAAATCTCATCTAACAGATTTGAGATTGCTAAGGCTTATACATATCTGACAATTTTGAAGACGTTTGAGAAAAGAGTTGTTAATGAATCTCCAAAAGAACTTAAAGATGTCTTATCATCACTGTTGGAATTATTTGCTTATTATATAACTTCTCAAAATATTGCACAGTTTTATTCTGCTGGGCTTATAGCAGAAGCTAATTTCAATGATATATTGAACTTGAGGATCGATTGTATTAACGAAAAACTGAGACCAGATATTATTGGACTGACTGATGCCTTCAATCTAACGGACTTTTTTATCAATGCTCCCATTGGAAACCATAATGGTGATATCTACGAATCCTATTTTAAGGCCGTGAATAATGCAGTCGATAACTCAACAATGCCAGAATACTATCACACAATTTACAAACCATTTTTAGCAAGAAAGATAAACCCAAACGATAACGAAGAGAGTGGACAAGGTGAAGAAGATGAGTAATGATTTCTATAACTTGATATATCTATTTATTTATTTATTTATTCATTTATGATCCATTGAATCTCCGTAGAAATACCACAAATAACGGATTTAACCGGCTTTATTATTGTTTTTGGTCTTTTTGTGTCACTTTAACCTTTTAGTTTTGTGCAACCATAACGATGACACAAAACTGACTTAGCATTAAAAACGGTATAGCTTGAAATTTTCCTTCTTTGTTTTGTATTTTGAAATCACAACATATTGATAATGCAATTTTCACACATTTTATCAAAGCGTACAAAATCCAGCAGTGCTGGTGGCAGATCTTCTGTCTTATTGAATACTGTTAATGAAGGGTTGAGAAAAGGTGCTCAAGTTGGTAGATTTGCTGTTGATAAAGGTGTCATGAGGGGAAAATCTGCTAGAAGATTTATTGAAAGACATGCTGAGAGAGCAGTAGGTACAGGATTTGTTGTTGGAAGAAAAGCCAGAAGAGCTCTTGAAGAAGTTGCTGAGACAACTGTCGAAGCAGTTACCGAAAAAGTGGCTGGTATCACTGAGAGAATTGGTTATGAGATTGAAGAGAGAGGAGGAATCTCTGAGATTTTTAAATCATTTTTCAAAGAAGTGGAGTTGCCAGTCAAAATTGAACCTGGTGAATCATTCAAGAGCGTATGGGCAAGATGTAATGAAGAGGAGAGAAATTTACTTATTCATGCTCTATTCAAATCAAACAAAAGCTTTTCTCACTATTCCAACCCAAAGAGTACTTCCACTAAATTGAATGAAAAATTCCAAAAGTTCTGGTCCAAAGTTATTGAATTAGATCCAAGAATCCTTTTCAAGAAAGAGCCTTTCCCAATTTATTACGAAGAAGGTGAAAATCTTGTCTCCATTTATAACAGATCTAACGACCAAGAGAGAGAACTTCTTGGGGAAGCCATCATTAACTATGGTCTTCCAAAAGACTTATTGCCTAAGTTTCCTTCAAAAATACAGAGGGTCAAAAGCATTGCCAAAACCAAGTGGAAGACCAGAGCTTGCTCTAACAAAAAAAAGGAATTGGTTCTCATTAGCTATAGATCAGAGGGAGAAAACGAAGATGTCCAAAGCATTGATGATCTTGAAAGCATCGAAAATGTCGGAAGCATTGGTGATGTGAACAAAAAGAGGGAATTGATCATCATAAGCCATAGATCAGAACTAGAAAATAGAGTTCCTGAGAAAGAATTTGAAGAAGAGGCACATACAGGTTTCAAAGTTGAGCACAACAAAAAAGTATTGGTTATTATCAGTGCTAGATCTGCACCTGAACAGGAACTAGATTTGTTTCAAAGTTCTTCAAACAACAAACCAAAAGAAGTAAGCTCTTCTAATACAAAGATCTCAAAAGCTTTTTCCAAGATCAAGATTTCTGCCAGAATGGGTCAAACCATCTGCTCTCAGGGAATGGGCATGAGAGGTTTTCCAGGCAAGGCGATCATCAGTGACTTGTACAAGTCCAATCAAGACATCTTGAACAAGAAAAGACAATGATTTACAGCAGTTCATCCTATCCTACTAGTGTTTTGGTTGTGACAGATCTCAATTTCTTATGGATAGCTGTTAGATTCATGAACTGATAACTTGATTCAGAATGGCTCAACATTGACAGCTTTGGAAGGCAACTGCAGCATATCATTCCGTATCCTTTTATATCATTTTGGGTGGTGTTTTTATGCCTGGCTTCTAGTCAAAAGTGCTTTTCACCACCCATTGGGCTAATAAACATCTGCTCTGGACAAAGGCTGCCAATTGGTTAAAAAGCTTCAGATTGCACTACTTGCCCCTAAAAGATTGTAGTCTTAAGGCAAAAATGTAAACAAAATATCTCAGGACAGAAGAAGGTCTTTCTGCGTAATTACCAGACGCTATCTCAGAATAGCGTAAATTTCAGTACTATAAAAAATGAGTTTCTGAAACAAAACAAACAAAACTTAAAAACAAAACATTAACACCACGATTAACACGCCAAACTACCTGAAGGAAAGGGATTAAAATGTCTGGAGAATCACGTGTTGACTTGTTAAACTGGGTTAATGATCTTTTGAATTTGAACTACACGAAAGTTGAACGATTGGGCACTGGTGCTGCATACTGTCAAATCATGGATTCGATCTTTCTGGATGTGCCAATGGGCAGAGTAAAATTCGATACTACCAAAGAATACGAATATCTAAACAATTTCAAAGTTTTACAGGCCACCTTTGTCAAACACAAAATTCCTAAAACCATACCCGTTGAAAGATTGATTAAATGCAAGTTTCAAGATAACTTAGAATTCTTTCAATGGATTAGAAAGTTCTGGAAAGAGAATAAAGACGAATCAGATTATGATCCAAACTCAAGAAGAAAGTACATACCACCACCACCCGCAGCCCCATCCACTAAAAGAACAACAGCATCGACTTCCAACTCCACCTTAAGAACTTCAACTTCTGCCAGCTCGCGTCGCGTCTCTTCAACTTCTTCAGTTAATTCCAACCCTGCATCGTCAACCCTTGCCAGAGCTAGAGGCAATCCATCTTCAACTAGCTCTTCGCGCGTATCTTCACGTGTCTCTTCGCTAAACAAGCAAACCCCGACGAATAAAGATCTTGAACAGGAACTTTTATTGGCAAAAAGTGCCGTGAGTGAAGTAACCGTAGAGTTAGATGAGTACAAAAACGCTGTTGAGGCATTAGAAACCGAGAGAAACTTTTATTTCAATAAATTAAGAGAGATTGAAATCTTAACAGAGACCACTAGTGATGAGTTGAAAGCTGAAGTGGAAAGAGATGACTTGAATTTGAAGGATACATTGATTAAAATACAGGAGATTTTATACAGTACTGAAGAAGGATTTCAAATCCCTGAAGACCATGAGACCAATGATATCAATATGGAGGAGGAGACCTTTTAAAAGTCTTAAATTAGCTCTGAACGACCAAAAAATACTGCATTTAATTTTACAAGCTGTAGTTTAATGATTATATTTATTTTCTATGTACAGACTTTAACAAAACAAAATGGCATCTTTGCTTTTTCTCTTATTTGCTTTCCATCATATTATATGGATGGTGAGGCTGTTGGTTTGGTGGATTCGTCACTTCCAGAGCCAAAAGCAGCTTTACCAAAGCCAAGATATTTCTCAAAAGTGTCATTTTCTTTCCATTCTCTTGGTCCAAGAAGTTCAACCATGTCATCTCTAGTTAAAACCTCTTTTCTCAAAAGTAATTGTGCAACCTTCTCGACTTCATTTTCCTTTTCAATCAATAAGTTTTTACATCTTTCATAACTGCTTTCAATGATTTTTTTAACTTCAGCGTCAATCAATTTTGAAGTTTTCTCACTGAATGGTTTTTGCACTTTGAAGCCACCTTGATCATCTGTATCATATGAAACGTAACCTACTTCAGAAGACATACCAAGCTTTGTTACCATAGACTCTGCAATGTTTGTGACTTTCTTAAAATCATCCTGTGCACCACTAGTGACTGATTTGAAGTGCAATTCTTCGCTGACTCTACCACCTAAAGCCATGGTCATTCTATCATTGAATTGATCAACACTCAAGAGGTATTGATCTGGAGGCAGATACTGAGCATAACCTAAAGCACCTTGACCTCTTGGAATGATGGAGACCTTTAATAGTGGATCAGCATATTTTAAATACCAACCACAGATAGCATGGCCAGCTTCATGATAAGCAACAATTGTTTTCTCTTCTTTGGATAAAACTCTGGATTTCTTTTCTAAACCAGCAATCACCCTTTCAATAGCGTATTCAAAATGTTTCAATTCAACATATTCATCATTATTTCTTGCGGCAATCAAAGCGGCCTCATTACAAGCGTTGGCGATATCAGCACCAGAAAATCCTGGGGTTAGAGCAGCTAATCTTCCCCCTAGCTCATCATTCTTTTCTTCAACAAGTCCATCTCTGTTAATATATAGTTTCAAATGTTTTAAATGAACTTTGTAGATAGCTTTTCTTCCTTCAATATCTGGTCTGTCAATATTCACATGTCTATCAAATCTACCAGGTCTCATTAGAGCAGGATCTAAGACATCAGGTCTATTTGTACCAGCTAAAACAACAACATGATCAGAACTTTCAAACCCATCCATTTCAACTAACAACTGGTTCAAAGTGGCTTCTCTTTCATCATTTCCACCCATGGCACCACCTTTACCTCTTTCTTTACCAATAGCATCTATTTCATCCACAAAAATTATTGAAGGTGCCTTCTTTCTGGCAGTTTGGAACAAGTCACGAACTCTAGAAGCACCAACACCAACAAACATCTCGACAAATTCTGAACCAGAAACTGATAAGAATGTAACATCTGCTTCACCAGCAGTGGCTTTGGCTAATAATGTTTTACCAGTACCTGGTGGACCTGATAAAATAGCACCTCTTGGTATTTTGGCACCTAATCTTTCGTATTTTGCTGGATGTTTCAAGAACTCAACAAATTCCATTATTTCTTCTTTAGCTTCATCACAACCTGCTACATCTTTGAATTTCACTTTAATGTCACTTTCTTGATTGAATAGTTTGGCCTTAGACTTACCAACAGAAAACATATTGGACATACCTCCACCAGCACCACCTTGTTGAACTCTCTTGGTGAGATAAAATAAACCACCCAGTAAAAGCACTGTTGGCAAGAACGGTAGCAAAACGTTAAAAATGCTGCCTCTTTCAATATACTTCACTGGAATTCTCTCACTTGATGGAATTTGTAGCTTATCTTGGAGTTCATCAATCTGTTCTTCAAAAACATCGACTGAACCAATAGTGAAGGAAACAAATTTTTGAGTTGTACCAAATCCTGAATCTGGTAAAGAGGAAGCTGCTTCTGGTCTTAGTTCTGCCTCTACCAAATATTTGTTAACAACATAGATCTTATCAACCAATCCTTTCTCAAGATATTTGGTCTTAAACTCTTGGAATGTCAAGACATTAGGTGAAGTTGATTTATCGCCTGAAGAAATTAGGTAAAAAAGAAGAGTGAAACCAATGCTTAGATACATCGACCTTTGGAATTCCTTTGATTTGAAATATTCTGAGGGTGTCATTTCATGGTTATTTGAATCTTTATCATCTTTTTCATCTTTCTTTTTTTGATCATGCTCATCCTTTTTGTTCTGTTCAAAGTTGTAGCGTGTTTGATTTAATTGGAAAACCCTAGTGTGAGAGAACAGTCTAGCTGAATTAAATTTTTGAGCCTGTGAAAGCCTCTTCAAACTTGAGAATATGAGTCTTGATCTTGTTCCCAACATAGTGGCAATATCTGTAAGTTCAAAAAGAGAGCAAAATCAATCCAAACAAGAGTAATGTTTTGTTGAAAAAAAAGTTTTATATTAATGAAAGCTTTCTACCGCCCCAATGATTGACAATAAGAAGCAGATCAAGTAGAAACCTGACTTTCTTGACGTTTGAGGTAATCTTGTCACCAAATTCGGGTTGTTTTCTGGAAAGTTTCGTTCTATATAAAAGTAACGAAAATATATTACCCGGTTGATTACATAATTAATGTGACTATAAAGTATGTGATGTTTCAGGCGGTTTCTATAAAAGCTGCGCGTAGTCTTGAGGAGCTTCAGATTTGAGACCTTCAGAATCTTCGGATAGATCTAGCCATTCAACATTTTGAAAGTCTTGATCATCCTTTGTGAGTTTTATGAACTCTCCAACAGCATCACCAATGATCAATAATGCAATGGCATCGAAACCACCAGCGCCAGGAACGACACCTCCAAGAACACCATTATATTTCAAGCAGGCATCTAAAAGTTTTGTTTGGGTAGGTGGTTCGATTTCAGCTCCTGACTCTTCAGTTATTTGCCTGAAATTCTGGCGAATAGAATCAATTATGGAAGTTAGTAGTTGAATTGACTTGAAAAAAACACATGCGGTTGGATAATTATCTGTCGACTTATTACCTGCAGCAACCTCCAAAAAGCCAGAATATTGCTCTGGATAAGATAAAGCATATTCATCCAAAGTTCTTAGTGAATTAATCAGGGTTTGATTGGCAGTATCCTGAGAAGAGTAAACATTGGAAGCATGTTTTGGATCTGCCTCCTTCCAAGCTTTGACTTTCGAGATAAGTTTAGGCGTGTTGGATCCTGTTTTTATATCACCCATCAATAGTTTTATTCCAAGGGGCAGTTTGACCTTCTCGTTCTTGATGTTCCAATCAGAATTTATCAATTCTGTTAGATCTCTATCTGATGAGATCAAAAATGGATCAAATCTCTTGTAAACAATAGAACCATATGTAGCAGCGGCAACATCAAAGCCGGAACCTACTTTCCCTTGGGCCTGACAATGACTGTATTGGGCTAAATTATGAATAATGTTCAAATGCTCTTTATTTGAAATATCAAGATCAATGAACTGTGATAGAAGAGCCGTAGTGATTACAGTAACTAAACCAGCCGAAGAACCCAACCCCGTTTTTGGTACATTGTTGATAGATTGCGAGTGAAAGAGAAATCTTCCTTTAGAGACAGTGTCCTGCTGAGAATGATATTCCTTATCAGAAAAGATGGTAAGTTTCAAAGATTTATTCAATTGGGTGCGTTTTAGATAGACAAGGACAGATTTAAGTGTAGCCTCAATAAAAGGATTCTTCCCATCCAATCCCACGACTTCGCCATCCTTGTATTGATATTTCCAAGCACCATTTTGGAATTGAGGACTGGTGATGTCGATTGTATACTCAGCGGTATCTTCTTCAGCTGAAGATACTAAACAGTGCATTCTCGCACTAAGAGCAACCACATAAGAGTCAAAAGAGTCTAATACCAAGTATCCACCGGCCAAAAGAGCCTTACCAGGCGCACTGAACGCGAGAGACATTTTCCTTGGGAACACGAAGTGTTTGTGATGTCGGTTTTCTTCTGTTTTTCTTCTCGTGTTTATGTGTCGAATCCTCTAAAACCACTAAATCAAAGTTTCTGGTTTCTTCAGTGAAACAAGTCCCATCATCTCCTGCTCAAAGATAAGAGTGATTTAGCACCCTTCCGATACAAAAACAGCTCTTCACCCAAGCAATTCATTTGATTCATCTTGTCAGGCTGAAGGTGTTGAAGTGATTATGTAAACACATATAAAAAATAACACCTAGACACCACAGGATAGGCTTTGGACACAGTGAACTCTCCATTTCACTTCTCAAGGCCACCTTTGGGAAAGTAAGATTGCACGGGGCTACCCACAAAAGGAGAAAATATTCAGCTTGACATCGCTGAGAAATAAGTCTTAGAATAAATGATCACGAGGCGTGATAAAATCATCAATTAAGCCTACTTCATAGACCAATATCACAGCTTTCTATCGCTTAACTACATCATTCTGACTATGCCCCCACAAAAGAAGTCAGGTACCCCTAATAGGGGGCATATATACAACACGAGAAACAGATCCAAGCATATTCGTCGTTTGGAAAGGTTGGCATCAATTATTATCAGGGGGCCCTGGCTCAGCTTTGAGAACGCAAACCATAAAAAGAGCCTTGAACACAAAACCTGTGAAAGGACATCCTCTCACAGAACAAAGAAAAGCGCTACACCATCAACAAGAACGGTTACATCAACTTCGATTACATCTAAAGGTTCAAAAGGACGAAAACCAAATGCTATATCAAAGACTATCAATCCTGAAATTCACTATAACAATGGAAAGAAGCCTAAGGGTACACGCGTATTCCCCCAGCTTTCTGAAATACAGGAGAGACAAAGGCTTCGAGAGTTGCAAGCAACTCATGAGACTGCTTGCTCAATTACCGTCTCTGTGGCCCCAAACAAAACGGTTTCACCCATGAGAACCTCGAAGGATCAGGCTACTCCTATGAAATTTTACAGAGCTTTGAAAAAGGATCAATGCTCGATTTTTGATGAATCTGAAGAGAAAAAAGAGCTCAAACATGTCTTATCCTACTCTGACTCAGAGGACGTTTCAGAGTTTGAATCAAGTTCGTGGGATGAGTCTGAAGACTCAGCGTTCGAAGGACTAGAAAAATATGAAGACACGTTCTCAACGTCTTTTTCAGACTCTTCATTTGAGGATCAGCCCAGAAGCGACTCTAAAAGTGACAGAATACGAAAGGCTCCTAGAATCAAGAACAACTCCGATGAACTACTGGAGGTTGCAAGATGGTGTGCCCAGATGAACTCTGTCAAAGACCCAAATCCTGACGAGTTTGCAGTATCTCTTGCGGATATTGAGGTGAATCACATATCGGAAACATACACCAGTGAGTTTTTGAGAAGTATAAATACACGGACCAACCAATAAGAACACAATTGGCACTTCGGTGATGTAATCCACATTACTTTGTTGAAGACTTCTGCTAACGATTTAATGAAAAACATGAACAATGATTAAAAGGTGAAAACATATTATAAATGAGGAAGGTTTAAATACTGATTTAGAGAAATTACAAATAAAGAACTAAACTTAAACAAGCAAATAATTTTATTTTTATAATTTTCCTATGTACATATACCAAATCATCTTTATTTCTTATCCATCATCTCGTTCATTACATTCACATAACCAGCTCTCTTCTTTCTTCTAGTAGATGCACCACCAGCTGTACCAGCTAAATTCATCAAAGAATCTAAATCTGAAGCTAAAGGAGCTTTTTTTGGGCCAGGTCCTGGACCACCCAATAAACGTGAAGATTCACTTGGACGTACTTCAGAAGTCTCTGAAACTGAATCTGAAATCGGGCCAGTTGGAGGGGTAACAGATGACGTAGGCAAGCTATTTTTGGATGGACCAGAGACTGTAGATTGGGGATTTAAGCCAGGAGCAGCTGAATCAGGCCGTGGTCTGGTCAAATTACTTGGTTTCCTTTTGATAGTTGGTGGAGGTGGAGGGGGTTTGGATTCAGCTTTCAGTTTATCCAAATCATCGCCCTCATTAACCCATCTTTGTAATTCTTCGTTATAATAGAATTTACTCTTTTCTCCCAGTTTGGCTTTATAAACCTTCTTGGTATTATTATTCTTCGAGCTACCCCCTATCCAGCCACTAAACCAACCAGATGGCTCTTTTTTGACTTTCTTCTCTCCCACGTTTCTAGCAACAGCTTCTGGAACAGCAGGCTCGGGTTTATTCAAAATTTCATCATTATCCTCATCATCATCACTGTCTTCAATAATATCATCGTAATATTCCTCTTCTTCTGGAATATTTGTGATGTTTGCATTGGTCGTTGGTGGTTCAAACTTTGTAATCCTTAAAGAAGGACCAGATCCATTCGTAGTGCCTTGAGATGAAATGTCAGATGGTCTATATGGTTCAAAGTTTGATGGTTTTTGCATTTGTGGACCTTCATCACGAGAGATCGCTCCATTAAAACCATTATTTTTAGGTTGATATGGCGTGAAATTGGACTCGACAGGGGTAACAACAGTGCTCTGTGGAGCATATGGATTGAGCGCACCAGAATTTGATGAGTTCCTACCACTAGTGGCTACCTCAGTAGATGGAGCATATGGGCTCAGTGGACTCGAAATAGATTCCCTTCCTTCAGACTGTGATCTTGGTGAGTTCTTTGGAGCATATGGATTTAAAGGATCTGGTAACGACTGTCCAGTTGACTGCGGAGCGTATGGGTTTGGAACATTTTGGGCTGGAGACTTCTTCACTTCGTCTTTAGCTGGAGGTTGCTCCTCATGAGCAACAACAGGCTCAACTTTAGAGTCAATGTTTGAAATACTAGGTGCTGTAACCACTGGAGTTACATAAGAATGGTTGTTCTCAACTTTTAGTTCTTCAACTTCAGATCTATCTGGTGAATACGCCTTAGGAGTAAATCTACTACTTGCAGTAGAGCTTGGCCTTCTTGATGTAACAGGAGCAGCTGATAGTGGAGCGACCAGTGAGTTTGAATCATGAGCAATCAGAGGAGGAGGTTGTTTAACTGGTGAGTAAAGATGGTGTGATTCATAAATTTTGTCTTGAAGCTCTTCTGGAATCTCATATGGGGCAGTACCAGAATCACCAAAGTCACTCAAAGTTTGATCAAATACTTCATGCGTACGTTGAGCCTCAATAGAAATGTGAAGCTCATGAGATTTTTCGTTTATGTGATCTGACAATTGATCGGCTTTGGGAACAGACCCAGAATAAGAAGTTTCAACATCGCCATATTCAGCCACTTCTAATGGTATTGGAACAGTGGTGACTTTCTCATGTGCTTCATTATCGGTGTATTTGAGAGTGTCTTTTACTTCATGCTCTTTGGTTGTATTGAAATCACCCGTTTCTTTGACTTGAATATCCCTTTCAATTGTTGTGAGTTGGTACACTGGCACTTCGGTTGTTTTTTGTTCGAGTTGAGGTTTTGTGAGTGTTTCAGATGTAGAGTTTGGGAGTGAAGTAAAATGATTTGAAGAAAGAGGTGGATGTGCAGATTGTGCAGGATTTGAATAGCTAACAGATGATTTCGAGGAGCGACGGGATGGTGGTGCACTAGCTTGGGTAGAGCTCAATGGAAGACCAGGAGTTTTAAGGGGTGGAGCAGAGTGAACCTTAGGTTGTGATGATACGGTTGGCAAATATGATGCTATTTCTGAAGAAGCAGATAAAGCTTGATACTTGGTCGCCAATGTGAGCGATGCATCAGCCCCAGAAAAGGAAGGGGTTCTAGAGTTAGATGTGATTTCAGTGCCATATTTGAAAGTCTTCGGCGGGGAATTATTCTGGGTACCTTGAGCAGGACTACCATGCAATGATTGATTTTCCAACTTTCTGGAAGCTCCACCGATAGAAGGCGGTTGGACTGGAGTGAAAGTTCTGTTCAAGTCTGGTCTTACCTGGTTTAAAGGAGGTGCAAATCCATGCATATGAGAACTTGGTTGATGAGAGGCCAATGGAGCTCTGCCAATGATCGAGTTGTTCTCAACATATCCCAAAGATTGGGTAGCAGCAGAAAGGGAAACAACTGAGGTAGTTCTAGATATATTTGGGCTGAATTTACTGAAAACACCTTCAGTTTTCTGGGTAAGATCTTCATCATCACCAGAGATAAATTTACTCAACTTCTTATCAAGCTGACCCCAAACTTTATCCAGGGTTGGTCTAGTGAACCAGCTATCTTTACCATCACTTAGTTCTTTTAATAAAACCAAGTATTGCTTTGCAGCTGTGGCTTCGTGCGGGTCAGATTTTGTAGTCTTCAAACTAGAAGTGGCTAAATCAATGTATCTTTGGGCCTCAGTAATTGAATTGTAATCTAGCAGAAATCCAGCAGTTGTCAAACAAGTCAAATAATCGTCATCTATAGAATTTTGTGTTTTGAAAACTTTGTAAATCTGATGGTAAAGACTGAACTTCAAGGATTTCGGCCATAATATTGCAGAATAGGGAATATCTGAAAGAACAGCCAAGATATAAGCTGGTAAATATTTTTCATTTTCAATCAAAAATTTGATAAAACTATTGATAAAGAATCCAGAGTCCTGTTGATTAGACATCGCAGAAGTAGCCAAGGCTCTCCAGTTTTGTAGCGACCATTCCTTGTTAGCGTAAAAGTCTGTATCAGAAGAGTATATTGATTTGAGCAATGACGCAGTGTTTGGTCCGAATTCTTCGTCGATATATTCCTTGATAACTTGGTTATAAGCAGCTTGGTTAATCGAAGAAGCAATCAACAATGATAAAGTGTAGTTACCAGCCTCTTTTGCCAATCTCAATGCTTCTTCTTTTTGACCACTAGAAATACTGTAAACTAAATTTCTTTTGTTCAATGGGGGTTTTTGTCTTTCGTTGAAAGCAGAAGAATGAGGTTCATCATAAACCACCAAGCCACCCAAATCAAATTTACCTTCAGTATCGTTGGATTTGTGTTTCAATAGTTTCACGAGCAATAACTCATCAGCGTCATTTTCAGAAGAGATGGAGTTTTCAAGCTTCTCAACTCTCTGGTCCAAGAATTTTTTAATAGCTACCATATTTTTTTTTGTTGGTAGCGGGTATTCTTTCAACAGCGGCTCAGACAATACCTTGGAGGAATCAACGATATTAATCGTGGTTTGATTCTGATTAGGAATAACATAAACAACTTTTCCTCTGGCCATGTTGAAAATGGGGAATTGACGACGCTCAAGAGGAATCGAAAACTGTGCAGTAGACTGCTGATACTGTGGAATCTGTTGGTACAAGGGTGTTTGATAATTTGCATGGTGAGGCAAACTTTGAGAACCAAGCGAAGGATTCTGAAAGTGAGGCGTATTTGGTTGGAAGGATGTAGGATTATGAGTCTGTATGTTAGACACAGCAGTAGTAAACTGCTGATTTTGAGCAATACTTGGTAATTGCTGAAAGTGCTGTTGTTGACTTTGCAATTTCACAATACTATATGGATCATATTGATTAGCAGTTGCGCTTGCCTGTCTCTTGTGATTGATTGGAGCATATCTAGTAATACTAGAGGGGTTGGCAGGCGATTTGATGAAATCAGGAGAGTTAGTAACACTTGGTGGAATTTGGATATTTAAATTTTGTGTGCCAATTTGATGGGTGGGCAAAGGAACATTATTGGCTGAATTGTATTGTTGTTGAAGAGTTGCTTGTTGAATGAGTGGAGATAACACTGGATTCACAATGGTTGGTGGCTGGTTGATGCCTGGTCTGGCCTTTTGCTTTAAAGCTGGTGGTGGTCCTCTATTGGCAGCTTGTGAAGGTGCGTATCTTCCAACAGGAAGAATTGGTTCGGAAGGCACATTTGATGATGTCTGACTCCAGTTTTGCAAACCACTATCTCCTCCGTTTATATTTAAACCATTTGCATTGGTGGTATTCTGTGTATTATTTGGTGAGGTGGATCCAGTTTTTAGTATATTGTGCTGCTGTGGAAGAGCATACGTGTTGGAAATAGGTGGTTTGTTCAAAGACTGAGTAGCTGGTGTACCCAAACCTGCAGGCTGGTTATAAGCATATGGATTTGGTGGTGGAACCACTGGACTCTTGAATTGGGTACTGCTCACGTGAGGGCTGTTAGAATTTACAGATGCAACGCGGGCTGGGCGAGTTGGGGGAGGTAAAGATGCAACTGGCAGTTCTTCAAAAAAACTTTGTTTCTTGACTGGCTTTGGTGGAACTGATGGCAATGATGCCTGCGAGCCATAGACAGAATTAGCTTGACTAAATGCCTTTGGAGGAGGTGCCTGCGAACCAATTGCTGAGGATGGAGACGAAGTGCTAAATGGTTGCTGTGGTATGAACTGTGGTGGCTGATACACAGCTGGGGTTGCATGGGGAGTTCCAATTATAGCAGGTTTGTGTGCAACAGGTTTGGAGGAAATAAGATCAATCGGGAAATCGTAAGCATCGGACTTCAGCTTGTTAGCATTCAATTTTTGAATGTCTATATGATTTTGTGGTGTCTGTTGAAAGTTCTGAGATCCATATGGATTGACTTTGGTGCTTTGAGGGGCATACGGGTTAGATGACTGAAATTGCCTTTGTTGGTTAAACTGTTGATTTAGTTCTTGATGCAGTGGCTGATATCTGTCTTGAGCTGCTCTTGGTTTCTCTGTAAGTTTCGCAGGCTCGGAAGCAGGTTTATCATCTAATAGACTATCGTCCAAAAAATCATCATCTAAATCCAATGTACTAAATTTTTTAGAAAATTTATCTTCGTTGAAAACTATCTCAGATACTGGTTCATCGGAATGTTTCTTTGATTGCTCAATGTTATCCCAAAAGTTTTCACCATTTCCTCCATCTTCAGTAACAAAGGCATCTTGTGAAATTTGGGGCACGATCTCTTGTGGAATTTCCAGAACTCCTTGAGCAGCAGCTAGTTTTGTAGCATTGTCTTTATCTTCATTGACAGTAACTTGAGATATGCCATTATCTCTTCCATGTAAATCATTCCAGAACGCGTTGTCTTGCGCACCTGAATCCTCACTTTGAACTGGTTCTAAATTCTGAATTTTTTCATCTTCATCAATTATTTCAGAATGCTGATCAAGATTAGCTGTCACACCAGTTGATTCCGGTTTCTTCTTTTCTTCGAGCTGTTCCCAGAAACTTGATTCAGCATGGTTATCACTAGCAGCAAAAGGGTCATCATGGTTGACTTCCGAAAGACTTTTCAATCTAGTGACCATTTGAGGCGATGATGTTTTTACAAAGACGGCTGAAACTTCAGGAGTTGCAAGTTCAACAACTTCAGCCGAGGTGTCAGAAACAGTGACATTGATTGCAGAATCTTGCTCAAGTTCATCCCAGAAGTTACTCTTAGATTCAGCAAAAATATTTGTGTCTTGTACAGCTTGTGGCGCTTCTGAGACTCGATCTGTAGGGCGATAATTTTTTGAAGTAGATTCTAAGGCCGGATTACCAAAGGTAGTATCAGCTTCGCCAATTGAAGGGACATCAGGCTCGGTATCAGCTACTATACTCTCTTGTGCTTCTTCAATTGAAACCTGAGATTCTAATGAGGTATCAGGATAGCGAAGTTGGTTGTCATCAACAATATCTTCTGGTTCAATAACAGTATCAATTTCATGTGTAACAATTTCCGAATTGAGGCCTGATTGTATTGAACTTTCAATTAAAGTACCTTTGTCAGCTTCAGAAACATAGTCATATTGTTCTTCAGGCTCGTCCCGTTCTTCACTTTGTTCTTCTTTTCCTTCATTTCCTCCACGGGGTTCCACCTGTCCTTCTTCCTGTCCTTCTTCCTGTCCTGCTTCCTGTCCTTCTTCCTGTCCTTCTTCCTGTCCTTCTTCCTGTCCTTGTTCCTGTCCTTGTTCCTGTCCTTGTTCCTGTCCTTGTTCTTGCTCTTGCTCTTGCTCTTGCTCTTGCTCTTGCTCTTGCTCTTGCTCTTGCTCTTGATATTGATCATGTACTTGCGAAACAGGTAAATCTTCTCTCAATTCTTCATGAACTTGATCAATGCCACCGGTTATGGTTTGAGAATCTTGGCTAATCTCCTCTCCTGCCGTCTCCTGATCATGAAGGATCTGTTGATCTACTTTCAAAGGCTGATTCTGATGATCTATATCAGTATTCTGAGTAAGCAATTTGTCAATTGGTAATCCAACAGAATCTGAAGTCTCATATTGATGATTTAAGAGGGATTCACGCTCGCTAGCCTTCTTGGCCTTAGCCTTTTCCTTCTTCTTTTTATTCTTCTTCTTGTTCTTAGAATTGGGTGCTGGTGGATCATCTGACTTATTTTGAACTTTTAGATTTTGCTCATCCACATTCTGCTTTAGTAATTCATCTTTCTGTGAGGAAGAAAGAGCTGACATGTCTGTCAAAAAAAGAGCGCTGTTGTTTCGATTTGTTTCTGTCTTGTTTTGGAAAGTTGTTGACGTTTCTTAATCTTTGGGCCATACGAGTAATCGGTAGAGCCACTTCTTGGCGACTTGAAAAGATTAAAAATTAAATATAATGGATCCTAGGCGATTCGAACGCCTGCATCTTACGATATTCGATCTTGAGTCGAACGCCTTAAACCACTCGGCCAAAGATCCTAATTATTGACAAAAAATTTGTTTTTTCATACCTAATATGTTTTTCTACAGTTGGTAAGGCCACGCTCCCAAGCTACCCATGTTTTTTTCCATTAATCATTCAAGCCATACAAATTTGAGTTAATCCATATCATTTAGTTTGACAATAAGATTCAATATTGCTCGTGAAAATGTCGGATGAACAACCAAAGTGTCCTGTTGATCATTCTGCTAGAGAAAAATGGGCCGAAAACCCTCATACAAGCTCATATGCACCACATTCAATACCACAAGATATAAATGCTGATAAATGCCCAGTAGATCATAATGCCAGAGCCAAATGGGCTCAGTTGGGTGGGGATAATTCTATTCCACTACACCATCCTCAAATAAGCTCAGAAAATGCTGACGAATGCCCCGTGGATCATAGAGCTAGGGCTAAATGGGCTGAGATAGGACAACAGAGTAGACCAGTCATAGATGGAAGTAAGATCTCAACAGCCGTTGAGTTGCCAAACAACCAAGAGCATAATTCGGGCAGTATACCAGATGAGCCTATTTATACCACTAATGTTAATCTACCTATTGACCGTGAAATTTCCACTATACCTAGAACTGGAGCTGGAGCTAACTGGGTCTATCCATCTCAAAAGCAGTTTTTCGAGGCCATGAAGCGTAAAAACTGGAATCCAACTGCCCAGGATATGGAGACTGTTGTTCCAATACATAATGCGGTTAATGAAAGAGCATGGTTTCAAATTTTGAAATGGGAACAGGGTCAAGGTGGTGATAATTGTGGTGGTATTCAATTAACTAGTTTTAAAGGAGACTCCAAGAAGTTGACTCCAAAAGCTGGATTTTTTGCATTACTAGGTTATCAGAAGCCATTTGATAGACATGATTGGATTATTGATAGATGTGGTGTTGAAGTTGAATATGTTATTGATTTCTATCAAGGTAGACCAAATCCAAATTTACCACAAATGGCTAGTTTTTATCTTGATGTTAGACCAAAGCTAAATTCTTTTGAAGGAGTGAAGCTAAGAGTTCAAAAGTTTTTTGGATTTTAAATTCTTGAACAATACTTGTACATAACAAATACACCACCTTGATGGAAACGAAAAATAATGATTAGATATTACACACTTGGGCCTTGCCACTTAATAAACCAAAAACAGTGTAAATAATCGAAGTAGGTATATACAGAATCATGAACCGACTAAATTGACATTAAGGAAGGTTGATCATTAAAAGGTCAAAACTATCAAATGAGAAATAACTTTGAGAGCATCATCATCTTAAATGAAGCGAACTTATGGTCTGGCAAAAGCACCACTTGAACCCAATTTTTGCATGTTCTCGCCAACTTTAACGTTGACTTCAAAGTATTTAGCAACACATCTGTCGATACATAGAGACTCATTCTTGCTGATATCACCTTCGGCATAGGTCTTGCTGGTGATACATTTGTTGTGACAGTTGTCAACCAATCTGTTGAACATATCAGTCACCAAATCAAGCTCAGCTTCTGCAGCTTGAAGTTTTTGTTCTGAAGAGAGTTGGGGAGCACCGCCGAAACCGAGGAAAGACATTTTGAATGGTTGAGCTTAGCGATGTATTTTCTGCAGTTTTGTCACTTTCTTAACATTTTTCAATTTTTCGTTGTCGAGCCAAAAAAAAAAAATGCTCGCGAAAATAGCGAATGTGTTTTATTCGCGCGAAATTTCATCCATTTTGGCGTTTGTGATTCTACCAAAAAAACAGAAGCGGAATACTTTTTGTTGAATTTCACATTGAAACATCCACTGATTCCCCTTATTTTTTGATGTCTTCACTACAAAGAAAGCACGCTAAGAGCCAAAGTGCATTTGTACGTATAATTCTGCTTTATAGGGGGTTTTATAGTGACTTCTAAGTGCAGTTGTGTGGGTTTTGTGTGCAAACAACGTGTATTTTTCCAAATCTCAAATCTCAAATGGTCATTTCCATTTGGTCTAAATTTAAATGATCAATCACTTTGAATTTGAGAAAGAAACACACAGACATTAAACTCAAATATACTGCAATTACTGAACTCCGATTATCCCAGCTCATTTCTCTTTTGCGGTCAGTGTTACTAACTCTTCGATCCAGGCCTTTGATAATACCACCACTTCGGTTGCTGCCAGTCAAATGCGTAATGCCTTAAATAAACTGGCCGATACTGTCGAGGACAATTCTGTTAAAATCAAATTTGAAAATGAAATGGACTCTTTCTTTGCCTTATTCAGAAGATACCTAACTGATAAAGCCGCTGGTACCACTCTGGACTGGGACAAGATCAGATCACCAAATGCGGACGAAGTTGTTGACTATAACGCGATAGTAGGTCCTGCTGATAATGCTGAAAACCTGTCTAAATTGGCCGTTTTGAAATTAAACGGTGGTTTGGGTACTTCTATGGGTTGTGTTGGTCCAAAATCTGTCATTGAAGTTAGAGACGGTAACACTTTCTTAGATTTGTCTGTTCGTCAAATTGAGCACTTGAACAGACAATACGATTCAGATGTTCCATTACTTTTGATGAATTCCTTTAATACTGACAGTGACACTCATCAAATTATCAGAAAATATGGTGGTCACAGAATCAGAATTAGAACTTTCAACCAATCAAAATATCCAAGAATCTTAAAAGACTCTCTTCTTCCTGTCCCAGAATCAGCTAATGATCACATCAATGCTTGGTATCCACCTGGTCATGGTGATCTTTTCGAGTCTTTACACGCTTCAGGTGAATTGGATGCTTTAATCGAACAAGGTAAGGAAATCTTATTTGTCTCCAATGGTGATAACTTGGGTGCTACAGTTGACTTGAAGGTCCTAAACCATATGGTTGAAACTGGTGCTGAATATATCATGGAACTAACTGATAAAACCAGAGCTGATGTGAAAGGTGGTACTTTAATCAATTACGGTGGTGAAGTCAGATTACTTGAAATTGCTCAAGTTCCAAAAGAGCACGTTGAAGAATTCAAATCTATTAAGAAATTCAAAAACTTCAACACCAATAACCTATGGATCAACTTAAAAGCTGTCAAAAGATTAATTGAGTCAAACTCCATCGAAGTTGAAATCATTCCAAATGGTAAGACCATTACCAACAGCCAAGGTCAAGATGTGAATGTCTTACAATTGGAAACTGCTGTTGGTGCTGCCATTAGACACTTTAATGGCGCACATGGTGTTGTTGTTCCAAGATCAAGATTCTTACCAGTTAAAACATGTTCTGATTTGTTATTAGTTAAATCTGATCTATTCTACTTGGAACACGGTGCCTTGAAATTAGATCCAACTAGATTTGGTTCAAACCCATTGATCAAATTAGGTTCTCACTTCAAAAAGGTCTCAAACTTCAACCAAAGAATTGCGCATATCCCAAAAATCTTGGAATTAGATCATCTAACTATTACTGGTAATGTTAATTTGGGTAAAGGTGTCATCCTAAAAGGTACTGTCATTATTGTTTGTCAAGATGGTCAAAGAATTGATATTCCAAATGGTTCTGTCTTGGAAAATGTCGTCATTACTGGCAACTTGACCATTTTGGAACATTGATTGATATGATTCGGTGTTCTTTCTGTCCCTCCCCCTCCCCGCGCTATATTTCAAGTTATTTGTCTAATTAACGTTAGCTTCCATTGTTTCAATTGCATATCGTGTCGTCTTTTTTTCCTTACTATTATAGTCTACAATCAAAATGAATTAAAAAAAAGTCAATTCTTAATCTGTAGTCAAATCATTTTCCTTAACATACACACATCTTTTCTTTCCTTATTCTCTATTCTCTATCACCAACCCATTTTCTAGCACTTCTGAATAATCTAACCCATGGGCCATAAGCTTCCCAGGTCTTAGATTCTTCTGATGGATACCATGAATTAGACTCCAATCTGACACATCTTTCAGGATGTGGCATCATAGCCAAAACTCTACCGTTTGGAGTTCTAATACCAGTAATACCGTTTGGAGAACCATTGGCATTGAATGGATATCTTTCAGTTGCATTGCCGTAGTTATCAACAAATCTAACAGCAACCAAACCATCAGTTTGTAGTTGTTCAACTTGTTCAGCTTTCTTGAAAGTAGCATGACCTTCACCATGAGCAACAGCAATTGGGAATTTAGATCCTTTCATACCTTGCAAGAAAATACTTGGGTTTTCTTCATTGTTCTCAACAATTTCAACTAAAGTGACCCTAGCTTCATATTGTTCTGAAGCATTCTTCTCAAAAGTTGGCCAGTTTTCAGTACCTGGGATTAATTCCGCAATTCTTGACAAGAATTGACAACCATTACAAGCACCAAAGGCAAAAGTGTCATCTCTTTCGTTAAAGAATTTGTAGAATTCGTTTCTTGCTCTGTCATTGTATAGAACAGATTTGGCCCAACCAGAAGCAGCACCTAAAACATCACCATATGAGAAACCACCACAAGCAGCAAAACCAACAAAATCATCTAAAGTGACACGACCTTCGATGATATCACTCATATGAACATCAACAGCTGTGAATCCTGCTTGTTCGAATGACCAAGCCATTTCCATTTGACCATTAACACCTTGTTCTCTCAAGATGGCAACTTTAGGTCTGGTTTGTAATTTAGAAACTCCAAGGTCGTCTGATGGTTCAAAAGTTAATTTATATGATAAACCTGGGTCAAGATTATCTTGAATAGCAGCAAATTCTTGATCAGCAGATTTTGGATTGTCTCTTAATCTTTGAATCTTGTATGAAGTTTCAGACCAAGAAGATTGTAGTTCTGCTCTGCTGGAAGATAGAATTTCAGCATTGTTGAAAGTAACAGTGATCTTTTGATCTTTAGAGAAAACTGGTTCACCAACAATGGAGATCAAGTCAGAAGATACACCATTCTTTCCAAATAGTTCCACAAATCGTTCATAGTTGGATTTGGAAATTTGGAAAACAGCACCCAATTCTTCATTGAATAGGGAAGATAGTACATCTTCTTGGGACGAAACATTGATGTTCAAGCCGGATCTACCAGCAAAGGCCATTTCTAACAAAGTGATAATCAAACCACCATCTGATCTATCGTGATAACTCAAAACCAGGTCGTCCAATTGGTGGAGTTCGACTAAGGAATTGATAAAACCTTTCAGGACTTTAACATCATGAACATCTGGGGATTTATCACCAACTTGTCTATAAACTTGAGCCAAAGCTGATCCACCAAGGGCCTTTTGGATTTGAGCAGCAAAGTCAACAAGAACTAAAACAGTGTCTTCTTTGTTGATCAATTGTGGAGTCCAAGTTTTAGAAGTGTTTCCAACTGGACCGAAAGCTGTGACGACTAAAGACAATGGAGCTGTAACTTCTTTATCATCCCATTTCATCTTCATTGACATGGAATCTTTACCGACTGGGATAGAAACACCCAATTCTGGACATAGATCAATACCAATCGCTTGGACAGCTTCATATAATTTAGCACCTTCACCCAAGTGGGAAGCTGGAGACATCCAGTTAGCAGAGAGTTTTACTGAATCTAAGCTCTTGATATCAGCAGCAAAGACGTTTAGGAGAGATTCAGCAACAGATAATTTAGCTGATGCAGCAGCTGAGATCAAGGCGATAGTTGGTTTTTCACCCATAGCTAAAGCTTCACCTGTGGAAACAATAGTTTCACCCAAAGAAGTAGCAGTAACACCGACATCTGCAACAGGAACTTGCCATGGACCAACTAATTGATCACGATCAATTAAACCTGTAACAGTACGATCACCAATGGTGATTAAGAAGTTTTTAGAACCAACCGCTGGTAGATGTAAAACTTTTTCTAGAGCATCTCTGAAGGTTGCAGTGGATAAATCAAGAGGAGATAATTTCAAGTCAGCAGTCTTCGTGGTTCTGGATAATTTTGGTGGCTTACCAAATAGAATGGACATTTCCAAATCAATTGGGGTAGTTCCTAACAAGCTATCATTTAGAATCAAACGTTCTTCAGAAGTAGCTTGGCCAACAACAGCAAATGGAGCTCTTTCTCTTTCACAAATCTCTTTGAAAAGTTCCAAGTTTTGAGTAGAAACACCTAACACATAACGTTCTTGGGATTCATTACACCAGATTTCCATTGGAGACATACCTGGTTCTAATGATAAGATTTCTCTCAATTCAAATTTAGCACCTAAATCATTGTCATGTACTAACTCTGGCAAAGCGTTGGATAAACCACCTGCACCAACATCATGGATGGATTGTATTGGATTGTTAGCACCTAAAGCAACACAGGCATCAATAACTTGTTGAGCACGACGTTGCATTTCTGGGTTTCCTCTTTGAACAGAAGCAAAATCAAGATCAGCAGAACCTTCACCAGAAGTAATTGAAGAGGCAGCACCACCACCTAAACCAATTAACATAGATTGACCACCAAGGACGATCAACGCAGAACCTGGAGTGATTTTTTGGTTTTTCAAAGCAAAAGTAGGTCTAACAGCACCCATACCACCTGCAATCATGATTGGCTTGTGGAAACCTCTAATTTCTTCCTTATCTTCGGAATTGGTGACTTTAGTGGTCAAAGTTCTAAAATAACCATTGATACATGGACGACCAAATTCATTGTTGAAAGCAGCAGAACCAATTGGGGCTTCGATCATGATATCAAGTGGAGATGCAATGTGGTCTGGTTTACCAATGTTCAATTCCCAAGATTGTTCAAAACCTGGAATCAATAAATCAGAGACGGTAAACCCAGAAAGACCACATTTAGACTTAGAACCACGACCAGTGGCACCTTCATCTCTAATTTCACCACCAGAACCAGTAGCAGCACCAGCGAATGGGGAAACGGCGGTTGGGTGGTTATGGGTTTCAACTTTGATTAGTGTTTGGACTTTTTCTCTCTTTGATTCCCAAACTTTAGTTTTTGGATGTGGTTGGAAAAAATAGGCCTCAGGACCTTCAAAGACAGCAGCGTTATCACTGTAAGCTGAAATTGTGTATTGCGGGTTTTTCTCTTCAGTATTTCTGATCATTTTAAATAATGAAAATGGTTTCTTTTCATCATCAATTTCCCAATCCGCGTTGAAGATTTTGTGTCTACAATGTTCAGAGTTGACTTGAGCAAACATGAAAAGTTCGACATCAGTTGGATCTCTTCCAATTTGGTTGACAAAAGCATTAACCAAATAATCAATTTCACCTTGATCTAAAGCAAGACCAAGAACTTTGTTAGCTAACTCCAATTTTTCTTTTGGTTTTGAGGACAAATCAACGGTAACTAACGGTTTTGGTTCATGAATAGCAAACAAGTCGTCATTAACAGGAGCCTTTTCAATGTATAAAGATTGAGTCATTCTGTCATACACAGAGACTAGAGGAGCTCCAGTCAATAGATGTTCCTTCAATGGGAAACCACGACGGACTTTGATAAGAAGAGCTAAACCTCTTTCGACCCTTTCTACATCAGATTCCAATCCACAGACGGAGGTAATGTTGGTAGCTTTTGAAGACCATGGAGAGATTGTACCTGGTCTTGGAAGAATTCTGACAATGTATGAGTCTTCATCTTCTGGAGCAATAAGTTCGGTTGAGGTTGCGACCTTGACCAATTGCTGGGTGAGATCATCCTTCAAGTCAAGTTCAGTATCGTACTTCAGTAAAGTTTGCAGTAGTTTTGATTTCTCCTCGTTGGCAGTTAAGTCAGAGGAAGAGCGCAAAGAGACGTAGTGAACATAAGCAGAGCGAACAGCAGTGACCACAGAAGAGTTGACGGCGGTATTGATATCGTTTGTGAGGTTAGCAACTCTGAACTGTGATAGGGCCTGTGGGCCTGCGAGGATCAACAGAGACATTGGAAGAACTAAGCGACTGGGCGGCTGCTCTTCTTCGTATTTGAGAAGATTTCTGTGTTTTTCTTTTTTTTTTTTAATTATGACAATTTGCAAATTTAGATTAGATTAATCACGTGATTATGACTCCGATTACAAGGGCTCCAAACCGGTGGAACTGTTAAGAAAATTTAATTTGATGTTTTAGCTCATCGTTTGTACTGGAGAAACTAAAAGAACAGTTTTCAAACATGGCTCAACAAGCGTTGAAAATCAAGTCCAAACAAAAACCAAGAGAGAGGGTTACAAAGAAACAGATGAACCCAAGACCTGCTGCTCCAAAGGTGTACAAATCAAAAAACAAACAACTACAGTTACAAACAAAGCTAAGTAAAAGTTATTCTGTCACATCACAAACTGAAAAGTTGATAGCTTCAAGAGTTGGTCATTTAGAGATTCTAAAAGGTTCAAGAAGACAGATTGAGAAAGAGGAGAAACTAAAGAAAAAGAAAGAGGCAGAAAAGAAGAAATAAACTTTATAAATCAGGTTTTCAGGGTTATTATTACAGGTCAAATTTTGTTTTTGTTATCTAGTTATATATATGTACATTAAATTCTCCATATTTTATTCTATATTTCTATTGAATAATGGGATAGATCCTTTGGTAGCTTTCTTTGAATCAAATCTATCAATAGCACCATATTTCACTGGAATCCAATAATCCAATAAGATATTTTGTAGTAAGGAAAACGTATTAGAACTAATCCAGTATAGCACCAATCCAGCCGGTGCTTGAGTTGCAATAGCCATTAAAAACACGACACCAAATCTACTCAAACTTATGATTGAATCGAATACAGTTATTCTGTTTGATCTTTTAACACCAAAATTTTGAATTCCAAAAGTTTTCAAGTTCCATTCAACGTTTGTCAATGCAATAGTACCGAGTAAAACTGGCAATATAGATGATGGATCAGCCACAGTAAGATCTTTAAACCACATTAACCCTTCGAATTGTAGACTGGGATCCATTGGTGTTGATGAAAGATCATTCCAACCAGTAAGGTCTCTAATAGTGGCACTCATGGCTATCCAAAGTGGGATTTGAAATATAGGGAGTAAAAAGTTTTTATACATTTCACAACCATGTTCTTTGAAAAGAGTTTTTTGTCTTTCACGTCGTTCTTTTGAACTTAACAATATAATCTGTTCATATGTTAAACTTGCAGCTTTCCCAGAAACAGCGGCCTTTGGAACACCATCAATGGTTTCATTTACTGTAGCTAATTCTTTATTCTTCGAAGTCTGTGCTCTCTGTGCTAATTTAAGCCTTAATATAGGACCCATGGCACTAATGAGAGGTCGCAGTGAGGCCTGCTTCTGGGACCGTTTTCTTTGATTGATTGTAAGGGGAAGAGTCCATATCGAACGAAGGGTGATTGTTGCCATAGGTATAAGAAGAAACCATGGGATATGTGAAACTTGATGAGCCGTCTGGAACGTAGCTGTTAGAACAGAGATGATATCCTGAGGTGATGATATAAATGTTCTTTTTGAGGCTGGTGTCTTTTGTGTGAACAAATTAACATTTGGTTGTCTTAAAAGAGATATATTATAAGAGAGTGCATTTCTTCTCAGAATCAAAGATATCATATCTCCAATCAATGTGTTTTAAGTGAATTTTGGATGTTTAATAGTTTTTTGTGAAATTTTTCAGCTCCAAATAATTTAATGGGGCCATCGCGAAGCAAAACACAAACCAGATATAATCAAGAATAACTGTTTAACAGTCATTTAGATCGTTGCAACAGCGCTTGAAATTTGATTGAATCCTAAGTTGGAAGGTTTTTTTCCAGTCCTTAAACGAGGAAGCACAATACTACAATAAAAACAAAAAAAATAAAAGAAACCCAGTAACAATTATATCATCAGCATATTATTTACCAAACGTGATGAGGTAATTATATGTTATATAAATCACCATAGGAACTAAATCAGGAAACATCAACAAGAATAGTGTGAAGACTTGTCCTATCAGATCATTTCATATTTTTATTGTTGTTTCCATTAAGAGAAGAAATCTCGTTATAATTTCAGAAACTCTTCGTTCTGTTTATGCATTTCACAATTTTAGACGTATCTTACCAAAACCACTTGGTTTGGGCTCGAAGTACCATATCCGGTTTCCATCAATCTGTAGCTGTACCATCCCTTGGTCTATAGGATGGTAAGGACTCAACTATATCTTGAGGTAGTCTACCTTGTACTTTAACAGCATATAGTCCAGGTAAGTAAGTATTAACTCTTAGCCATTTTGCAACCCATGATTTTTCTGGTTCACCTATAGCAACTAGACCTTCAAATGTTGGAGAAGTGGTTGATAGACCAGACCCAAGAAGATCAGCACAATTCGGACAACCTTCTTCTTCAAATACCTTAA